>JAOTON010001281.1:152500-605000 GCA_034440635.1 Lepas anatifera
CCCGGGTTTCCAGCCGTCAATGGCTGGGCCCGGGCGTGCTACAGTGCCTACGGGGGCAGGCGCGTCCGTCACAGAGGCGAGAGAGACTCACACAACCCATCCGATCAGAATATACCCAACCCCTTGACGCCATCAGCCCAGAGGGCCGGCAGAAACATGCCTCGGGCCACCGTGGCACAATGATTTCTTTTCCACCTTTAGCCTGAATTTGTTCCTACAGACAGAATCCACAAGTGACTTCTATCAATTTGGCTGAGAATCAGTTGGCTAGTGATAAAATGACAATATCTCACACTGTATTCAAATTTGGAATTAACATGCACAGAGAAGGGGTCCTAAAGTGCCCCAAAAACATTTTCCAAATTGACCCTAATAATTAAAAACGGTCTAAGTTAATATAACAACAAAAATTGTTACAACAAATGAATATCGTTTCTCATTTCATAGCTTAACACTGAAATCTACCTTCTAATTAACACGCGCAGTGGAGAGGGGTCTGGTGTCAACGCACAGTTGAGGGGATCCTAAAGTGCCCCCTGAGATCTCGGAAACCAAGCGGGTTAGAAAAACGCTCGTTCTGCGTGGGGGGCAAAAGTGATCAACATTGTGACCAAGTTTTATTGACCTAAGAATATCTTCAAGGTCAAACGAGGTCGCTAAGGTAAAAAATGGGACCTAATAGGGAACCTATTGGGAAATGCCGTGATTATGTGGAAAACCGCCGGGAATACACCAAAAGCGGATTTTAGTCATATATGAAAGGTACCACATAATGTTCTCTGGAATCTTTAGGTCATGGTCATTCAAGGTCAATGACCTATGACGTAACAATATGCCATATTCATAACAATGTACAATTTAATCAGCATTATAACAGCCCTTGGGCGGCAATAAATTATTTGACCTTGAAAAATATATCTGACTTTGACCTGTGACCTTGACCTTGAGTAATCTTAACTATGAAATCATAGCATAACATACTTCATACTGAATAATGTCATCTGACCGGAATACTGGGGCCAATGACCTTGACCTTCATGTGGGTTGACATTGACGTATAACCTGATTATATGACTTAATGACGTCACCACTTGGTCTACAGTGCAGGTGAACTGGTGCGACCGCGCGATTGCGACGGTCGCAAAATGTCAGTCTGACTTTGAAAGCCTATAAGTCGACAAATTACTGACTGACCGATTTTCAAAATTCCTCCACCAATCGAAGCGCTCATAAATTCTCTAGGTCACCAAACTCCTGGAAACCATAAACGATCTACGCAAATTTAATTCCATCCGGAAGAATATAGCTGGTTTCAAACGTAGCAATAGTATGCCTCCTCTCATCGTAGATGCAATCATTTCGAGTGGAGATTTTGAAAGCGCAAATGGATTACTCTAAACTCTTACTTTTGTGAACAAACCAACATCACTGTTACACAGTACAATATGGATCATTTAACCCTCGCCCCACCGGGGGGCCATCGATATGGCCCCCTAAGGTTTTTCCGGGATAGCAGAAAAACGACGAGGCGCAGCACCGCAGTTGAGGGCTCTACCTCTCACTGCATCATTTTCCCATCATCCCTGAAATTTTTTACCCCGGGTCACCCAAGGTCAGGTCACCAGACGAGGTCAACCAAGGTCACTTCACTTCACCTTTAGAGCTCTGTAAGAGCTACATTTCAAAGTCGATCGATTTGAAACTTCCTACACTTCATGACCCCTCCAGGGTCTACAAGGTGTATATCCGGGATTTTTCGATTTCGTGCCCTGAGGTCAGGTCACGAGGCGACCTCTCCCATTGGAAAAGCATGGGGAAAAGCTATTTCATGATATAAAAGCCACAAAAATGATTGCAAATACTCAGACTGCTCAGAACAACGTTTTTGGACACCCTTTCACGGATCCCAGGGGTCATATTTGCCCTTCGACTTTTCCAAGGTCATCCAAGGTCACAGGAGGTCAAAAACAGTATTTTGACAATAACTTTTGACCTAATTGAGCTAGAGCGGTGAAACAAACACCATCGTGTTTGTCGTGTCACTGGCTTTCATTTGATATACGGCAAGGTCACTTTTTGACCTTTCGTGACCTCAAGTCATATTAGGTCACGAGGTGACCTCTGGCGGTCAAACCACTGGCGGGAGGTCTTTACGTTCCACATAGCGGAAAAAGTACTGGCAATTTGCTATCAAATTTACTTTACCAGGCCTCAATAGCTCTAATGACATAAGAGTTATCCCCAGTTTGCTTAATCATTGCATATTTGAGTGAAAATAGCCGATCTTGACCTAATTTGACCTCTGGAGGTCAAACCATTGACCTGAGCACTAAAACATGCGAAGTAATTTCTTCTGAATTCACGCGAGCTTTCTATTGCACTTTGCAGATTTGCGCTAACGCCCATATTTTCGGAGTTAGAGGGGGCCATCGATGGCCCCCGGTGGGGCGAAGGTGGCGCCGGACCCCCGGTGGGGCGCGGGTTAACATGGTTGTCACTGTCCTGTCACTGTCACCGCGACTTCAGACATGCAGTCCCTTCCTTGCTCAGCATAACCTGTATTGCCGCCCTCCCCCGGCTCAGCACGCCTCAGCGGTTCACAGCGCGCAGCCACAGGCAAAACACGTCACCAGCGGTCAAGGGCGCGCACAGGCACGCCCTCGGATGCGACAGGTCAACAATCAGAGGTGCACACAGGCATATCCACAGATGTGACATTCCCCCTCTTCCCCCAAAAGGAGGAACAAAATATCGCGGAATGAAAAATATATGCACGACGGCTTAGGCAAATTCACGGCTGATTACTCCATCAGACGAGTGATACATCAGCGATTGGTGAGCAAGTCGGAACTTCAAGGGAGTGTGGCACCTTCATAACGTGATTTTAACTGAGATAGCCAAGTTGTAAAGCAGGTCGGAAAACCCCGTAGTCCATATATCATTTGCCTTGGAACTCGACATTTCCGTAGAAAAAAACTAAAACCTACCTGACACCAACCCCTCATCAGCCCATCGCCGGGCGGCCATTGTTGTAAGCTGCTGGTGTGACGACATATGCTGACGTCACGATGAGCATCAGCCAATCGAAGCCCTTGAAGGATTTCAAGTATGGTAGTGGTTGCCAGATCATGACATCATCCACAGGCAGATAGTTATTTATTTTCCTAGAGGAGTATTTTTAAAAACAAAATATTGAGCTTATTGAACATTTTTCAGAGAAATCATGAGTGGTTTCATTATTTTTGGCTAAAAGTACGCCTAATTTCACTAAATTCCAGGATTCGACCAAGGTCCCACATTCCCTTTAAACACTGCGCTCGATTACCGATTTAACGTTTTGCACATGCGTAAGGCGCATCATACCTCTCTGGTCCATGTATTCAACATGCCTGCCTCCCACACAAGATACGACAACAAACGTACCTATCCACGGGTTGTCCAGTTTGGATCTCGCATTGAAATTTCGACACCAAATCTGATCACTTCTCATCGGTCTGAACACTTTCTCTTTCACCCCATGTCGTCTGTCATACTGCTGCTTATAACGTCCGGCACGCGTGGTCTGTCGCTGCCGAGCCCGCTGGAACGTATCTGAAAGCAAACGCAATTTTTGCGAAACAAAACTGCCTAGACTGGAGGCCCCCTGTTCGTCCCAAACAAAGACAGAGGAGTGTGCGGATGGCGCAAGAAAAAATGGGCTGAAACCGTGTGTGCTGCAAACTTCAGAATCAAAGGAAAAAATTATCCCCTGCATGAAGCGTTCCCAGCCTGCGCCCCGCGAGTCAGATAAAGCGCGCAGGCGCCGCTTTATATCTAGGTGTCTTCTCTCAACTTTTCCTATTGCTTCATGGTGATATCCAACACTATGTTGAGTGGAAACTGCAAAATAATCACACAATTTCCTGACATCCGGATGTTTTAGCAGTTTTGCCCCGGCATCGCTCTCAATAGACTCAGGGGGACCAAACGTCAAGAAGTGAAGGACTAACGTGTCGATCACTGAGCGCGTCGTGCCAGAATCCAGCGGGAAACAACTCAGGAAACCTGAAAATTTAACTACACATGTCAGCAACAGGTACCGACCCGAGGTAACATCACGTGGCATATGCAGAATGTCGACAACCAGGCTCTCGTTGACATAACTGGCTGGCTGTGGAATAAGTGGAGCATGCTGTTGCCTAGTACTCTTCCGCTGACTACACCTGTCACAGCTACGGACGTAATTATCCGTGTCCCACTTGAGACCCGGGTACCAGACATATCGACGTAACTGCTCATACATTTTTGTTGCGCCTCCGTGCGCGTGGTGAGAGACATTAAGGAAGTGAAAGAATAACTCAAAACCAGGGGCGCAGCCAGAGCTTTGGTATGGGAGGCACACCAACTTTGAGGGGCACCCGGGGAAAAAGGGTACTTTTTAACGCATCTTAAAAAACTTGCCATATCTTTGTTTATATCATTTTTTGGGCATCTTTGGTTCAATAAAAATACAAATAAATCATTGACAGAGAAGGAAAACTCGATTAAAACCGAAAAAATATTACCAAAATGTCATGAAAGTAGCCAAAACACGACTGTTTTGGATAGATTTAAGGGCAAATCAGCCAACTCATGCAAGTGCTTGACATCAGAGAAATCAGCGGAGCATGTGATATCTGTTACCATGTGCAAGTTCAGGCATATTGGAGTCGAAAATTCATTTGTTATGCCCGCTGGTTTTATCGTGACGAGTGAGCCCTGGTCGAACGCGGATTAATTTCCTTGCCTCCCACAATCGCCGTGGGACGAGGAGTGGCATAGTGACTTTGGAAGAACATAATTTTTGCTGCCGGAATAATTTGGGAGATACCTTTTGAACGCGCTTATTAAGTTCCACATTCTCAAGGATCGGTCCCAGTTAAGAGTAAAGAAAAGGTGAACAGGCCGGTGGTTTGGATGGGGATGGTGGGACAGGGCTGAAAATTGTGGAAACTAGTTCTTCATTTAAATTAATTAGTAGAAATCCTGGTTTAAGGGACTGTGCTCTGAGCTCAGGGCCACATGCTTTTTTTATCATTCCTTCCCAGACTCCACCAGTATAATAAGCAATTTATATAACCAGGGGTGCCTAGGCATCACAAGCCATTTTAGAGACTCCTCATTCTCGTTAGCTCCGTTTTACAAGGGGAGTTTCCATCGTATTCTTATTCCCCATCTATTCAAGACCAGCTCTGGGGCCCCAAAGTGTGGATCAGAGGCCTCCAGAGCAGCTTCCCCCATCCCCCCAGTTATGCCTCCAGGGACTAGACTATCTCAGTGACCCTGCCCCGAGATGATGGGAGTTAGCCTTGTGTTCTTATTATCTGTCTATTCAAGACCACCTCGGGGGCCCCTGATGTAGATCAGGGCCCCAGAGCAGCTCATGCTTCACCCAGTGACTAGACTAGCTCATTGGCCCTAGAGATGAGGTCATCAGACTAGCTCAATGGGCCACAGATAGGTTCATAGGGCCTTAAACCAGTTCAAGAAACCCCAGAACAGTTTAAGGCGCCAGATCACCTCAGGGCGCCTCAAGTCAACATTAGGGGCTCTCACAAGCTCAGAGCCCAGACCAGCTCAGGGTACCCTCAGAACACAGATCCGCTCTTGGGCCCCAGATCAGCTCTTGGGGCCCCAGATCAGTTCAGGGGCCTCAAGTCAGGTCAGGGGGCAAGATCAAGGCAGGGCCACTAAATAAGCTCAGTAATCCCTGACCAGCTCGGGGCCCAATCAGTTCAAAAGCCCTAGAGCTGCTCAGGGGACACCAGATCGGCCCATAGAGCACCAGATCAGCTTCGAGGACAAACCATCAGATCAGTGGTCCCGACCAGCTCGGGGCCCAGATCAGCTCGGGAATACCAGATCAAGTCAGGAGGCACTTAATCAGCTCAGGAGCCCCATACCATCTCAGGGGCTCTTACCAACCCCTGTTGGCCCAGCTCAGCTCAGGGCCTGGGAGCTGCTCAGGAAATCACGTAATCAACCCAGGAGACCCAGGTCTGCTTAAAGGGCACCATACTAGCCATGGAGCACCAGACTAGCTCAGAGGGAATCAGATGGGCTCAGGAGACACACTAATGACTCAGCAGGCACCAGATCGACTCAGGGGGCATTAGTTAAGTTCAGGAGGCAGTATATCTGCTCAGGGTGCACCAGATCGATCAGCACAGGGGGCATGTTCAAGTCAGGGGCACTAAATCAGCTCAGGGATCCCTCATAAGCTCCGGGCCCAATCAGTTCAAAAGCCCCATAGCTGCTCAGGGCACACCAGATGCCCATAGGGCACCAGATCAGCTCCGGGGACAAACAATCAGATCAGTGGTCCCCGACCAGCTCGGGAATACCAGATCAAGTCAGGAGGCACTTAATCAGCTCAGGAGCCCCATACCATCTCAGGGGCCCTCATCAGCCTCTGTGGGCCCAGCTCAGCTCAGGGCTTTAGATCTGCTCATGAAATCACGTAAGGACGCCCAGATCAGCTTAAAGGGCACCAGATTACTCAGGGTGGCATCAGATGGGCTCAGGAGGCACCAGATCGACTAAGGGGCATTAGTGCAGCTCAGATGGGACCAGATCGATCCGCTCGGGGTCCAGATCAGCTCCCAGCCCCCCAGACTATGGCAGAAGCCTAAATCAGCTCAGGGAGCAACATAACAGCTCAGGGGACCCATGGTGGGCTCAGGGCCCACCAAACCAGCTCAGGGGGGGGACCAGATCATCTAAGGAGACATCAATAATCAGTTGAGGGGACACCTAATCAGCTGAAGAGGCACCATATTGACTTAGGAGACAGAATCAACTTGGGGAGGCATGAGATCAGCTCGGGGGCCCGAATCAGCTCATGGGGCACTAAATCAGCTATTAGGGCACCAAGCAAGCTCGGAGGCATTAGAAAAACTCATATAGGTTCAGGAGGCACAATTATTTGCTCAGTGGGGCACTCGATTGACTCAGGGGCACCAGATCAGCTTAGAGGACAAGAAATCAGCTAAAGGGGCCAATACCAGCTGAGAGGCCACGAGATGAGCTCAAAGGGCACCAGATTAGCTTCACCCGTACGATTCATCATCATAGTTGGGGTTTAAGGGCGCGTCGACTGCAGTGGTCATATTGCGCCCATAACTTAGCATATTGCGCACAAAGGAAAGACATGTAGATATATAACGGGGCTTTTCGAGTCAGGTAGTAAGATAGGTAACTGTGTCTTGAAAGGTGCTGAACTGGTAGAGTTACATGTATGAATCAAGGGTCAAAAGATACTGGTTCACGTTATATGTCTATGTCGGCGAGTAAATTACGTTAAAGTCAACACTTCTTAGAAACGATAGTATGTCGGAGAGCTCCACGGTTCGATTTTGTCCCAAAAGAGAATGCAGTGATGATGATCCTCCAAGATGCCGCAGTCTTTCCACCTCAAAATTCTGGCAGTCTGCAAGAACATGCTTAACACTTAGCGGCTCTCCGCATCGTGAACAGCTTGGCGGACCGCCGCCACCCAAGCGGAAGGAGTGTGTGGCGTGGGTGTGGCCGATCCGAGGCGGGAGAGGATAACCTCCTCTCTTCTGCAGCCCGCACTGCTGGATTTCCACACCCCTAGCTTTGGTTTAAGGCCTCTAAGCTTGACTCCTTTGGCATCACCATCCCACCTGCTCTGCCAGACACGAATAGCATAGTCTTTGGTAAGACCATATAGGTCAAAGAACGGAACACGGAGGCCGGGGAGAGAAGCACGTTCACTCGCGGTCTTTGCAAGCCTGTCCGCCCGTTCGTTCCCGCCTGTACCGCAATGGCTTGGCACCCAAACAATCTTCAGTTTTTCCTTTCTGCCCTAGGTTGTGCAATTTCTGTCTTATGAGGGTCAGGAGATAAGAAGATGATGTACTGTGGAAGTAAAAGGACTCCAATGCCTGTAGAGAGGACAGTGAGTCCGTGAAGACCACGAACTTTCTCGCCCTTCGTTTGGATATCTCATCCAGGCAACGAAAGATGGCATACAGTTCCTAGGTAAAAACAGATGCTTCCTGGGGTAGGCTAAAACATTTTTCAGTGCGGCCACAAACAAACGGACATCCCGTACCACTGTCACATTTTGAACCGTCCGTGTAGAAGTGAACGTGGCTTACCCGTACGATTATTGGCGACGATGAGGCATTAGGTGGGCACATACTAGGTGCCCATACTCTTCCCGAGTGCTTGGAAAGGCGACAGAATGCCCTAGCTGACCGAAAAATGTATTAAATTGTCCAACAATAGTTTCAATCGCTACATGCGGTCCAGTTACATCTAGGTTCAACGGCGTAGGGCACTAAATTTCGAGCGACACGGCCCAAATTGGGTACACCACCTGGAAATAAAAGGGCACCCTGGCAGTGATGGGGGACACGTGCCCCCTGTGCCCCCTGGCTGCACCCCTGGACAGTAGATCAACTCCGGGAGGCATTAAATAAGCTCAGGGGGCCCGGATCAGCTCAAGGGGCACTAAAACATCCAATAGGGCACCAGACAAGCTCGGAGGCATCACACTAACTCAGAGAGTATTATATAGGTTCCGAAGGCACACTTATTTTCTCAGGGGGCACCAGATTGACTACGAGGACACCAGATCAACTCAGAGGGCACCTGATCAGCTCCAGGGGGCACCAGATGAGCTCCGCCCGTACGATTATTGACGACGATGAGGCATTATCTAGAAACGGATTACGTGCCTATACTCTTTCCGGGTGCTTGGACAGGCGACAGAATGCACTAGCTGACCAAAAGAGGCACTTAATTGTCAAACAATAGTTGAAATCGCTAAATGCAGTCTAGTTCCATCGAGGCTCAATGGCGTAGGGCGCTAAATTTCGAGCGGCACGGCCCAAAGAGGGCACACTACCTGGCAATCAAAAGGGCACCCCGGCACCGATGGGGGGGCACGTGCCCCCTGTGCCCCCCTGGCTGCGCCCCTACTCAAAAAGCTTGTCAATAGGCCACACAATCAGATCTGCACTGTCCGAGCCTCTTCTATATAGAACGCCATCTCGAAACAAAAATGAGTCCACCGACTCGCACCGTAGGGAAGAATGAGCAAAGCATGGCAATCGGCCATACTTTAGACGATAAGCAAGAGAGCGGCAAGTTCTATCGTGCTTCTGATATCACGATAGGGATTCCGGCTTGAGAAAGAGCTGCATTATAGTCAGCAGCTGTCATATTGACCTCCCGAGCCCCTCTGGGTAACAATGATTGAATTCAGGAGATAGAACATTAGTAGATCCTCCATCACCACCGTCCCGATTCGCCGAGGCAACCGATGGCTGCGAGTTTGTGAGACGAGCCGCACCACTCAGGTCAGCTTGCCCCGGACGTGGTTGCAAAGCGGCACGTGACTGCCCCAGTGACTGCGGAACGGGCAGGGAAGGAGTCTGCGCTCCGCCACCTACGATAGTCACAGCAGGAGTGAGAGGCTCCGCACGCTGGTGACGCGCCTCAGGGTTAGCGTCACTGTGACCCTCCTCGGTAGAGTCACCCACATCAATTTGCTCATGAAGCCGAGACAGCGCGTCAACATGCTGCATCAAAGTAGCACGCCCGTGCTCCACGTCATAGAGAAACTGACCCGCAAAAGCCTTCCATCGGACCAATCTCGGATTCAAGTGATCCCGATTCCGCAAAAGCTGCAGTGCGCTTTTGCAATCGCAGACCCGCGTAAATTTAGCGCCAGCCAAATACTTGTAAAATTTCTTGAGTCCCTGGATGAGCCTAAAAACTTCAAGCTCAAAAATTGTCCATTTTCTCTGAGCACGGCTGTATCGATTGTCAGCATACGCTATGATACATTCCTGATTGCCGTCCTGAATTTGAGATAGGATTCGACCCGAACCTGAAGTACTACTATCCGTATACAAAATAAACTGACAATCTCTTCGAAGATAGCTCAAAACTTTGCAACCCATTAAATCTGCCTTCAGCTGTTTGAAACAGTAATCTAATCTATCGTCCCAATACAAGCTGTCGGCATTACACAACACCGCGACTGGTTCGGAAATCCTGGTAAATGATGCGATAAACTTCCTGAACCACGAGAAAAATCCAAATAACCGCTTGGCCTCTTTGATGGACCGAGGAGGCTGCATATTCTCCACAATCTCGATCCGAGCCGGGTCCACAGCGATACCCTTCGGAGTGACGTGATGACCCAGGTAATTCAGTGAAGTCTGAAACAGATGGCACTTTCCCGGGGCCAGCTTCAGTCCCGCCGAGCTGAGTCTGCTCAGAACGGTATGCAACAGCTGATAGTGATCATCAGTAGTCTTACTGGTCAGAAGTACGTCATCGGCATATACATGAACATTTTCTAAGTCGCCCAGTACCTTCCTCATAAGGACATGGAGAAAAAACGATGGCTGTAAGCACCCCATGGGCATTCGACGTGGGTAGTAAGTTTTCCCCAGGGCATAGAATGCACACAACCGACTCGAAGAATCGCTGAGCCTCAAGGTCCAAAAGGTGTGTTCGATGTCCAGCGATGATGCTACCTTCTACCCATGCAGGGAATAAATAAACTCATCGATTGTAGGAAAAACAAATTGTTTTGGAACCAAAAGCTTATTAATAGTCCTCATGTCCTGGACTAAACGGTACTCATTCTTTCCCTTTGAAACCAAAATCACTGGCGAGTTCCATTCAGACGATTCCCCTTCCTCAACGACCCCACAGCCCTGGAGTTGGTCCAGTTGGGTGCGCAGATGCTCCTCCCGGACCCAAGGAACTGGGTACGGCTTCACAAATGTGGGATGGGCCCCGTCGCGATTTTCCAAGTTCCACTTCCTCCTCGTTATATGTCCCAATGTCAGTGTAACCACGTGAGAAAACTTCCGGAAAAGAACGAAGCAGGGTCGCCAGTTTGTCCCGCCCCTTACCAGAAACAACATCAGCAACATCGAATTCAGACAGAACTTCATGTGAGGTTTTACCCAAATATCTGCCATCATCGGTCGAAACGGCATTCACTTCAGCTGTGTCGCTGACAGTGTCGGCTCCAGCGGGCTCAGGCTGCGACGTTCTTTTTGGTTTCTGGGGGGCAAGAGGTGCAGTTGCACCCCTTTAATTTTTCAACGTGAGACAGCATAGGCCACCTGGACAGCATAGGCGCCTCCAAAGAAGAGCAACGGCGCCCCTGGATATAATATGCACCCCCTGGTTAGCACAGGTATCCCTGGACAGCAAAAGGCGGCTCCCGGAGAGAGCTCCTGAATTCAAGTGATTATGTCTCAGTTATGTTTTCCCCTAGCCAACAAGCTGGGTTTGTAACTTCCCTTCAACATGCCCTCGTAGGAAGGAGATATTTGTGCGAATCCCCAAATTTGAAACATTTGCCGGGGTACCTGGCCGTTCCTATGATGGTGGACTGCAACGTCAAATTTTGATTCTAACACGATGCTACAATCGTTAAAACCTCCAAATTTTAAGGTCTAACTTCACCTTGCGTTAATTCCCAACACGCCTCAGGACACAAATTTAGAACGCTGGAAATTGTTGGCTGCCTTTACAATCGACGAAACATTCTCCAATCACTCCATTCGAACTTCACACACGCCCCGCTAGGGTCCCTGGCATGACGCGCCCCGCTGGGGGGCGTTTTTCGCCCCCTCCGTATCTCATTTCCAAGGAAAGCTAAATAAAAATTACGGGAGGCAATAGAAATTAGAAAGCTCTTGACAAGACAAGAGAAATTATACAAAGTAGTTTAATGTCAGGTCAATATTGAGGTCAGCATAGGCCAAAGAAGCTTCTATAGCAGTGTCCTGAAATTACTTTTCTGCAGAGTGTGCGATGTCAAAATTCAGGGGAAAAGAGGTCAAAATTAATTGACAAAAAGGGGAAAAAAGCGAATGTAAGATCAGAACATCTCGGAAAACAAGTACATGTACTTGAAATACAGGTACTAAAACATCATATACACATGAAATACAAAAACAAATAAGGGATGACCAATACTAAAATTAACTCAGCGGTGTGCAGGGGGCGGCCACCAGCGACGACTGGAGGCACTTGGCTGCACTGCCAGCCCTCTTGAACTGCCCTCTTCTCTGCCGGCACATGCCGACCTGAATGTGACCTGCCGGCCTACGGTGCGTGCCGTCGGCAACAGGCTCATGTAGAGGCCACCTGAAACTCCAGCCGGCCTTGTCGCTCCGGGAGCTGCCTCCTCGACGACCCTCACCCAGCAGTGTGCTGGGGGTGACCACCAGCTACGGCTGGGTGCACCCATCGTCGCCTCGAGAGCTGCGTCCGTGACCGCCCTCTACCAGCGGCATGCTGGGGGCAGCTACTGGCGATGCTGGAGATACCTGGTGCCTCCGCCCGACCCTCCAGACTCTCTGCTGACACGTGCTGGCCTACAGTACACACCGCCGCCTGGCTCTCTTTGGACTCTCAGCCAGCCCACCTTTCTGCTTACTTGTTTTGTTCTTTTCGTCTTTGGTTCGTTTCCGTTAGTACCTTAATTTGATCTCACCGAGCGCATCTTTTTTTTTGTTTGCCTGCTTAGATGTGACCTTGCTTTGCTTGTGTTTTTAGCCTGTTTTTCGTTCTGTTTTGTTTCCTTTTTGTTCGCACTGATCACATGCTTTGATTTAATATTTGATAGGTCCCTGGTCTGATTAGGTGCTTGTACTTACTTACTGTTTTTGTTACTTCTACTAATGGTTTTTTTTAAGATTTAATATGTTCAACATATGTGGGCCCTATACTTATAACTACTTATTACTTAACATTGCTTATTTTGTTGCGTCCCCTGTTTTTGTTTGCTTGTTGTTTTGCTGCTTTGTTTTATTTTGCCTCTTCAAGTATGTTTTTGGCGTTATTTTTCTGTCCAGTTCGTTCTTTAATGCTCTTCTTGTTTTGTTATGACATGTCAGTCTCTGTTTTGTGTTACTTTTTCTCTTCATTCCCGCTCCATGATTACTGCTTCATGCCAGAAACTTATGTCTTGTTCCTTCTATGTTAAACATTTGCTCTAATCTGATTCTGTTCGCTTACTTCCTCTTGTTTTATACTGTGTGCCTGTACAGTTCTATTCTGTTGCTCCTTATTGCTTTGCTTTGCCTTGTTCATGTCTTCTTTTGCTGGTCTCTTTATTTACTTCTATCCCCTGTCTGTATATAAGAAATGAAATAAAAAAGTTGATGATGAAAAAAAACTGTATTAACAGAAGTTTAATATGCAAAATGACCATACCAGGTCACCCTGTGACCCTGACCTAGCCATTTTCACAATTTGACCTAGCAAGGTCATATTATACATCATTCGATTCGCCACAATGAGAGGAATCGAATAATTCATATTTACTCTAGCTCTACTGAGTAAATATCTAGAGGGGGGACACGTAAACCGCCCTGTTGTAAGCCTAAGGAAGCTTCTTTCACCTATGCTGACCTCAATGTTGACCTGACATAAAATAGTTCTTATAATTTCTCTTCGTCTCATCAAGAGCTTTCGAATGCTTCCCGTAATTTTTATTTTGCTTTCCTGGGAAATGAGATACGGAGGGGGCGAAATACGCCCCCAGCGAGGCGCGTCATGCCAGGGACCCCAGCGGGGCGCGTGTTAAGTTCGAATGGAGTGATTGGAGAGTGTTTCGTCGATTGTAAGGGCAGCCAACAATTCCCACCGTTCATATCGCCAGCGACTACAATGGCGTCAGGGAAGAGCGTTTGGGCTTCCGAGATTAAATATGTGAGGTAATCGAGGAATGATGTTAATTTTTCTGCGTTTGTGGGACAAGGCAGATAGCATGAGCAGATAAGCAAAGTAAATCCGTTCATTTTAATGCCCAAGTAGCCTCAAATTTGTCATTTTCTAGGTGAGCAGGGTGAGAGAAGGGTAGCGAGTCCCTGATATACATATCAACTCCGCAGCCTTTTCGCGGGCGCATTTTGGTTATAGGTGGGTAAAATTCCTCTAAATTATATAGGCTGAGGTGCACCGTTGAATCAATTTCTCGTTCAGATAACGTAAGAATACTAAGTTCCTGATCCTGGACAAAGTAGGAGAGCTCCTGCAGCTTGCCAGGGACTGTGGTTGAATTTATGTTGAGAGCAGCAATGTTGACGCTGGCCGGTGGAATATTTGAATGAGGTTCTTTGTCGCCAGTCGACAGGGTGGCCGCAGGCGCCGAGGCCGGCGGTGGACAGTGCCAGCTCATACACAATATCAGACTTAAATCAGCCTTGGGATGAGTTTAGAAGGCTGCTCTATATAATTCATTTAGTAGGAACAGCTTGTTTCTAGATCAAGCCTATTTCTGTATGTGTATAATACACCAATATACGACTGCAAACACAACTTAACTACGGAACATTAACCCGCGCACCACTGGGGTCCGGCGCCACCTTCGCCCCACTGGGGGCATCGATGGTCCTCCCTAAGTCCGAAAATATAGCGGTTAGCGTAAATCTGCAAAGTACAATAGAAAGCTCGTGTGAATTCAGTAAGAATTTATTTAGCATGTTTAAGCGCTCAGGTCAATGGTTTGAAATCAAGAGGTCAAGTTAGGTCACGATAGGCCATTTCCACTAATATACGCAATGCTTAAGCAAACTGGGCATAGCTCTCATGCCGTTAGAGCTATTGCAATCTGGTAAAGTACATTTGATTAGAAAATGTCAGAACTTTTTCCGCTATGTGGAACAAAATGACCTCCCGCAGTTGGTTTGACCTCCAGAGGTCACCTCGTGACCTAATATGACCTGAGGCCACGAAAGGTCAGAAAGTGATCTTGTCGTATAGCAAATGAAAGCCAGTCACATACTCGATGATGTTTATTTCAGCGCTTTAGCTAGATTAGGTCAAAAGTTATCGTCAAAATACTGAATTTGACCCCTGGTGACCTGTGATGACCTCAGATGGGTAAAAGGGAAAATATCACCGCTGGGAACCGTGAAATGGTGCCCAAGAACGCTGTTCTGGGCAATCTGAGCATTTTCAATCATTTTTGTGACTTTTAGATCATGAGTTTTCCCCAAGCTTTTCCCCTGGGAGAGCCCACCTCGTGACCTGACCCCAGGTCATGAAATCAAGAAATCCCGGATATACATTTTGGAGACTTTGGAGAGGTCAAGAAGCGTAGGAAGTTTCAAATCGATCGGCTTAGAAATGCCGTTATGGTAGAGATAAAAAATTAAGGTGGGGTTACCTTGGTTGACCTCGCCTGGTGACCTGACCTTCTGTGACCCGGGGTAAAAAAAATTCAGGGATGGTCAGAAAATGATGGAATGAGTAATAGAGCCCTCAACCGCGGTGTTGCGCCTCGTCGTTTTTCTGCTATCCCAGAAAAACCTTAGGGGGCCATCGATGTCCCCCCGGTGGGGCGAGGGTTAAAAGGAATACATGAGAAAACACTGATTTAACACGCGCATTGACGGGGGTCTGAGCCACCTTCGCCTTCACGGGGGCGGGTACCCGCCCCCCTAAGATCTCGAGAACCGCGCTAGGTAGCGAAAAACGGTAAGCGGCGTTGGACAGCAGATCCACTTCTCCATCGAAAATATTTTATTTATTTTTGTCAGGTCGCGTTTAAGGTCACTAGAGGTGAAAGGAATAACATGTAAATTAAGTTTTTCGGCCATTTCATCTGAACAAGTAAAACTAGAGCAATACGATTTAAACCGTATGAATCTTTGAAGCAAGCCGAATCGAATGATATATAATATGACCTTGCTCGGTCAAATCACGGATTTGACCTGAACTGAGGTCAGGTCAAGGTCAAATTGGGTAAAATGCATATCATTAAAACCGCAATGACGAGGCAAATCTAATGCAGTTAAAATAAATGTTCTATCTCTATTCATTACTGAGTTATTAAGTTAAAACCATTTTTCCAATGCATTTCCAATGGAGAGGTCATGGCTCGTACCTGACGTTAGGTCATCGATATCAAAAATACCGGAAAATAATTTAGAGAACTGGGTGAGGCCATTGCGTGATGTGAGTTTCAATCGGATAAGTTCACCTTGTTCCGAGTTATGCTATCTTAAACTTTTTTGAGGTCAGGTCACTTGACCTGTACTGGTAACCTGACCTGAAATGACCTAACCTTAAAATGTTGACAAAAGTTGTAAAAATGATGAGGGAAAAGGTATGCCAAGTATGGCGGAGCTACGCGCCGCCGTTTTTATACTATCTTCAAAAAACCCGAGGGGGCGGGTACCCGCCCCCTCGTTAATGGGCATGTTAATACAGAGCGTCAGGGAACTGAGCCAACTCGCGGGTTTGGCTTACTGGATGGCAATCGAATTTCCCAATCAGGTACCCGGTGGCCAGTGCAGGCTGATAAGCTGATAACAGCCGCCGCGCTCCAGGGTGTGCATTCCAATTAGCGGCTCGCAGCGGGGCCCCTCCTCGGCTGATGGCGGCGTCACCACCGTTGTCGACCAGCGAGGCGCTTCGCCTGCCGCTACCCTGCCGTGCCGGCGGGGGTGTCCGGTGCCTCCGCGTCAACGCTTCGCCTGCCGCTACCCTGCCGTGCCGGCGGGGGTGTCCGGTGCCTCCGCGTCAGCGCTTCGCCTGCCGCTACCCTGCCGTGCCGGCGAGGGTGTCCGGTGCCTCCGCGTCAGCGCTTCGCCTGCCGCTACCCTGCCGTGCCGGCGGGGATGTCCGGTGCCTCCGCGTCAGCGCTTCGCCTGCCGCTACCCTGCCGTGCCGGCGGGGGTGTCCGGTGCCTCCGCGTCAGCGCTTCGCCTGCCGCTATCCTGCCGTGCCGGCTGTCGTTGCCATCTCCTGCCGGGCGCTCTCAGAAGGCCCAATGATGCTGTGGAAGTCATTCTGGTCTTCTATGGTTTTGGCCGGCTACTTCTCACCAAGTTTCACCTGAACCTTTCCGTTGCTTGTGTATGCTGCCCACATTTTGTTGCGCTTCTTCAGTTGGCGTGCGACGTACAGGGGCTCTTAATTTTTGGCGGCGAGGCGGCGAGGCACTGGGCGATGTACTTTATTCATGTATGTATTTACTGCAGCTGAGAAGCAACAGATTATCAAACTCCAGCTCATCTCGTTGTGTTACATTGTCGAACATTCAAGTACATACATACATATCACAACAAACGCCCAGCTCGTCAGCTGTTTAGCATACTTTTTTACTTCGTATTTAAAAACAGGAAAATCGTGAGAGGTCAGATTGACGCTGGGAGTGAACAAATATGTTTGTGTTTCTCGCAGCTCGGCAAAAGAACCCGCAGAGTCAGTGACGTCACGTGACAGTATTGGGTGGTCTCGCACCCTGTGGGCCGAGATGGCTTTCCTGGCGTCGAAGACCTTTTGGCGGACCTTGTGGCGCGTACTTCGCTAATATCAGCCGCGGTCTGTTGTCCCTTACCTTGCCCATTCTGTGCCACCGGTCGATGTCGTCTGGTGACAGCAGTACGCCGAACGCCTTTGCAATGTCTGGTATCTACCTGTCACTGTTCGCGTCATCTCTCTCCGGGACGCCGCTTGTGACGAGGTAGTTCTGTCTGTTGACTCGCTTTATGTCGTCTAGGCGTTTATCAGAACATACTAGTTTTTCTTTGATGGTCTTCAGCTCGGCTTCAAGAGCATTGATTCTGGAGGTGCACTGTTCTGTCGCCCGGGTTACTGCAGCCTCCACCGCTGTGAAAACCAGCTGTTGCAGTTTATTGCAGAAATCAGCTTCGAAGAGAAGATCCCGGATAGATTCTTTCAACCGTACCATATTGTTGTCTTGTCAGTTGTATGATGTAGTTTTGAGCCACGCACCACCCGCCGCCGCCGATCACTTTAATGGCACGCCCCCACTTTTCCGGTTCTCCACAGTACCACTCGTGTTGACGCCGATTTAAAGGGTCCGCAGGGGTCAGGGTACGCGGCCGCACCGTGGGACGGTCGGGTACTGACTGGGCCAAACGGTGCGTATTGGAGCCCTGACTGACCCGCCCGAGAAGAGACCTCAACCCTCAGGATCCCGTCCATCTCCTCGCCAGAGCTCGAGATAGACCTCGAGGAGGCGCCTTATAGCGCAAGAGTGCTGGAGAAGGCATGGGGAGGCAAAAACCCAGGCATAAAAAGTAGACAGGAACTAAAAATAATCAACAAAATAAGGTAACAAAAGCAAACGGGATCTACACATGGGGGGAGTACAGGGCTGACCCGGTCTGCCTGGTAACAGAAAGTCGGAAGGGCAGTCTCCAACATCACAGCAGGCAACATCACCAGGGTCGCCTCCCAACGACCGAAGGTCGAAGGAAGCGGTGGCCGTCGGAGTACCCGAAATAATGTGACCCAAGCGCTGTGACGACGGTACTCCCAGGCTGATTGGGGCCCCGGGCACGTAGCACCTATCTTGACCAGCCGAAAGAATCCGACAGGTCAAGATCGGTCCGCTGAGGGGGACCTGGCCTCGCTGCCTCTGGTGTCCCCTTCCCTTCTTGTGCCACATCTGTTAATCGCCTTCCCTCTCTAAATGAACTCTCTTTCTCTTTTTTCTCCTGACCCACCCTTTCAATACGCATCATATTCGTTTCGTGGTTATGTCTATGTGGTTTCTTTGCTCAGAACCATAGTTGTGTCTGTCAGTGTGCGTGCTATATGGGCTATAATAAACGTATGTTGGTCTTAAGCATGCATTACGATCATATGGTAAAACATGATAGCAAGCGCTATGCTGGCAGGAGGAAGTTCAGCTTGAAACTCTACAAACTCCATATATTGAGGTCATGTGACAAAGCCGGCGTGCGGGGTGCGTTAGGTGTCAGGAGACACCACACCTCACCTGCGCCCAGTCCAGCCGGGGCGGCACGTCGAACAGCACATGCAGGGGCGGCGGGCCGGCGCCGGCGGCCAGCAGCGGCCGCAGGCAACGAGCCAGCTGATCACTGGCAGCCGCCGAGAGCGCCTCGGTGCCCCCCAAGAGCAGCCGCAGCGCACGCCGAGTCCGCAACAGCCGCTGACGCGTCACCGATGTGGCGTCCTCGCCGGACGTGTGCATCGCCTGTGCTCCGGGCCAGATAGAGGTCAGTCGCGCGCCAGCCGGCCAGCGCCACTTGCTGTCGTGCGTAGCCTGCATTACAAACGTTTCCGCCTTTTACACTTTAAGCTGACACCAATGGAAAAGATAATGAGTAATTTTTGCATAAATAACGACCAATTTATCTTGCTCTACAGGAAAAGTATGTGCCCTGGCCAGAGCAGAAGTGGGCAGCTTTGGAAGCTGGACGCCCTCACCCAGATGAAGCGGCCGTCCCGGAACAGCACCAACTCTCCATGCTGAAGCTGCACGCTGCCCGGAAACGTGCCCATGTTGCGCTCGGTAAAGAGCGCCGTGCCCATTAGCTGGCAGACGAGATGGAGGGCATCAGCGGGCAGCGGGGCGTGGTCACCGCCCAGCCTGGGCTGCAAGAAACACAGAGCCTCCTCTGGGTCGTCCTGCTCACGGCGGCAGCGCTCTGTGTCATAGATGAAGAACACGCGACCGTGCCTGCAACGAGGAGACCGGGTCAGCGTGTCATAGATGAAGAACACGCGACCGTGCCTGCAACGCGGAGACCAGGTCAGCGTGTCATAGATGAAGAACACGCGACCGTGCCTGCAACGCGGAGACCGGGTCAGCGTGTCATAGATGAAGAACATGCGACCGTGCCTGCAACGCGGAGACCGGGTCAGCGTATCATAGATGAAGAACACGCGACCGTGCCTGCAACGCGGAGACCGGGTCAGCGTGTCATAGATGAAGAACACGCGACCGTGCCTGCAACGCGGAGACCGGGTCAGCGTGTCATAGATGAAGAACATGCGACCGTGCCTGCAACGCGGAGACCGGGTCAGCGTGTCATAGATGAAGAACACGCGACCGTGCCTGCAACGCGGAGACCGGGTCAGCGTGTCATAGATGAAGAACATGCGACCGTGCCTGCAACGCGGAGACCGGGTCAGCGTATCATAGATGAAGAACACGCGACCGTGCCTGCAACGCGGAGACCGGGTCAGCGTGTCATAGATGAAGAACACGCGACCGTGCCTGCAACGCGGAGACCGGGTCAGCGTGTCATAGATGAAGAACACGCGACCGTGCCTGCAACGCGGAGACCGGGTCAGCGTGTCATAGATGAAGAACACGCGACCGTGCCTGCAACGCGGAGACCGGGTCAGCAGCACAGGTGAGCAGCAACCAGCCATGCTAGCGCCCGGGAAGGTGGGGCAATCAGCGGCAAATCAGGTGCGTCACAGCCGACTTCTGTTGGAATGTGTCAATGGGGAAACGGAACACCGGATAGAGTAAATGTATATCGAGGTCTCCACAAGGTATGAAGGGTGTTCACGGCAGATGTGCACGGTGTGGACGGTGCGTGCAGTCTGTGTACAACCAATCAGCGTCGAGCAGAGCTAGGGCATGACCAAAACTGACGCGAAAAGGGCATGACGTAGCAACCCTGTGTATAGTGTGTAACTGCACACCGTACAAATGAAAAGTTTACACCAACGGCGCACCTGCAGCAGTCACTTCCGAGTTGAGGCTTTAGTGTAGGGACTGCCGAACTTCAAACATACGTTTTGTGTACGGTGTGTTCAAGGAGCGTGCACAAGAGCCCGACGCCGATGCAGATGGGTGGAGCCTAGGTAGCCTTGGGCAGGTTTACGTTCACACTATACACAGGTGTCGTGAACAGGGCTGTGGCTTTTCAGCCCTCAATCACAAACACACAAAGAAAGAGTACGCGCCTTCGCAAACCAAACAGCCTCTAACACATCATGACCGTTGTAGACAACTCTTATAAACAACTGAATTCACTCCTAGCCTTTCCTCTTTCCTAAATGCCTGCAATTCATCTAGCTACCTGTCACTCATCCCTGTTTCTACCCCCTGAAACGGAAACTGTGTTTGGCGTCTTCCGTTCGCACCCTTGGGAGTTCCGGCATATCGCGGTCGGTCCCATGTCTATTGCGGGTTTTAGGGCGCTTTAAGCGTCTTGACCATATCGCGCCCATAATAACAAGAACTTCGCAAGTATTAATATTATATTTGATTTCAGCTATACATGGTATGTAAAAGCTACTTAGAAAGAGGATAGCATAAGTCACCGTTTAGCAAGAACGGCAGCTAAAAAAACTGATAGTGCCGAGATTCTACCTACGTCTCCCAGCTTCTCCCGTCATACATTTCTAATACGCACCAAGCCGTGCGTGCATCCCATGCTTGTGGTGGTCTTTCCGTTCAATCAGGATATCCGAGACCTTTGGGCGGAGAGCGGCGAACGAAAGTAGTGTTTCTGTTCATATATGTTTCCCGGACTATCGGACCGGAATGCCTCTTCATCACCAACAGAAGGGCGCGATACATCTTGCCTAAAATTTTGGACTTCTTCAAAACTTTCTCAGGGCCCCGCTTGCTTTATTTCAATGGGGAACTCTCTTTGCACTCTTGGCACCCAGATGTTCTTTCCCTTTCTGTCACAGAAAAGGAAATCTGGTTTTTGATGTTTCTTAGCGCCGTGTTGGGGTTGCCTTTTCTAAACTTCTACATGTTCTACATAAGAATGTTACTGCATTAACTGGACTTGATATAAGGTGCTTGGGCACAAACTGATTTTTGTCTCTGCAGGGGCTTTAAGAAGTAGTTACTCCCGTTTGATTCCACGCTTATTGCCACTGTAACAATGTGTCTAAGCGTGAAAGGGGAGCCTCATCTGGCCTCAGCAAGGAATCTGGCCTGACAAGCGCGCTGCTTTCAAACACTTGTCTAGTCAGGGCTACTCACAGTACCTGAAATGTCCTGTTTCAGACTTTACAAGCAACCCGAAACGTTTTTGAACTTTTATGAAGTGTTTTAAACAGACGAAGGGAGTACCAGTTTTAGAAAGGAATGACGTACTTTTTACCGACGACACAGACAAGGCCAACTTATTAAACCGTACTTTTTCTTCTAAATTCTCTGACCCTAATGCTGTAAATTTCCCTGACATACCTTTTAGTGTGGATGATCGTTTGATTGCCTTCACTGTGTCAGAGGAAACCGTACGTCGCTTGCTGCAAGAATTAGTTGTAACCAAAGCCTGCGGTCCTGATGGGTTAAGTGCTTGCGTGCTTCGCGAATGTGCTGGAGAACTGGCTAGCCCTCGGTGCAAAATTGTCAAAATGTCCCTTAACTGTGGAATATTTCCTGAGCAGTGGGGAGAAGCAAATATTGTTCCGATATTCTAAAAAAGGGTCATGAAAAAATCCTGACAACTACCGCTCTGTTTCATTGCTGCCTCTTTGCGCCAAAATTTTTGAAAAAATAGTATGCAACCAGATTTACCAGCACGTCCGGCCTCATCTTTCTCCATGTCAGCATGGATTCTTGCCAAATAGATCATGTCAATCTAATCTGGCATCTTTTCTGGCACACGGGTGGAAAGCCATTTCTGACAGCAGTCAGCTAGACGCAGTGTACACAGATTTCTCGAGCGCGTTCCAAAGTGTTAACCATCGTATTTTATTGTACAAACTGCAGCAAATGTATGGCATTGACAACTTAGCGTTGAGATGGTTGAGTTCTTATCTTGGCAGACGTAAACAGAGAGTGGTGCTGAACGGAAAAGTTTCGGATTGGGCTCGTGTGGCCTCAGGCACACCAGAGGGAGGGCTCATCTCACCGTTATTGTTTTCAGTTTTCGTAAACGACCTGCCACACGTAGTTTCTACCAAGTGTTTGCTTTTCGCGGACGATCTGAAAATATTCCATCAAGTGAAATCCCAAAATGACGTTAACACGTTACAGAAAGACCTGGACGCAATAACAAGTTGGGCTGCTGCCTGGAAGATGAATCTAAACGCCTCAAAATGCAAGTCTTTCAAAATCTCTTTAAAACGCAATCTCATTGATTCGGCTTATGAAATCATCGGAACGATTTTGGAGAACGTTTCTTCCATAAAAGATTTGGGAATCATTCTTGACCAAAAGCTTACCTTTTCCGACCATATAAACTCAATGGTTTCCAAAGCAAACAGATCACTCGGTTTATTAATCAGAACCTTCCAGACAGCCTCCCTAGATGTAAGTTGGATAAGAAGGCCGCTTTGGCGGCTTTTAATGCAAATGTTCGGTCAGTTTTAGAGTATTGTTCAGTGGTTTGGGCTGGAGCCGCAAAATGTCATCTGGATCGTGTAGAAAGAATCCAACACAAGTTTTCGATGTGGCTTGCGAACCATGTTGACCCAGCCTGTCCATCATTAGGTTACGAGGAATTGACGAAGTTTTATGATGTTCGTACTTTATTGGCAAGGCGTGTACAACATGACATCTTATTCACAAGCAAGGTTTTTAGAGGTCTCATCGCATCATCTCATCCTTTGGGATGTTTCTCGCTTCATGTACCATCTAGAACTACCAGGAATGCTAGTGCAACTTTTTTAAATGTGCCTTTTGGTCGAGTGAACGCAATACAATCATGTGTGTTTGTGCGGGCTCCTCGCGTTGTTAATAACTTTTTAGCTTTCTCACCAACCTGCGATATTTTGACGGATCCCATTGGACGACTTAAAAAGTGTATCGCCTCTTTTACGACTCTACAAACAGCTTTCATAGGTCAGTGACCAGATTGATTATATGTGTTTGTTGTGTTAGAAATGTTTTTTGCGCGTTTTAGGAGTAGGCTGTTGGTGATTATGCATTATCTTTCATTGACTTCACCTATAATTGGGTATGTGCCTGTTGGTGATTAATACATATACAGAGATACAGAGAAACGGACAATGTTCATCTTCGCTCCGACGGCCCGATGCGAAGATTTAGAAGATATCCGGCGGCATTAATGTGTTTGTTCCAGCTCAACAAGTCGAATGACATGCGATATTGCCTTCTTAGGTTACAGGATACCCTTATATATATATATATATATATATATATATATATATATATATATATATATATATATATAAGGGTATGAGGCTCTACTTTTTAGATTCTTGGTCCCAGCGCCAGTGCCGGCACCGACAGGCCTCGACTGGTCCCGGCGGTGGTTGGTGATTTAGGGCACTTCAGCTACCAGGGCCAAATAGCGAACAGGTCCCGGCAAAAAAGTTCGAATAAAAAAGGAAATTTTCAGCCTTGTCTTATACGTTTCAACCAGTGACTTCGATTTCCTATTTCAGCCATGAATTAATGTAATTGTGTTATTTCATTACATTTTCGAATGCAACTTCTAACAACTAATTCATTACATTCCTGGTCTACGGACGCAATTTTGCTCTGCGCAAACTGCTACAACTTGCTTACAGTGTACTTACAGAGTTGACTATTCGGAAAATTCAAACTCATCTTATAGGGAAAGGTTTACTCGAAAGATTGGTATTATTTAGGCAAAAGTAGGGTCTGTTCATAAATTGCGTCACCTTTTGAAGGAGTTTCAAGACTCCCTCCTTCCCTCGTTTTGCCAATTTATTCAGGCATTTCCGTCTCACTTCGAATTCTAGACAGTCCCATCCTTTTCTGACAGGCTCAAAAGGAGCTCAACAGTATAAAAAAAAACTGCTGCCAAAAAGGTCTATCCCATAGTCATGGGTAGAGATCCTGGGGGCTTGGGATGAAAACTCCCCAGATTTTGGTCGCAGTCGGCGCCTGACACCGGTCGGGTGAAGGTCATGACCGGTCCCGCTCGTGCACTGTGAGTGGAGCTCGCGGGGTGCGAGGCTTGCTGGTGGGTGAGCTCACACCAGTGATATGATCAATGAGAAGTGAATCATATTTATGTGAACAGTCCAGCAATAGTGATGCGACCCACGTGACCCCTGTGCAAAGGTCCTCAATTATTGGAAAAGAGACTTACTCGGTGCGAGTTCTAAAGCCACGAAAAATGTCGGATTCAGAAAGTGGAAACCAAGACTCTGTATTCACGGATGCTGCGTCTGGCAATGAAAGCGGAGCCGGTCGGAAAAGGCAACTCTCAGTGACAGAAATGGCCACAAGACTGGAAAGAAAACGAGCAAAAATAATGCGTCGGGACCTAAGAAATCTCCACGTCAGAAGGAAACCAACGGTGAGTCTGGTGCCCAAGTGACACTTGACGCCATTCAGAAACTTATCGAGGCGGGTAATAATCGTGTGATCGAGGCCTTGGAAGTCAAATTTCGGCATCTCGAGAAGCACTTAGAGATCTTGGAAGGCGAAAGTATGGAGAAAGATGCAAAAATCAAGGAACTCTATGATGTAGTAATGAATCAGAGGGCTGTAAACCTCGAGATGCAGGACAGGGTTGCGGCTATGGAAGCAAATCGGTGCTTATCATCGCTCATTTTCACTAGCGATGACTTTGGTGTCCGCACGCAGAATGAAGACATCGCTGGCAAAGCTGTCTCTCTGCTCAACAGCCATTTCGATGGACTGAACTTGAAGGAGGATAATATCCATGCGATTCATCGCTTAAAGGATGATAGTAAGGTGATAATCAAATTCGTGCGGCGTCAAGTGCGCGAGAACATCTTTGAGCGTCGGTTTGAACTGTGCGCGGAACGCTCAGGGTGGACGACAGGCGCGCGGTGGAACAAGTTCCACCGTGGCTCCAGAGATGGCGCCACTGTATGTGGCCGAATCGCTGATCCCAGAGATGCAGCAGATTTTGCAGACTCTCCTCGCTGCGAGACGTCAGGAAAACGGCGCTAAAGTGGCCTCAGTATTTAGCCGTCGAGGGCAGGTATACTGCCGAAAAGTCCTTAAAGGTGTAAATATTCGCGTAAGGGACTATCAACACATGCTGGAAATACTCGGCGGTACCTTGCCGTCGATACCAGAGCGTCGCGCGGGTGGTCGTCGCCGGGACGCAAGACGTGCTGGACACGGTCAGATTGTTTAGCCTCGGCACGGGCAAGGAGCGATGCACGACGACAACACAACTGGAGCAGCCGGGACGCCATGAACCGCTAACGCAGGCATGGAGACGAACGCGACCGCGTCCCCCGCCGGGAACGGTGGAGGCCGACTCCACTTGCCTGTCACCTCTGCGATGGGCGTAGATCAGCGTTCTCCTGCGGGAGCTGAGCGGGCCACGTCACCCTCCAGTCACCGGTGGTCCCGGTAACCTAGGCGAGCGCCTACTGGTCTCCGGGAGTCTGCGATCGCTGCTTCATCAAGGCGTGGCGAGGTTGAATTTGATGTCGAGAGTTATGCTGTGTTGTGAGCTGTCACGCCTTTTTGGCTTTTGCGTGCTTAAAATGAGCTTGTTAGAGATAGTTTGAAGGCTAGGATTGCTTATTTATAATTATATTTTACAGATAATTTGCTGTGCCAATAGTAACGTTGCTTTCCTTTAAAAGTATAAACGTGACTACCAATTCTACTCAGCAGCGCTTATAACGAGCTTTTCGAACGGACATGATAATGCAAATCGTTCACGTAGGTTGTAGTAGTACAATGTGCCGATAAGCGCGGTCTGCTTCAGCGCATCCAAATCATCCGACTTTTGCCTCAGAGCATCCGATTGCCTCAGCGCATCCGAATTTGCTTCGCGAAGCATCATAGTAAAATTTCGATTTCTGTAACAACACAAATATAATTTTCTTCAGCAAAGTTCAACGCAGATATGCATTGCACAGCCATGATAAAATGCGCGAATGGGTGTGGTCTTTGGCGCCGTGCACCCTCCTGGTGTAGTTTGATGTATCTGCAGGGAAACGGAGGCTGTCGGCGCGATCGGGTGCGTCCGGCGGTCAGATTGTGCTCGGCTGAATCGGAAAGGATCATAAGGTGAACGTTTTGTGGAGTAAGTACGCAACTCTCTTCTAGGGGTGAGTTGAGTGGCCGTCGGCGCACCCGGGCGCCGTGGCATTCACAAATATGTGGCTGAAATACCTAATGAACGCTGTTTGTGGATAGAGTGCTTACTTGATAACTTCAGCATGCATGAAGGTGATTTAACATGGATTTGAGAAGTACGCCATAATGACTGGTTATTTGAGTGTCGAATCTGCTGCTAAGTGATCATATGATTGAATGCATATGGCAAAAGCAAGGCGGTGTGACCAGAAATGCCCGTTATGCACCTATGCGCTGTAATTTTCAATACCAGGTTTATGTTTATCCGGGTAAAGGTGCACCTACAGTGCCACTATGTTATATGCGGCATAGCATGTTTCAGTTTAAAGGGAATGAGGCACCTTGACCGAATCCTGGAATTTAGTGTAATTAGGCGTACTTTTAGCCAAAAATAATGAAACCACTCATAATTTCTCTGAAAAATGTACAATAACCTCAATATTTTGTTTTTAAAAATACTCCTCCAGAAAAAGAAATAAATATCAGCCTGTGGATGATGTCACGATCTGGCAACCACTACCATACTTGAAACGCTTCAAGGGCTTCGATTGGCTGATGCTCATCGTGACGTCAGCATATGTCGTCACACCAGTAGCTCACAACAATGGCCGCCGGCGACGGGGGGCTGAGGGGGGCTGGTGTCAGATAGGTTTTAGCTTTTTCTTCGGAAATATCGAGTTCCAAGACAAATGAAATATGGAGTACCGGGTTTTCCGACCTGCTTTACAACTTGGCTATCTCAGTTAAAATCACGTTGTGAAGGTGCCACATTCCCTTTAACGGTATAGGCACATGCAGAGGGAAGGAAATGGTGTTTGCTATTGTCCCTGGTAGGTGGCAGCACAATAGAATTACGCTACGGAGCTGTTGTGGACACTGCTGCCGATGAATGTTGCACTGTTTTGTTGTGCGTCTGCAGGTTTTGAGGTGCGGGACGGCGTGGCCAGGTCCAGACGGCGGCCGCCCGGCCAGTGCAGTCTCGCGGGGTCGCACCACGACGTGGACACTTCTGTCACGACTACGAGGTTATCATTTCCGAGGAGTCCTGGCTGGGCGGGCGTCGCTGCACCTGGTCGCGCCTGGTGATCCTTCCAGATGGGAGTCGTGAGAGTTGTCGCGTTTTGTTATTGGTCTTTCTTTGCCATCATAATTATCCAGGCATTAAGAGGCGCCTAAAAGATGTTACATAGGGGTTGTATTGTATGCATTCAACAGAATATTCATGGATGACGATTATTACTATAGCTTACCGCCATAGGGCTCGCGCCCCGCGGCGAGTGGGCTCAGGGTTTCTGGCTCTTCCGGCTTGGTGTGGCGTGTCATGTTGGGGGAGGGGAGGTTGGGGCATGTGGGGAAGGGTGGGGAGCAGCTTCCACCAATTCAGGATCGCAGACGTATAATGCGTAACAGGTTGTCGGTGTTAGTTGGATTGAGCTAATTGATATATTTATCCATAACCTATCATGTGCAAGTTTACGCTTCATGATTTAAAAAGGGGTACCCATCAGTCATCACCGCAGGGCGATTATTTCTGATATATTCTTCCGTTTGCGGGCACCTTTGATATAATTAAATGGATAGGCAACAATTAGTTAAACATTACCTCGACGGCATATGCCTAATTTAAAGTTTCTTACATTTAACGTCAGGGGATTGCGGGAGGCATCAAACAGACGGGCGGTATTTAGGTTTCTGCATACGCAGTATCCGAACTATTTAGCGGTATTTCAAGAAACCTATTCTTGTCCCCGCGATATGCCCTTCTGGCAGTCGGAGTGGGGTTCGCAAATATTTTTTTTCACATGGTGCAAGTGTAAATGAAAGTGGGGTAGCAGTCCTGATACCTAAATCTCACCAGAGGATTGGCATAGCTAAGCTCGAATATGCGTCAAATGATGGAAGATTTAAAGTAGCTGATATTCAATATGACAAATGCAAAGTTAAGTTAGTAGCTGCATACGCACCGAGCAAAAATCGTAATAACTTACAAGTAGATTTTTTGAATCGGTTAAAAGAGAAAATTGAGGCCATGTCAGAGATAGCAAAGTGTCATATACTCATTTGTGGGGACTTAACGTTCACCTGACGCATCGGGATACATCCAATAGGAACTTCCGCATGACAGCAGCTGCTAAAGTTTTGACTGATTTAATGAGTGAACAAAGTTTAATAGACCTTTGGCGGAATAAAAATCCTGACCTGGTGCGATATACTTGGAGGCGTTTCAATCCATTGCAACAATCCAGAATTGACTATATAATAGCAAGTAAACATTTTATAGATAACCATGTAATAATAAATATAAATATTAAGTCGTCCATCCTTAGCGATCATTCGTTACTGACAACAGAAATAGAAGTTGTCTCATCTGAGCGTGGACCAGGGCTATTTCGTTTTCGAAACGATCTTCTTCGTGACGAGCCGTTTGTCAATTTAGCTAAGGTAGAAATACAGAAAGCAGCCACAAGATGCCAAGATTACTCTGATATCTCCGATTGGGGATTAACACTAGATATACTTCTGAGTAAAATTAGAGTTATGAGCATTAGAAGATGGAAAGAAAAAAATAGACAAAGGCGCGATGAGAATTCAAAGTACATAAAGCTACTAGAGGAATGCGAAGCCAAAATGAACTCACAAACAAGCGTTGAGTTAATAGAAGAGTATCAGGACCTTAAAAGTTTGATAAATGATATAGAACAAGAAAAGGGTAAGCGGGCAATGATTTATTCAGGAGCTAGATGGATTGAAGAGGGTGAAAAACCTACTCGCTACTTCTTTAATCTAAACAAAGTTCGAGGTACCAAAAAGGAAATTAATGTGCTACAATCTGAAAACAACCAGCTTATAACAGGCAACAATGATATCCTAAACTACTGTAAGAATTACTTCAGCAAGCTTTATTCCAGAAGTGATGGTAGTCAAAATAATGAGGATAAATCAATGGTTAGTGAGTTTCTTGGCTCAATAGAAATCCCTCGACTCAATCAAAGTTATAGAGATATTTGTGACGAGCCTTTCACGAGTGCAGAGTGTAAAGTAGCACTAGATTCGATGATGAATAATAAGTCCCCATCAGTTTCCGGGTTTTCGAAAGAATTTATACAGTTTTTTTGGCCAGATTTAGAAAAAATTGTTATGAGTTACCTTAGACAAGTGAAAGAACATAGACAGTTTTTCGTTACCCAACGAAGAGGGGTAATCACATTGATTCCACAAAAAGAGATCAAAAATTATTGAAAAATAAGCGCGCGATATGCTTGCTTGACATTGTGTACAAGATAGCAGCTGAGGTGCTGGCGAATAGGATCATGCAGGTTACATCTAATTTAGTAGCATCAGACCAAACGGGTTCAATACGCGGAAGATATATTGGAATGAATGTCCGAACAATCGCAGATGTTATAGAGTACTGCGAAACAGATCGATTGGGCGGGATATTGCTGGCTCTGGATTTTCAAAACGCGTTTAACACAGTCGAGCATAATTTTATATATGACGTTCTGGTCATCTTCAATTTTGGCCCAAATTTCATTGAATGGGTTAAAATATTGCATACCGACACAGAGTTGACTGCCATTAACAATGGTTATACCTCCCAGTGGTTCAGACCTTCAAGAGGACTTCAACAAGGCTGTCCAGCCTCAGCTTTAATTTTTTGTATGGTTGTAGAAATACTCACGATTAAAATCCGCAACACACCGTCCATTAAAGGAATTACGATATCGGGACAAGAGGTTAAGATATCGCAGTACATAGATGACACAACCCTTTTTCAAAAGGATGCAGATTCAGGTAATGAGGCATTGAAATCATACAAGAATTTGGAGTGTGTTCTGGGCTGCAACTTAACTTGGCAAAAAGTCAATTTATGTGGTTAGGCAAAGAGAAGAGATGTCAACATCCCATTTGCGGCCTACCGCCGAGTGCTAAGGTTAAAGTACTCGGGATGGAGTTTAGTGCCTTACATAACTGCGAGGAAGAAAACATTGGACACGTTAATCACAAAATACAAAATACATTGAATCAATGGTCTCAGAAGGACCTTTCATTGAAGGGTAAGATAATAATAGCAAAATCTCTCGTTGTCTCACAGTTGATATATATTATTTCGGCTGCGCGAATTGATAAAAAGCACTTAGTGGCAATTCAAAGCAAGATCATGAAGTTCATATGGAGAGGTCGCCCACCAAAAGTTTCTAGGAATCCCCTATACCAGACTGTTGAAAAAGGGGGCTTGAACGTTCCGAATGTAATCAACATGTACAAAGCGATGCGTGTATCGTGGCTGGGGAAAACTCTAACAAACATTGATGCACCTTGTTCTAAAATTTTACAGGCTAGGTTGAAAATCAAGTTCGAACACATTTTGCACATGAATTACGGAGATAACTGGACTAATTCACAAAAATACCATTATTTTACAAGGAAATGTTAAAGTGGCTACGAGAAGCCTTACCTATCAAAGAGCCCCAAAACGGCAAGGAAGTGCGAAGACAGTGTCTTTGGAATAATTCAGCAATACGCATAGGAGGACAGCCCCTATTCTGCCGTAAGGTATATGAAACTGGTTTGCATTTGATCAACGATTTATTTGACAATCAGGGGCTTTACATGAGTTTCGAGCAATTTAAAGAACGTTATCCAGCGACAAGAGTTGATCCTTTGACCTATTACGCCTGGAACCGAGCAATACCACGGGTATGGAAAGGGATGATAAGAGGAACAGTGGCATTGGAACCAGAAGAACGGGTGATGGGATATTTAATCAATATGGAAGGGGAGGATATTAATTTAAAACATTTAAAACCCAAAAGTATTTCCATGAAGTGGCTGGAAAACCTTACCCCCAACGCTCAAAGAAAATGGCAAACTGAAGGAATTGATTTTGGTGAAGATTGGCAAAAAATCTTTATAATGCCTTTCAAAATAACTAACTCGACAAAATTACAGTCTTTGCAATTTAGACTAACACATAGATATTTTCCTACTAGACGCTACTTGTGTATTAGGAACGTTGTAACTGATCCGTTTTGTAGCAATTGTGGTGAAGTTGAAACAATGCAGCATATCTTCTTGGAATGCAATGATGCTCAAAACTTCTGGAATGCAATGACTATGAGAATAAATGAGAAACTTCCAGCTCCCAACAAGTTAGTAATCAACGTTAACAATGTACTGTTTGGATCCCTGTTGACCTTAGACATAGTGAATTTCATCGTATTAATTGGTAAACAATGCATTGCCAATCAGTATTTCAGAGGCGGCCAAATCAGAATCGATGCATTTGTGAAAACTGTTGTTAAAAGTTTCAAAATGGAACAACACAGCGCTAATCAAAATGGGTTGATTTCCAAGTTCAGACAGAGATGGGCACCATTTATTGGAGAACATGGAGAACTTATTTTGTAAGTATTTGGAAGCAATTTAGCAAGCACCGACAAGCAGTTATGACTAATAAAGATAAAAGATGAGATTGTGAAGGAAGTGTCGTCTGCTTGATGGGTAGGGTTGGGATGGGGATGAGGACGAGAATGCTCATTTTGTGGTGACGATTGTGTCAAAGCTGCCAAGAAACTAAACAGTAAGGCATGTTTCAGACGTGTTCGCCCTGTTTGTTTTTGTGCACATGATGATGCACAAACGTAAACCTGATGTGCTTTGTGCTGAGGTTGCCTTGTGAATGTGGCTTGACACTGTTTGCTGACTGAAATAAATAATTCCGAAAAAAACTCCCTAGATTTTGGGTCTCACCTAGACTTTGTATAGGGCTTGTATTGCCGTGCCCGCGTTAACCCACCCAAAACTCCCCTGGATCGAGAAGAGATCTTCGCCCCTGGCACTTTTTGGTCTGACACCCCACCCCCTCCCCCCGTGAAGTCATTTATGAACAGCCCCGTATAAGTTTGATTAAGACAATTAATCTGTGAGTAGTTAGCCATATTAAGTTATGTATTCGTAAAACCCTGAGGGAAAACTAACTTAATTGGTTAAAAATAATTAATCACAATCCAATATGGGCTCCAAAGAACACATGTCTTAGTTAAGTCTATTGGGCTCTCCAACCCTCAGAAGTCCCGGCGCGCTCCCGGCACAGACCCGGTTGGTCCCAGCACAGACCCGGTTGGTCCTGGCACAGACCCGGTTGGTCCTGGCACAGACCCAGTTGGTCCCGGCACAGACCCGGTTGGTCCCGGCACAGACCCGGTTGGTCCCGGCACAGACCCGGTTGGTCCCGGCACAGACCCGGTTGGTCCCGGCACAGACCCGGTTGGTCATGGCACAGACCCGGTTGGTCCCGGCACAGACCCGGTTGGTCCCGGCACAGACCCGGTTGGTCCCGGCACATACCCGGTTGGTCCCGGCACAGACCCGGTTGGTCATGGCACAGACCCGGTTGGTCCCGGCACAGACCCGGTTGGTCCGGCACAGACCCGGTTGGTCATGGCACAGACCCGGTTGGTCCCGGCACAGACCCGGTTGGTCCCGGCACAGACCCGGTTGGTCCCGGCACAGACCCGGTTGGTCCCGGCACAGACCCGGTTGGTCCCGGCACAGACCCGGTTGGTCCCGGCACAGACCCGGTTGGTCATGGCACAGACCCGGTTGGTCCGGCACAGACCCGGTTGGTCCCGGCACAGACCCGGTTGGTCCCGGCACAGACCCGGTTGGTCCCGGCACAGACCCGGTTGGTCCCGGCACAGACCCGGTTGGTCATGGCACCAGTATCGGTCCCGGCGCCGGGACGCCCGGACCACAAGTACAAACTGATTTATTACTGACCCTGTCGGGCGTTCTCCGCAAAAGACGTGTACTAATAAAATAGTATATTCAAATCCAGAAAATGTCACAATTGCTCAAGAAGAACCCGGCAGCAGCCGGAGGAGTTACTGGAGAGCTGCTCGCTGCAGAGACACAACTATAATCGACTGACTCCCTGGGCACTCCAACAGTTTCAGCCGAAGTCGATGTTTCCCATGTATTGCCGCTGCTGGACGAGACTCCGTCAGAGCAGACAAACTTTTGGTTGAATTTACCCTTTGCTGTTGCTTCATTGTTTGCTGTGTGCTTTCAATTTCTTCTTACGGTTTTAGGAACATAATAGGCTGTGCTTGGCATTTGTCCTTTTATTTCAGAACCGAAGTGGTAAACGTCACGAGAACGTAAACGTCCATCCAAACTGTAACCAAAGAAGATTACTTATATGTCCCAATTGAAATTAAAACTGTCTTTTGGTACATTGATTCCACCCCTCTGCTGGTTATAAAGGTGAACCGAACCAAGTGTCACTAAATATAATATACTTCTGTAATAACAGAGCCCTTTAGCTCTAAATCACCTTCACCCAGAACCTGAAAAATATTGATTCCACCTTGCTTCAAAACACAATTTATAACGCACGCTGTTTACGTTACTTAATCTTAATGAAACTTTACTGAAGTTCAAGACACAGAAGAGAGAAAAAACACGAAAATATGTTTTGTCAACAGCACACCCTTACGTTATGAAAATTTCCGCAATACCATTTGCTTAAGTAGATGCATGTTTCCCTAGCAATAAACTGCGAGCCCGTATTCTCCGCTGAGCACCACACGCGTGCGTGTCGTCGGTTGGCCGAAGTGCCAATCTGCTATCGATGAGGCGCGCCGGGCGACCGACTTTCGCGCGCATGGCGTCACTCTGGCTGATTAGACATTGATAAAATCAAGAACGCAAAACATAATTGATGTTATCGGAAGCACAGGCACTGGGAAACATTTTTCCTGGAGGTTATTTGAAGTGAATCACTGGCCACACTTGGAAAAAAGCGTTTAAAAATGGAATGCAAATTTTTTCCTGGAGGTTATTTGAAGTGAATCACTGGCCACACTTGGAAAAAAGCGTTTAAAAATGGAATGCAAATTTTTTCCTGGAGGTTATTTTAAGTGAATCACTGGCCACACTTGGAAAAAATCGTTTAAAAATGGAATGCAAATTTCCAAAAGCTTATAAATGATCATTTTTGGAAAATTAAATTATCTAAGCTGGATAAAAGTGTTAACCTTCGCCCCACCGGGCGGGGGCCATCGATGCCCTCCCCTGAAGTTTTTTTTCGGGATAGCAGAAAAACGACGAGGCGCAGCACCGCAGTTGAGGGTTCTATCTCTCACCCCATTATTTTTCCACCATCCCTGAAATTTTTTTATCCCAGGTCACCCAAGATCAAGTCACCAGGCGAGGTCAACCAAGGCCACCTCACTTCAACTTTGAGCTCTATAAGAGCTACATTTTTTAGTCGATTGATTTGAAACTTTCTGCACTTCATGACCCCTGCAGGGTCTACATCATTTTTCGATTTCGTGACCTGAGGTCAGTTCACGAGGTGACCTCTCCCATTGAAAAAGCATGAGGAAAAGCTGTCTCATGATCTAAGTCACAAAAACGATTGAAAATGCTCAGCTTGCTCAGAAAAGCGTTCTTGGACACCCTTTTACGGATCCCAGGGACAATATTTGCCCTTTGACCTATCCAAGGTCACCAAGGGTCAAAAACAGTATTTTGACAATAACTTGTGGCCTAATTAAGCTAGAGCGCTGAATCAAACATCAGCATGTATATCTCGTCACTGGCTTTCGTGACCTCAGGTCATACCAGGTCACGAGGTGACCTCTGGAGGTCAAACTACTGGCGAGAGGTCATTACGTTTCCATAGCGCAAAAAGGTCTGGCATTTTCCTATCAAATGTACTTTACCAGATCTCAATAGCTCTAATGGTATAAGAGTTACGTCAAATTTTCTTAAGCATTGCATATTTGAGTGAAAATGGCCTATCGTGACCTAAATTGATCTTGGAGGTTAAACCATTGACCTGAGCGCTTAAACATGCAAAATAATGTCTTACTGAGTTCATGCAGGCTTTCTAATGCACTTTGCAGATTTGCGCCAAATTTTCAGAGTTAGAAAGGGACGGGGGACTATCGAGAGACGTGCGTCTCTCGCTGGTAGGTGCCCGAGCTGAGGTAGCGCGGTCCGCGATGCGCCTTGGAGTGAGCGCGGTTCGGCGCTCAGGTAGTCATTTAGGCCGTGCAGCTTATATGCGACATATTTTTCACTGGCACTCACCTCAATATGTGCTCCATACTTCCCAATGTCATTTAAGCGGCTTCTTGGAATCTCTGTAACAGCTGAAAGAGTATAATTTCAGATGCCGCAATACAGCACAAATGCAGTTCCAGTAACATGTTGGGTAGGTCGTTGTCGGTTTGATAATAGGCTTACAATGGCACATGCAGGTTTCGGTTACGCTGCAACAGCGATCGAAGGCGGTACAGCAGGTGCAGTCCAAACGAAGGGGCAAGCATCTGATCCAATACCCCAAAACAAAATGAAAACACATCATGTGAAAGGATACCTAAGACAAAATTTAAGGAGGTATTTTCAACTCTCTCGGTTCACTGTCTGTCCACGGCAGGTGTGTGTGTGTGTGTGTGTGTGTGTGTGTGTGTGTGTGTGTGTGTGTGTGTGTGTGTGTGTGTGTGTGTGTGTGTGTGTGTGTGTGTGTGTGTGTGTGTGTGCGTGTGCGTGTGCGTGTGCGTGTGCGTGTGCGTGTGCGTGTGTGTGCGTGTGTGTGCCTGCGTGTGCCTGCGTGCGCGTGCGTGCGGGTGCGTGCGCGTGTAATGATGATGATGATGATGATGATGATGATTGTAGTTTTAGGGCACTGCAGCTGCGGAGGCTATATGTACCCGTCAGTATTGTGTTACGTCATTGTGAGAGAGTTCTTATTAGCTAAAATGGTTCTATACAGAAGGTGTGATATCTAAGAATCTCTGATGGGGTATATACGACGTAAAAATATACTTCTCTCAGGTATGATAAAATTTCCCCGACGTCTCTGGACGCGTCATTGCCTACGATCTGTCCCAGCCGGACCGGTGGGAAGAATCGGCGCTGACTTCGTTTCAGCTGGTCACAGCTGTCAGAAGCAGATAAAACATACTGCACGGTCAGGCGGCTGCCACAGTGAGGACACGTGCTGGGGGCGGTGTTGTTTAAATAATGGGCGTGTGTCGCATAGCAGTGGCCGATGCAAAGCCCATTGAGGCTCACCTCCTCCGTTCTGCTTCGCCTGTTGCTCAACTCCCAGGGTTTAATCAATGGCCGCAAACATTTCAATCTGACGTTTCAACAATCTGACTCTGCAGTCCACCTCGTCTATCACTCGTCATCTACTAACATCTTAAATGATGATTTCATGTCTATGGCTGGAATTTTAAACCGGCGCGAGGGGGCGACTGACACGCATCCTTCGCCACATCAACTTGTTCATTCCCTGAAATGCCAACGTGGCTCGGTACCCAAAGGAAACACACATCAGTACCTAGGGAGGCAATCACTGTCAGAAGCTTTCGGATCGTCAGTACAAGCCATTTCTGCTGTGTGTGGGGAGACTGGAGCGCTGTCAGAGAGCTTGCCGAGTCACTTATTATAATACATCGTTCCTCAGGAGTGCGCCTGATGTGTCGTAAAACCCGCAAAATAGTGTACAGTTCCGTGGTAAAAAATGAAACCATTGCTGGCAGGCTAAAACTCAGGCTTTGTCCCTCTCCAACAAATACACTACCAGCACCAGTGGCTCCCTTTGAACCGTCCGTGTAAAATATTGTAAGGCCTGTGTTGCTTTCAGTTCTACATGGTGCCAGGTTTGAGAACTCCAGAGGAAGAGTACATGTCTTTTTTGTGTTGCAGTAATTCCATGTCACACTTTGCAGGAGTGAGGCGCCATGGTTCAATGCGCTGCACACGTGCTTCGGCTATTACCCCAAGGTCGATATCCGAACCCTCCAGCCATTGCTCAACTCGTACGCAGAGTGCGAGTGATGATATCGGCCCCGTCGTTCTGAGGGGAGCTGTCAGCGAGTCGTCGAATAACCACTTATATGTTGGGTGTGATAGGAACTGGCGTATTTTGCTCGCGTATGTGAGTGCTAATCGTTCCGTCTCAAGCCTAGAGGAAGTCCATTAGCGTTTACCAGAAAGCTGGCTCTGCGGGAGGTACGGAAAGCTCCTGTGGCGACAGGTATACCTGCACGGTGGACAGCGTCCAGAGGCTGTTTGACGCTACTCAACGCGCTGTCGTATGCGAATGAACCATAGTCTAAAACAGAGCGGACGGGCAGTGGCGGATCCAGGGGGGCAAAAAAGACATTTGCCTCCCCTGAACAGAAAAAGCTCGGGGCAAAACAATGTTTTTGCCCCCACCCCGATCAACCTTTTTTCCCCGACTCCTTTTTAGTTTATAAGCAAGATTCTGGTACTTCAACTCTCAACTTCAAAACATTACATCAGTTAAGTTCAGTGTAAATATTGGGCTTGTATAGGAAAAAGGTATCTTGAGGCCACATTTCTCAACCCGTGAGGTTTTTTTCGTCTCAAATACCCAAAATTCTACCGGCAAGTCATATTGTAGCGTAATTTTTCACTTCGTCCCGTTTTTTCCTTTTTAGACTTTGGTTTGCCCCTCCCAAACCAGCCGGCTAGATCCGCCACTGCGGACGAGTGCACGATAAAGCCGAGGAAGAGTTACCCTATCAGCCCCATACGACGTGCGACAGATCACCTTCAGAATATGTATGCGTTTGAAACATTTAACTCCCAGCAACGATATGTGGTGGTAGTATGAAAGCCGTTTGTCAAGCGTCAATCCGAGAGCTTTCGGTGCTAGGTGCTTTGTAAAAACATTACCCAAGACAAATTACGCAAGGAATTGGAACACGTGAGTCATAATTGTCACAACAAAGAACAAGGCAATAATAGCGCATTCGTTACATTTATGTACGTCATTTATCTTGGGTATTTTTCAAGGTCAGTAGGTATTTCCTGAAAAAGTATCGCACCAAAACCTCTCGGATTTTCGCAAGAGGGCCTGGAACATCGCCATTGTGATTCGAAGCCGTGAGGTCATACCATGATAGAGCTGTTGTCGTGCATGCTTGTAAGCTGTCGGAAGCGCACGCAGACATAGACTGAAGCGGACGCGTGAGCGTCACTCTCCAGACAAATGGATTGGTCTGTATGGGGATGGAAGTCATGTTGTAAAACAAATTGAAAAAAGGAAAACAAGTTATTTCCTGGTTTTCAGACATCTCTTGTTCTTAAATTGTTCCTTTTAGGATTTTGACAAAGCGGTTGATTCCTGTTAAGACCACATGCCTCGCCAACGAAGGCCAAATTTCTACGCCTATCATTTTCAGTGACCACGTCCCGGTCCACCTTAGGTTATGGGAGAGGTTACACAATTAGATTGAAGACTCCATGTGCAATATATATTACACATGAGGAGAACTAAAAGAGTGAATTTGTTGTCAGACTCTGTGGGTCTGTGAAAAATCTACAAGCTCAAAGTTTCTTCCCGAAAGCCCGAACCAAGCGCCGCTAACACTTCGCTAATTTAAAGAGGGTGCCTCAATGACGGTGCCCCCCTGGTCCATCCAAGGGGGCACAGCGCCCCAGTTGGTTGTTAAAACAACGGCGGCCCCATTCCGCCGCCTATGCTTCCGCGCCCTCAGGGGGTCGGCGTCCCTTGCCGCCACCCCCTTTGCTACGCCCCTGCTGCTAACAAATAGAAGATAACCTCAATGTCCTATAATGGACAAGTTCGAGGAAGACGCACAAAATGAAACCAGAAAACAAACTCGCCAAAATAATCATCAAAGTGAGGGGAAGCCTGGTGTGAAGAATGACAATACCCATGAAAAAAACAGGATGAAAGGTGTTGGGCATGTCTAATGGAAGGGAATCACCTGGCGCGCATGAACCAACTTTGCTTGTAAAGGATGGGTGCATACCAGGGGGTGGTGAGGATGATGTGTGGAGATGATTTAGGGTGCTTCCATGATTTCCTATGGAGAGTATTCGAAAAGTATGTTAGAGCCTGCGCCAATGACTTCTTGAACACTGAAAGAGTAGTTGATCGAACAACATAATCCGGCGGAGCATTCCAAGCTCACACCATGCAGCATGTGAAGAAGCAGGCCCTAGCATCAATCTGGCTTCTGGCGACATTGATCTTGAACCTATGGCCTCTGGTTCTGCTATCAGTGTTTAAGTCCCAAAGATCAGCTGGCCGTTTAACACAGTATCCATGAAATATTTTCCCACACTTTCACCTATCTACTCTGAGCAAGGAGCACAGGTCCAGAGACCTGAGGCGTTCACCATGGTACTGATTTTGGAGGTCAGTGATACTGCAGGTCTCTCAAAGCCTTTGTACAGCTCCTAGTCTCTTAATGTCCTGCACATAACTGGTGTTCCACACAGTTGATGCGTACTCAACAATGGGTCTAAAATGAGACCTCAAGATATTCACTATAAATCAGGTGCTCTACGGACTGTTAATTTCAGGAAGTTGTGAGCGATACCACCGGCAGCCTTTCTAGCAGTGGACCTGGTGTGTTCATGAAAATTAAAAGCGCTGGCAATTGTAACACCTAGGTCGACGTGTAAAGTGGTGCATGGGACCAGATGCCCTTCCAGTCTGTAGTCTGGGCTATCGTCCATGTGGTACCTCCGCTGAAACCGCAACATTGCACACTTCCTGAGTTTCATGTACAGACCCCACGAATCAGCTGTTAAGTGTGGTTGGTTGATGTCTTCCTGGAACCTCACACTAAATTTCATTAGTTGGCAACCACACTGTTAAGTATAACTTCGATTACTTCACTTGAACATTCAACAACTCAATGACATGTCCAAAATCATCTACAAATGGTGGGTACCAGTGTCAAAATCACTGTAAATTTGAAAAACCCTATGTTGCATATAATATAGGCATCATGCACCAGAATGAATAGTAAAATAGAAAATCAATTAAGGAACTGGTGACTGGAAACGTCAGTCCCCACCTCCTCCAGTGTTTCAATTTGTTCAATCGAAGTTTTAATTTGTTTGAATTGTTCAAATCAATTATAAGTTACAATTGCTTGTCAGTCATTTAACTAATGTGCTGCTAACACTATATTAGTACCTAGTACCTGGTAGAAGACGGAGATTGGAGGCCACTTAAGGCCTATGAAGTCCGGTCTCAACGAGCTCTCGTGTGGTGTTTCAGGTCTTCGTCTGCGTCGGGGGATGTGGTATTCGTTATCGAGCCAGAAAGCATCTAGCCTCGATTTGAACGCAATAGTTGTCGGGGCGCAAGCAGCCTCAGGGGGAAGGCTGTTCCAGTCGTTTATGACACGAACTCCAAACGCGTTACGCCGGTAGCGAGAATGTGCCCTTGGTCTTTGGAGTTTCAGCTGGTGGCCTCTTGCTCGTGCGGATCTGTCGACCGAGCAGAATCTGGCGGGGTCAACATCTAGGGAGGTGTGCAGAATTTGATACACCCTGATCATGCCGCCACGTCTTCTTCTATAGCAGAGCGATGGAAGATCCAGTTCCTGTAGACACTCATTGTAAGGTTTACGCCGAATGCTTCGGACCATCCTCGTGGCTCTCCTCTGGACCTTTTCAATCATCTTCTGGTCGCATATATGGAATGGCCCCCATGTCAGGTTTAACAAGTTATTTTCAGAGATGTCTTTAAACATAATTATTTTTACATGCTTTTGTATGCCGATGTTAAAAGAAACGTTTACTCTCCAGAATATTTTATTTTCGTGTTTACTAGGCAGATTTTAGCGCAGAGCAAAACCGCAAACTCGCCAAGCAGTGCCTTCCGAGCACGGATGGAGATGGCGGGAGGAGGTGGGGGGTCAGAAGTCCCACGACTTGGGGTCTCCCACAGGGGCGCAGCCAAGGGGAACAGGGACAATATGACCTCATCGGTGCCAGAGTGCCCCGTTAATCGCTAGGGGTGTACCGTTTGGGCTGTGCCGCTCGAAATTTAGTGTTATACACCGTTGAACCTAGATGCAAGTAGACCTCATGTAGCGATTGCAACGATTATTAGACAATTCAGAACTATTTTTGGTCAGCTAGCAGTGGCGGCACTTGAACATTATGACAGCCTAGGCACGATTGGTTTAGAGGTAAGGATGTCGCCCAGGCTTTTTACCTGATAGTGGACAGGGGCGGATGCAGCAGGTCGCCTGGAGAGGGGAGCAAGCTCAAGTCGGTAAGCAAAAATAATATTTATGCTTAAATGTTAAATATCATAATATATATATATATATATATACAGTGTCCTGAAATTCTCAATTTTAAGTGGAAAACGTATCTTTTTCAAATTTATTTAGGCCTCACCAGGGACTTGTTTTGGCCTCACTTGGCAGAGGAATCCCGGGCATGAAAACCGGTAAAATACGCATCTAAATTATGACAGTGAATACCCAAACCATATAAGTATAATCCCCAACCCCCATTGATATAATATCTTGCCTGATTACGTTCTCTCCAATCTCAAACGCCGATACTACTACTCCCACATACACAGCCAAAAACGATGGCAACGTATAACGCAGCACGAAACAAAACAATGCCGGCCTGCCATAAACTAAAATATAAAACCCGCAGAAAATAGACCAACGGTGACATGGGAAAAGCAAGGAAAAGTGAGGAAACAAAGGTTTTTGGAGGTATAACAAACTTTTTCATGTCCCAGAAGTTTCTGGCCCGTTCAAATACAAAAGATGGCGCATACTTTTGCCTAAGCTTGCTTGGGATTGGCTGCTACCAGATTTTCAGGCGAAGGAAAGACTTCACGCGGGTAGTTGCTCAGTGAGGCCGATTGGATCGAGGCGCATTCGTTTTCGTCCACTTTTAATTTTCGGCAATTAGTTTCATTAGAATGGGATACAAATCGCATTTGAAAGGATCAAAATGAAACGTAGATTCCAATCAAGACCACCAATAATGTGAAAGTAATCTTATAATTTCCTGAGAGGCTGCCAAAGTCAACCCTGACTTTTGGGCTATTTTTTAATGTTGGTAACATTGATGAAGAAATTAGGATATATATTATTTCACTGAGGAATAGTTGAAACAAAATATATTTTTTCCTTAAGAAAAATATATAGGCAAGTTCTAGGTATTTTTATTTTGCGATTTTAGAGCTTCTTTGAAATTTTCAGACGCTCCGAACTACGTCGTGATTTTGGTCAAAATCTCCACTTTAAGTGAGGCCGATTCCACCTTTCAATATATTTCGTAAAATACAGATTTATTTTTCTTTTGGTTAGTTTTTTGAAGTTGAAACATGCTTTGGCAACATTTCTAACGTTCGATTGCTCTCAACCGTGCGTTCATTAATGAGAAATAGGATTCCAAAGACATCCAAGTACCGAATTGGCCTCGGTGAAAAGGCCTCAGCTAGTTTTCGTCTATTCAGAACAATGACGTCACTTCGTCGTATTTGGGGAGCCGAAATGATCTCGGGTGATGAATGGGTACGGAAGTGCAGGCGGTGAGATTTTTTAGTTACTTCGGTAACCTTGGCGAGCCCAGGGTAATAGAGGGCGAGCCCATGTACTATTACTTTACTCTATTGCCTTGGCCAAGGTAATAGAGAGGCCTTGGCGAGCCTTGTGTTTTGAGGCGGGAATATCAACAATCCGGAGAAGACAGAATATTGAGGTAGTATGGTTATTGGAAAGAAGACTGGAAATTGAGTGAGTGCGTGGAAGGAATTTGAGTTTGCTGTTGGAAGGGATATTGTGGATGATGGTTCAATTTTTATCCGTGATACTGCAGCTTACCTTTCAGGAAATTCATGATTAATCGAACCATTTCTCCCATCTTAAATATCTACAGGAGATATGTGGGTACCTACCTACTCAGTACAGTACTGGGTGAGGTCATAATACCTTGCAAAAGTTTTCCACAGCTCGGAGAAAGGCTCAGACTGTACCGTTTGCAGCTCATGATTTTTAAGGCTGGGTATGCTTGCTATTTTCTTAATATGAACTGATTGTGCAAACAAATATAGGCTGGTGGTTTTCACACATTGAAGCTAAATAATCCTGGCAGTGGTTGAGTGTTTAAACCCCACGTCCTGCATTAAATAATGATAGCCTGTGTGCTGCTTGGATGGGTGAAAGTCGGAGAATATCAAAATAAGGGGAAGAGGTATTTTATCTGGTTGGTTACCTATTTACCATGGCACCAGGGCCAAATAATGTATTGTATATATAAATATTAGAAAAGTGGAGCTTCCTAGTTCTATAATGGGTTAGAGATTCAGGGTTATGAGATCCTATCTATGTATGAGGTACTTACAATTGCGAGCATCAACATGTTTTCACTCTACTAGGAGGTAGCAGAATGATGATTCTTCACTTCCATTCTACAACAGATATTTTCATCTACTTTCAGTAAAAAAACTGGTGGTGCTGCTGCATATATTTCATACCACACACATATATTGACATTAAAGATCATACATAAAGCATACACTCCTGAATAATAAAAACATGAGCTCATTCCTCCAAACAAAACCATGGCACAGCTCGTGCTGAAGTGTCCCAGGCGTGGGGCCCCTAAATTGAATCGGAAGGCATATAGATACAGTCCTAAATCAAATTATTATCCTGAAAAAGTATTGGTTAGGTAAGAAGCAATGAACATGTCTAGGAAAAAGGCTGTGGTGGGACTTGTAAGCCTGGAAATGCTAAATGACAAGAAAATGAGGCATGTAAAGAAAGCGGGGAATTTTGGCCTCTTTTTGGGATTTTGGCCTCACTCTCCACCTTGCGTGAAAGCAATTTCAGGACCCTGTGTTATATATATATATATATATATATATATATATATATATATATATATATATATATATATATCAAAATATATGTCGGGGATTGTGGAAACGGTTATACAGCAGTATATGAAGGTACAAGGCAATATTAAGGAAGGATAGGTAGGTAGGTAAGTAAGCCGGGAAGGACAAGGTACTCACGAGAGCTTCCCATTTCAAGGACGGCTTCGGCACTTCATTTTTTATGACGGCCAATTTCTTGCTGTACGATCGAACGGATTTTTAAAATGTCATCCACCAGATTTTGTGCCATGACTCACGTTTTTCATAAGGGTTTCCAAAATTAAATATCTTGCTAATAATTGCCAAACAACTGTCCCGCACTAGAGAAGGCTAGAAATCCGCGAATACAAGAAAGTCAATAAATGAATCCACTGTAATCAAGGTCCTAAGACGCGGCATCGCACGTGCTAGCATTGAAGGCAAGCCTAGGTTGCTGATTTTACGAGCCAGTACTCGTGTCCGAATGAATGAGGTATTAGAGATGTCAAACAAAAGCACAGGTTAGGTTTGCCACGGTGTTAGGCAGATTCAGCGGGTTCGCGAAATGCCTGAAGCTGCGAACGTGGATTGTCAGAGATGGAAATTATCGGCTCTTTGACCCAGTGATACGAAAAAGGAATATTCTCTGCCAATTAAACATGGAGTCAAGTTAGATTTCTTCCACATAGAATACATACTGACTTCGACATTTAAAAGTGGCTAGGCAGTGCCTAATGTGCCTCTATGGAAGCGCCGCCACTGTCGGCTAGGGCATTCTGTCGTGTTTCACAGTACCCGGGAAGAATATGGGCACCTAATACGCGTCCAGCTAATGCCTCATCGTCGCCAATAATCGTATGGGCGAAGCTATTTTGGTGCCCACTGAGCTCACTTTGTGCCCCCTGGGCTGGTCAAAGGCCATATGAACCCATCTGGAGCCAATTAAGCTAGTCTGATGACCCCATCTCTGAAGGCCAATGAGCTAGTCTAGTCCCTGGGGGAAGATTGAGCTGTTCTGGGGGGGGACTCTGATCCACATCATGGGTCATCATGTATTTCTCACACTTCCACACAAATGAGGTGGCTTTTAAAGTGTTGTCGCAATGAGTATGAAGTGATTATAAACTATGGAAGGAGATGGTAAGGATGAGGAAAGGTGAGGATCAAGAGGATGGGATTCTACCTGGAGGGGTCGCTGCAGCCACAGGCGCATGCGCTCACAGCCTCCAGGTAGAGTAAGGATAAGGATAAGGAGTAGGTTCCGGTAAAAAAAACACACACACACAATCGCACACTCACTTCGAACACTTCAAGTAAAATAATATGAGGATGAAAATGTACGATTCTTCGGCTTCGTTTTCATTTCGTCTTCGATCTGGTAAATTTCGTTGTTTGTGCTCCATCATGTCTGTGACATCGTTGCCTTGCTTCACTGTTGTTCAATTGTTGCATATTTTTTCTTTTCTTTAATCTCCAGTGCTGATGTTCTCTTTCACAAAACTTGTTTTTTATTGTTCTCTAAAATTAGCCATCCTGAAATATTTCAATATTCCCGCCGCAGAAGTTTTTTTCTTGAAGGAGCTTTTAAAAACACGTGAAACGCAGCAAAAAATCAAGGAGAAAGATTAGCGACGAAACGAGGATGGTAGGCCAAAAAATGATTAGTTACTTCTTATTTTTATCTTCTTCTAGCTTGCACCAGAGACGGTCGAGGCGAATGAAAATTAGTACATAATGTAGCCAAAAGAATGTATCCTTCACCTGTATGGTATCATTGCTAATTTTGAATTAGAACAGGAGTATTTTCATATTTTCAAAGAGCACTGAAAACACGTCCACTCCCTTTCGCTGAAAGAACTGAACTGTCCCCTGAGCTGGTCTTGAATAGATTGTGGAGTAAGAACACAAGGCCAATGACCATCATCTCGGAGGCCACTGAGCTATAGTCTAGTCCCTAGCAGCACAGCTGGGGGACAGCTGCCTTATATAATAATAATTATTGGGGCTTATCGACGCACCAACTGCCAGGGTCATATGGCGTCGCCAACTCTTTCCCTGTTGGAAGGGTTTCTCGGGAGCCAGCTTGCTCCTTGTTCAGGGAAGCCGCCGGGCCTTGAACCCGGGTCGGCTGCGTGGAAGCCAGCTACGCTGACCACTCCACTACCGCGCCCCCTGGACAGCTGCCTTGTGGGGCTCATGTTACACTAGGTGGTCTCCGGGCTGGTCTTGAATAGATGATCACCATAAATTCAAGACAGCCTTTAAAAACTCCTAAAATATTATATATCTACAGGTCATATGGACATCCCTATGGTCAAAGGAATAGGGGCATACAAGGGATATGACCCTACAGGGCATAGCCAGTGAACAAAATAAGGAAGGCGACTTGATTAGGTAGTTCGGGAAAAATACAATCCTACCATCAATGGCTTTTACAGTAAAAAATAACCAACTAACTTTGCCTTGAATTGAGGGATATTTCCCCAATACAATTTTATCTTTTAAGGGAATGTGGCACCTTCACAACGTGATTTTAACTGAGATAGCCAAGTTGTAAAGCAGGTCGGAAAACCCGGTACTCCATATTTCATTTGTCTTGGAAGTCGATATTTCCGTAGAAAAAACCTACCTGACACCAGCCCCCTCAGCCCCCCATCGCCGGCGGCCATTGTTGTGAGCTACTAGTGTGACGACATATGCCCACGTCACGATGAGCATCAGCCAATCGAAGCCCTTGAAGCGTTTCAAGTATGGTAGTGGTTGCCAGATCGTGACATCATCCACAGTCTGATATTTATTTCTTTTTCCAGAGGAGTATTTTTAAAAACTAAATATTGAGCTTATTGTACATTTTTCAGAGAAATCATGAGTGGTTTCAGTATTTTTAACTAAAAGTTTGCCTAATTACACTAAATTCCAGGATTCGACCCAGGTGCCACATTCCCTTCAAGGGCGCCGGTTTATTGTACAGTTCTTTTGGCGGTGAAGCAACAACACATGAGGTATACGAGGGATTTGGTGCCGAATTATATAGTAAAACAAAGTCAGCGCGGCAGTGAGTATTATATTTGAGCTCAGTATGTCTGTTGACGTATGAAACCACTCATTACTAGTCCGTAATGCATTTGTTTGGCTTCCTTCAGTTATACCCAACAATTGTTCAAGATACAGCTCAAGCCCCATAACATTCCCACCCCAGGCTGAACATGTGACTGGTCATGCTGATAGTGACCCTTCAGGTTCCACTGGTCCAATCGAAGCTGCCTCAACCACTTTCCAGGAAGAACACAGTAATGTGTCACCTGTGCATGCCACCCGCATGCCCCCCACTGGTATCAGGGTCCCATCTGGAGACAGAGCATAGAATGTTCAGACCAGGGTCAAAGAGAACGGGTAGTCCGAAGTTTCGTGCTGCCATATGATAACTCCTCCAAAAGACGGACACTAAAAAAACAAGTTGTACGAGGCATTTTTTCCATTGTGTGGCTCTCGCCTCTTTTACTGGCGCCCTCTCGCCCTGTGCTTGTTCGATTGATGATTGTTGTTGCTTCGGAGGGAGTGAGGTGGTTCCAGCATTTATTTGTTGTTATTAAATTTCTTACAGAAATTTTGCTTGGGTTCTCTCTGTTACACTGCTTTTCTATTGAGAGCCGCTCCATTGACAGATGTGTTACCTGTAACCTGAGGAATGTATTCTGCAGCTAACGTAATAAGCATTCGCCAACGGAAAGTGTGCTTCAAAATAGCCCAGTTTGTAAAATCTGCTGGATTTCCGATAATATTGCGGTACATGTGACAATGTTTGTACATGAGTCAGACTAGATCGGGTAAGCCAGGCACCAAGGTGTGCCTTATAAAGACCTGCTAAATCTAATGCATCTAATACATCTAATACAAATATATAATTTTGATTTGGTCAGCCCTTAGGTATTTTCAGAAGACTGAATGTGCTGGAGATTGTGGTAGACACATAAACTTTGGGTAAATTTAAATTTTAAAGTAAATGAATTCTGCTGTCACTTATGTTTTTGAGCATTTTGGTAGAAGCTGCATAAAATGTGCTCATCTCTGGCTCTATAACAAATGCATTTTTCAGCATAGAAAGTGGAATACAGAATGCATTTTTTAGTGAAAGTGGAATACAGAAAAACAACGTAAAAAAAAGAAAAAAGAAAGTGTGTTTATTAAGTTGCATGACTTGCAATGCTTCCCGAGAAATGTCACTTGCGCTCACTTGTTTTTCTAGGTCTGCTTGCATTTTTCTTTCCATTTTTTATTGAAGCCATATACTTGTATTTAGAGAACAGAACATGAGAACAAAGTACATACACAATCCTCCATACTGTGAGAGGGGGGCGAGCCGGCTCGGGGGGAGGGTGATGACATTAAAAAAAACAATGGCATAAAAACAGCTAGGTAGGTAAACAATCACAGATCAATTCAAGCAGTCATGTTTCGAAGTTCACCATGCCCCACATGCCCCGCCAATTTCTGGTGGGTTTGCCCGGATGCATAAAATCTGGCAATGATGTAGTAGAAGTCTCCTCTCTCTGGCCTTGTTTCTCTATATTTCCCAAGATCCAGGAGTAGCAAGAAATAACTCAATCTTCCCCTGAAATAATGCTAATGGTATAAAAAGTATGTGATATCTTAACAGTTGAATTTTCTTCCTAGCATGTTACCTGCCTCCTTCCTGCTCTATTGAGCTACATCAATCTGATCTTGATATATTCTTTTGGGAATCCCTACGCTGTACTACAGACGCAGTCGCGGCGATATGATCTCGGCTCTACCAGATCCTCCATGCCATGCTGGACGTCGACCCGGCTCAGCTTTTTGAAAGAGACAGGGACTCCCGCGACGAGAGGACATCCTTTCAAACTACTTAAACCAAGAGCTGTAACAAGAGTACGACGGCAGGCCTTCGGAGTCAGAACGGTCAACGACTGGAATTCTCTACCAGCTGATGTGGTCTGCGCTCCCACCTTGAATGCCTTCAAGGCACGCCTCGATAACCACTGGACTGTGCACATGTACACATGTCCTGACACCGACTAACTCTGAAATTGCGCACATGAGCTCGCTGCGACCGGACTCTACAGGCTCTCCGATGCCTCCCGAGGTCCGTATCCCCTAAGGTACAAGGTACAGGTACAAGGGAGCGCACGAACACCTGTTCAACACCCAGAGACTGCTTAATCCCATGCTGAGGTAAACACAATTGCACAGCATGATAAATCCAATGAACACAATCCATAGTACAAGCGGGAGCCACAAACACATGCTGGAACAAATGTGAAGTTTGCAAACATAAGTTTTGTTTCGGTATTATTGACGACGCTATATCAAAAGTGCCGCAGTTCATAAGTGCAGCACGTTCATAAGTGCCGCACGATCAAAAGGCAGCATGTTCAAAAGTGCAGCAGTTCAAAAGTGCAGCAAGGTCAAGGAAGGGATGTTCAAAACGCCCGCAGTTCATAAGTGCAGCACGATCAAAAGTGCAGCACGATCAAAAGTGCCACTGCTCATAACTGCCGCAGTTCAAAAGTGCAGCACCATTAAGGAAGCGATGTTCAAAACGCCCGCAGTTCATAAGTGCCGCACGATCAAAAGTGCAGCACGATCAAAAAGCCCCACAGTTCAAAAGTGCAGCGCGTTCAAAATCCCCGCAGTTCATAAGTGCAGCAGACTCGATTATCAAGCACGTTCAAAACACCCACAGTTCATAAGTGCAGCACGTTCAAAAATGCAGCAAGGTCAGAGAAGCGGTGTTCAAAAGGCCAGCGGTTCATAAGTGCAGCAAGATATTTTGCGTAGAGTTCAAAACGTCTGCGGTTCATAAGTGCAGCACGTTATAAAGTGCAGCATGTTCAAAACTGCAGCGCATTATAAAGTGCAGCACGATCAAAATTATAGCCCGTTCAAACGTGCAGCACGTTCAAATGTGAAGCCCGATTAAAAGGATCAGGCCAATCATAGATTGGGTCAGAACGCAAATCATTAGAATCGGAGGGTAAGTCCAAAAATAAAAGCAAAGACTGTATCTTCATTCCCACCGATGTTTTTTTTAGTTTAAATTATCTTGCCCATACATTTCCAACGGAGAGGCCATGGCTCGTACCTGACCTACAGTCGTCTCTACAAAAAAATCCCGGATTGTCCATTGATTAGCCCTATTATTTCCAAGCCATATCAACATGTGCCCCACCAGGGTCCTCGGCACGACGCGCCTTGCTGGGGAGACGTACATTTCGCCCTTCTTCCGTATCTTATTTCCCAGGAAAGCTTGAGAAAAATTACGGACGGCCGGCGAAAAGTGTGCTCGAGACAAAGAGAAATTATCAGAATTATTTCATTTCAGGTCAATGTTGATGCCAGCATTGGTCAAAGAAGGCTCCCATAGGCTTACAACAGCGCCGTGTACGTTTCCCTCTTTAGACTTTTACTCAGCGAAGCTAGAGCAAATCTTTACACATCACTGGATTCCTCTCACAGCGGAAAACCGAAAGATGTATAGTTAATATGGCATGGCTAGGTCAAATGGGGATAACTGCCTCACAACCACCTATGGTAGGGTCCAGGGGGTGTCGCTCGGCTTTTTAGCCTAGGCCAAAATTGGGAACCTCAAATCTGGCATTCACCATGTTGATGACGTCAGCGATCGCCTGTTGCTGCTTAGCAACGCATTGCCGCTGGGTATTGTAGAAGACGGGGCTATCAGGAGATAGGTTGCGTGTTGGGGGCAATAATGCTGTTTTTTGTGTACGTGGGGTGATAAATCCTGGGTCTACCCCTCGTCATATGCATTTTGAAACCTTAAAACATTCCACGATCCGCAGTCAATTCTCATTGAATGAATGGGCGGCTCCACCTCGAGAGCAACTGCTGACGTCACAAACGTAAAAATTTCTAGAAACAGGGGTTGCCATTCTTTTTAGAGCGGAGCGTTCTACCTCTACATTTAAAGGCCTTGGCAGGGTCACAGGGTGACCCGGTATGGTTATGTTGCAAATCAATCAAATCCCCATGACAAGATAAGCACAATGCGAGCAAGATGGAAGTTTTATCTCAATTCAGTGAGAAGTTATTGACAATATAATCACTGTATGCTCCAGTGACCTCACGTGACCTTTGAGAGGTTAGATGGTCAAAAACTCAACTTTATGGTCAAGATTGGAGTAATAATACACGGTTGAAGGATTTCGAAGTTGATCTCTCTAGTATTTGCTGAACACGAGCCCATCCTATTCTTTCCGAGTTCAAAAGTACAGCACATTCAGCGCATTCAAAAGTACAACACAATCAAAATTTCAGTCCGCTCAAAAGTGCAGCGCGTTCATAAATGCACATGACCAAGAGTGCAGCAAATTCAAGACACCAACACACTTAAAGTGCATTATGTTATACAATTTCCATAGCTCTATACGCAGATTCAGAGGGGGCAAAGAGCACGTGCCTCTTCCTCCAATCGACCCTCGGCGCCCCCTGAAATATTCGCGGTGCCCCCCTGAAAGGCCAATGGTGCCCCTTGAATGTCGCTTCCCACTCTCTCACCCCAGGATGCGAAAATCGGCTTCCACCGATAGGATTTGGCACCCACCCGATAGTTTTTCCGGCCAAAAGTGGCACCCCCTGGTCCGAATGGCGCCCCATCCCCCGGTAAGGGCCTCCCCCGCTTGGCAATCCTGGATCCGCCTATGCACAGCTCAGTTTTTTCAAATTGAAACTGGAATGCTATCGCCACGGAGCACGTCTCCAGCACCAGTGATGCGTTTAGAGCTTCTTTTGTAAGAACAGACGTGGTTGAGTCATCATACCTCCCTAACAGTATTTTATTAGTCCTCATGTCTATCACCTTCGTTGCATATCATACACTTCAGAATAAGAAGGCTTGGAGTCAGCACGCCCGCTCCCACTTCCCGAAATATTTTGGAATCATACACATATGTTTCAAAGGCGGATGCACGAAAAGGCAGCTAAGGGGCACTTGCCCCCTTATCGATCCTTGACTCCCTCCCCTCTCCCCAAAAGGTCGATGGTGCCCCCTGAAAGGTAGCTTCCTACTCCCCCCGAGGACGAGTGTATCGGCGTCTCCTTGATGGCATTTGGGGCAAACCTGATAGGGTTTTCTGCTCCAAATCCCCCTCACCATGTGTTCCCCATTAGATATCTTGGATCCGCGCATAGGCGGATCCATGATTTCCGATCGGGGGCACCTTCCCGGGGGAGGGGCACCATCCGGTCGGGGGGCGCCACTTTGGACCGGCAAAACCTATCAGATGGGCGCAAAATTCTATCGGTGGGCGCCTATTTTTGCATCCTGGGAGGGGGGGTGGGAAGCGACGTCTCAGGAGCGCCGTGACCATTTTAGGGGGCCGCCGAGGATCGATGGAGGGGGCATGTGCCCCCTTGCCCCCTGGATCCGCCTATGGGTCCGTGCTATTAATAGGAACTGATGCGGTTCGGTCGCGTACTGGAGGGGAGGTGGGCTGTTGTTTCGGCTGGACCGTCTCCGCTGGCCCCCGCGCTGGCCGTGGGACCGGTAGCGTGGACACCACCACTCGGCAGGGACTCTAACGGCCGCCGGGCTGACTTCCCAGCCGGCCCATGCTTTCTGGAGTGGCCGATCGACAAACCGTCTACTGAGTTGGGTGAAGGCCACGGACTCTCGCCCCCTGGGCTGTTGGATCTGACGACTGCTCAATGCTCATGCTGGCTGCCGACCTGTATTTCTGCGTTGTGCTACTCTGGTGGTCTGCCTTGGTCGGAGCGATGAGAGTCTGGATCCCAGAAACCCATATTCTTATTATAAATTTTGTCCAAGTTATTCCACGTTCGGTTATTGGAGTCTGGTGCTCACTAAAGTCATTAGCGGAGTAGTCACGGAGACCCCGACCCCACCATACGAACGAGCAGCTCCCACCATAGGCGTAGGAACCGGGGGGGCCAGGGGGGCCACTGGCCCCCCACTTTTCTGGCATGGGCCCCCGCAACGGAGATAAGAATATCAACAACTGTAATATCAAGCAAGAAACTCAAACTGTCCCGATAGCTTGCCCCGGAACTCCGTTAAACTTACCTGTGCCCCTAAATTAAGTTGAGGTCCTATGAGTTGATTTTAAGGTCCCTAAGCTTCTCGGGGCCCCTGAACTGGCCTCCGATGCCATACGAGCTAATCTGGGCCCTTTGAGCTGAACTGAGCGCCCCTGAGATGGTTTGGGCAGCACGAACTGTTCTAGGATGCCTAAACTGAGCTAGGAGCCGTGACCTTAAACAGGGCCCCGTGAGTTGGCCAGAACCTATATCCACCGACCTGAGGGGCCCCTGAGCTGAGCTGGGACCGTAAAGTTAATATTGCCCCTTGAGCTAATCTGGATCCCCTGTGATACACAGAAGACCCTAAACTTATCTGAGGCCCCCGCACAGGAATAGGGCCCCTGCTCTGAAATTTGGTTATAAGCTTTAATTGAAACCCTGAAATGTTCTGAAGCCCCAAATATGCCGACAAGGGGCCCCTGGATGATCCGGGCCCTTAAGTTTATCTGGTCATCAGAGCTAATATGGGCCTCTGTGTTGAACTGAGGGCCCTTGAGATGGTCTGGGACCCCTATAAGGCTTTACAGCCACTGACCGGGCGGCCGAGAGCTTGAATGGGCCACTTGAGATGTTCTGACAGTGGTGTAGCCAGGGGAGGGGGGTCTCAGGGGTCCGCGGACCCCCTTGGGCTGACCTTATGTACTAAAAACACAAAACTTGATTTCAGGGGCCCCTGAGCTTGGTCTCGGGGGTGCTCCCGAGCTTGGTCTCAGGAGGCCCCCGATAATCGGTATCGAGGGCTCCAGAGTACCGAATATTGATCTTGGGGACCCCTGTGCTCAGTCTCAGGGGGTCCCGAGCTTGGCCTCAGGGCCCCCGAGCTTGGTCTCAGGGCCCCTCCCCCGAGCTCAGTCTCACGGGCCTTTCGATCTTGGTCTCACAGGTCTTTCGATTCTGGTCTCAGGGGCCCCCGAGCTTGGTCTCAGAGGCCCCGAGCTTGGTGTCTGGGGGGCCCTCCGAGCTTGGTCTCAGGGAGCTCCCGAGCTTAGTCTCAGGGGGCCCTTCGAGTTTGGAATCAGGGCCCCGAGCTTGGTCTCAGGGGCCCCCGAGCTTGGTCTCAGGGGACCCCCGAGCTTGGTCTCAGGGATGCCCCCAAGCTTGGTCTCAGGCCCCCTCTCCCCCAGCTTAGTGTCAGGGGCCCTCGAGCTTGGTCTCAGGGAGGCATCCGAGGGCATCTGATGCATAAGGCTGACCGTATGCACTAGAAAACACGAGCATTGGTCTCGGGGGCCCTGATCTTGGTCTCAGGGGGCCCGAGCTTGGTCTCAGGGGTTCAGGGCCCCCCTCGGGGTGCCCCCGACTATTGATATCGAGGGTCTCATGAGTGAGGCACGAGCATTGACCTCATGAGACCCAGAGTTTGGTCCCAGGGGCCCCCAGGCCTGGGTTCAGGACCCCCGAGCATCGGCATCGAGGGGCTCCAGAGCACCGAGCATTAGTCTTGGGGGGGGCTCGAAATATTGATCTTGAGGGCCCCGGAACATCGGTGTCGAGTTACTCCTGAGAAAAGCGCGAGCATGGGTCTAAGGGTGCCCCTGAGCCTGATCTAAGTGGGACCCGTGTGTGTGTGTTGGGGTTTTTAAGGGCGCTCCAGCTGCTAGGGCCATTTAGCGCACCTACTATACACTATAATCAATTCTTAAAAGCCACTTAGGTCTTCCGCGTTATTCTATAGGTAGATAGTTAAAGGAAAACTACTTGATTCCTTCGTGTTTAATTCTATTGCGTTTGTGTCATTCGGTGAGGATTATATACAATATCAAATCCAATCTCTGTCAAATACCGCAGGACTATGGGGAGCTCAACGGCTGGCTTGTCTCCTAACACACTCGCAAGGGGCATGGGAGGAAAATAACGGGCGCGCAGAGTTCTCAATACATTACATCCTGTGTCAGCCAATACATGCTGTACAGTAAGCCTGCTTTGACAGTGGCTACACCGGCTTGGTGCTGAAGCAGAGAAATGGTGTCCGTGTGTTGCAAATGTGTGACCAATACGCAGTCGTGTAAGGCATATTTCCTCCCTTCTACTCCGCCTGTTACTCGACTCCCATGGTTCTATGGCTGGCTTGAGCTGCTTTAAGGCGCAGGTCGACTCACTGTCCCATTTCGCTTGCCATTCAGATTTGAGAAGGCTGTTAATTTCTGCTTTCACATCAGATGCTGGAACTCTAAAAGCTCCTGCTCGAGTAGTCTCAGAAGCCGATCTGGCAGCCAAATCCGCTCTCTCGTTACCAGGTACTCCCACATGACTAGGGACCCATAAAAACTGTATCCTGGCCCCGGCAAATAAGGCGGTATTAAGAAGCCTCCGGATGGTAGGCACTAACCAGGATTTTGGTGGGTGACTAGACTGGAGTGCAGCTAGGGAACTAGCGGAGTCTGTAACAATTAAAAACCGCCCACCGGGGTCTCGGAGAATGTGGCGTAAGACTTGGATAATAGCACATAGTTCGGTAGTAAAAACCGATACCGATGTCGGAAGGTTGAAACCTCGGCTTATGTCTCTTCCCACGAACGCACATCCAGCACCTAAGCTGCTTTTGGAGCCATCGGTATAGAAGACAGAGTAGCCTGTGTATGATGCAATCTTTTCGAGTGCGGATTGCTGCAATATCATTGGCTGGGTCACAGACTTCCCAAGTGTCAGTAGCTCTTGGTCGCATTGAATGGAAACGTCGCGCCATGGCGCAGATTTCTGTGGTCGAGTCTTTGCGATTTTTCTAAACGATATTCCGGAACCTTCTAACCAACGCGACACTCGCATACACAATGCCTGGGAGGAACTCGGGCGGGCAGGTGAGAACAGTCCTGTCACTGATGGGTCAAATAGTCATTTGTGTGTGGGGTGATTTGGGTACTGCTTCATTTTACTGGCATATATCAATGCAAGTCGCTTGCGTCTGAGGTTCAGAGGGGGCTCGTTTGCATCTACGAGCAAACTAGATCTACGAGATGTGCGAAATGCGCCTGTCGCCACTCGGATACACGCATGATGTACCGCGTCCAGCGGCTGCTTAACGCTGGTCAGAGCTCCATCGTAAGCAATGCATGAGTAGTCCAGAACAGACCTGATGAGGGCGTGATAAAGGCGTAAAAGTGAGGGCCTGTCAGCGCCATACGAAGTGCGTGATACCATTTTGAGAATGTTAATGCGTTTCATACACTTGTTCCTAACATCGCAAATGTGGGGGAGGTAAGTAAGACGTTTGTCAAATGTAACGCCTAGGAACTTTGCCTCTGTGGCCACGGGTATTCTTTTGCCGTATAGATGGAGATTGATCTCTGGACAGTATCGATTTCGTCTGCAGAAGTGTACACATGTGGTTTTATCTGTTGAAAACTTAACACCATTCAGTATGCTCCACTCGGTTAGGCGATCAATGCTTAGTTGCAGCTGTCTTTGAGCGGATATTGAAGTGGACGTTGAGATCCATATCGCGAAGTCGTCGACAAATAGGGACCGCTCGACATTGGGTGGTAAAACATTGCATATGTCATTGATTAGGACGCCGAACATGGTTACACTTAAAATGCTACCCTGTGGTGTGCCACTCACTTGTTGCAGCCTCTGGGAATGCGAGTTTCCGATTCTCACCCTAAAAAACCGCTCCTTAACAAAGTTGTTCAGGAAGTGTCCCATGTGGCCCACAATGCCGGCTTCTCGAAGCTTTCGTAATATTGCATATCGCCATGCCGTATCATAAGCCTTTTCCACGTCGAAAAACACTGCCACAGTGTGCTGTTTTACTGCGAAAGAGCGACGAATTGCGGTATCAAGCGATATAAGGTGATCGGTGGTACAGCGTCCTGCTCTAAAACCACACTGATACTCAGAAAAGAAATCTGTGCTCTCCAGGAACTAAACGAGCCGCTTGTTCACCATCCGTTCAAACAGCTTACATAAGCATGATGTGAGAGCAATGGGCCGAAAGTGAAGAGGATCGTGACCACCTTTCCCCGGCTTCAGAATCGGGACCACCACAGCTTCCCTCCATCCCTCCGGAAAATCATGTGATGTCCAGATGTAGTTGTATGTATTTAACAATGATGTCAGACAGTGCATGCTTAGATTTTTCAACATGGCATTGTGAATGAGGTCAGGCCCAGGTGACGTGTTTTTGCTTTGGATCAGAGCATGTTTCAGCTCGTCAAGTGTAAAAAGGTCGTTATAAGGATAGACATCAGCAGAATCAAAGTTCACAGGAGTCAGCTCGCTCTTTATCTTATGTCTAATAAATCGTATATCGTTCGTACCCAATTGCCACCGGTCTGCCCAAGTTCTCGCTATTGTGTTTGCAACATCAATGGGGGAACTTATAGTAGAATTACCTACTAGTAGGACAGGGAGTGGCATTGCTGCACTGCGACCCGATAACCTATTGATGCGTCGCCATATTGTGCTGAGGGGAGTTAAACGGTTTATGGTACTAATGTATGCTTTCCACGACGTTCGCTTGGCTTCCTTTACAGTACGCTTAACCTCTGCTCTTGCTTTTCGGTACAAAATCAAATTGTCGAGGGTCGGTCTTCTACTGAAAATACGAAAACAGCGCCTTCTTTTAAGGATAGAGCGCTTACAATCATCAGTCCACCACGGGACTGGGATGCGCCGGGGAAGGACAGAGGTCTTTGGAATGTAGGAGTTCGCAGATGATATTACATGATGACATATTTTTTCCTCAAGCTCTGTTGCATTGATGCCTTCCTCTAGCTCAAAGTCGAAATAGCAATCGGCTGTGAAGCTTTCCCAGTCGGCTTTCCGGATATTCCAGTGCGGAATTCTCCTTCCTGGGTGAGGTGCGTCAGTCCACATCCAGATAGGGTAGTGGTCGCTACCACAAGGGTGTGAATGAGTTCTCCATCTAAAACGATCAGCCAGGGTCGGAGAGCACAAAGAAAGATCAATTGCAGACGTATTTCCTGATGGTAATGCAATGTGTGTAGGGAGTCCAGTATTTAAGTTGCAAATGTCGTTACGCAATATAAGATCCTCCAGACGCCTGCCTCGTCGGTCTGAGCGTGTACAACCCCACACTGTGCTGTGAGCGTTGAAGTCACCTAATAAAACGAAGTTTCTTGGCAGCTGGCGGATCAGATCGTGCAGTGCATCCCCCGGGAGGTCCTCGTCGGGATGTATGTAAATGGAAGCGCAGGTTATTTTCGTATTTCCGAGATCGACAGTTGCTGCCACAGCTTGGAGGCCAGTTCTGAGAGGGAAAGAATGTGACGGTACGCTATAGTGTACAAGTATGGCAACACCGCCATGCGCTATTGTTGTTGAGGGTACATCGTAACGATATGTTTTATAATTGTGCAATTGACATGAGTTGTCTTGTTTCAGTTTGGTTTCTTGAAGACATATGACTGCGGGAGATTTTGAGGCGACCAGCGTCTGTAGTTCCGGGTGGTTTGCTCTAAAACCCCGCATATTCCACTGTAAGATGTGGGTCATATTATTGAAAGCTAAGAGAAGTGTTAGAACTAGACTGGATAAAAGAAAATGACTCTTCATTGTGCTCCACTAGGTCCCTGGAAGGGTACTCCTCCCGAGAGCATTCCCTTGTACTGTTGGTTTGTTTTCTGCTCCCATACTGGATGTGCTCGGTCCCTTGAAAGTGGACGCCTGGTGCTACCCTGTTCCCGGGAGTGGGACCGGTATCTCTGTGTTCGGTCTGAAGAAAAGGAGTAAGACCGACCTCGCTGCCGAATTTGTTCTGAGGCTACGGTGTGGTGAGTTCTAGGTTCTACCTGCAGGTAGCTCCGAAAAACCCCCTCCTGCTGCGGGCTAGGTGGCGGTAGTGCGGCTGGGAAGCCAGGAGGTACCGTGGGAGGTGGGCCTGGGGTTGGGGACGGAGGCACTGCGCGAATTTGCTGTGGCTTGGTCGCTAGGATTGCTGGTGGAGGAGAGCGTGCGGGAGGCGGAGGGGGCGGTGGCATTGCTGCAGCATTGTTCGTTTGGACATTAGCTGTTGTGGTCTCAGTGGTGGTGGGCTGCGGCACCTCTGTGTCGCTACCTACATTGCTGGTGGGGGGTTCCTCATGCCTCGATCCTTGTCTGTGAGCTTTGGTTAAGGTAGTATCTAGGCGGGGTAATATAACCCGGGCTCGCTTTGTGGCGGCAGGACCATCAAGTTGGAGAGCAGGTGTGATCTCTGTCGTTTCAGACGTTTGCGGACTTTTGTGGGGTGGGGACTGAGTGGGTGTGTTCTCTCGCGCACGCTTACCGTGGCTTTCTTTGTGCGTTTCGTCACTATCGGTTTGGCAGGCCCGGGAGATTATCTGAGGTCTGGGTGTCTCAGAGCCCACAGGACCCGCGGCTACTACGGCATCTCTGGATTCCAGCGAGGTTTGTGTCCCCTTGTCACTGCTATTTGTACAGCTCGCTGGTTTTACAGTTTTGTCCTGCCGAGAGAGCAAGTCAACTACCACCGCCAGGAATTGGCGGAGCGAAAGTCCCGTACACTCGCCTATGTTTGAATTCAAGCTAATGGACGGAAGACTCTGATTCGTGGTTGGGTGTTGGTGGCCATGGCTGACTTTGTCCGCTGACGGAGCTTGAGAGGAGCTACCAACCACAATGTCTCGGTACAGAGTGGGCGTTCTGTGTGTTGTGTTTGTTGGTATGTTGGGTTTGGCTGACAGGGGTTTGGTTGTTAAGTTTTTCTTTTGTTGTTTTTTGGCCTCAGCCAGTTTAGGGCAGGCGTTGCTCCACGCCTCATGTGCTGCCCCGCAACCTACACATTTTGGCTCACTGGCCACACAAGCTGTGGACTTGTGGCCAGATTCTGTGCATTTCCCACACCGTTCCTCTGCCTTGCACCTACTAGCAATGTGGCCAAATCCCTGGCATCTGAAACAGCGGATCGGGTTTGGTACGAACGGCCGGACCGTGATGGCCATCCATCCCACTTTCACTTTTCCCGGCAACTTGGTTCCTGAAAAGAGGAGGAGAAACGTTCCTGTGTCCGAGTTCTGGCCCTCACCCTTTCTCAGAAGCTTTTTCACTTCCGTGACGCCTTGATACCTAAGCCCTTCAAGGACCTCCTCTTCCGAAACATTACACAAGTCGGTACAGCTAATCACGCCTCTACAGCTGTTCTTTGTTGAGTGAGGAGACACCTTGATGGGGACAGACACATATCTTTTGGGGGTGCGGATTTCCAAAGAGGTTGTTGCCAGCAACTTCTTCGCAGCACATTCGCTTTCCATCTCAACTTCTACCCGTCCATCTGGGTGTCGGTACGTGCGCTTGGGTTGGAATTTCGCCAAAGCTCCATGAAGCTGAAACGGGTTCAACTTCATGGTCCTGTCCTCTACACGAATGACAAGTGTCAAGGGGGTAGCCTGCTCTGGTTGAGTTCGCGCGGGGGGCCTGGCGTCCGGAGAGTCCATCAAATCAGCGGTGTCAGAGGGTGAGCTAGGGGTAGTCGGGTTCATGGCAGGGGTCGGAGTCCGTGCAGTCGGATCGGAGAGAGCGGGTGCAGATAAAGACGCCATGATAGAGGAGTTTACCTTCGGCCCCCGGGTTGCCAGCTGTCAATAGCTGGGCCCGGGGGCTGGTACAGTGCCTACGGGGGCAGGTGCGCCCGTCTCAGAGGGGCGAGAGGTACTCACACAACCCCTCCGATCAGAACGCACCCACCCCCTTGACGCCATCAGCCCAGTGTGCCGGCAGGGCCATGAGTCGGGACGAAGCAAAACGCGGCAGCCCTCACGCAGCGGAGACTGCGGTCCACCAGGCGCGCGCAACAAGCCGGAGTCTCGCAAATCGACGGTTTCCGAAACCCCGGCCCGCGTCGCGCCCGGCAAGAGCTATCACAGTCCCCACCGCGAAGGGCGCCGCGCCGCACGCCCGAAACATAATCCCCCCTGCTCAGCTGGACCGAGCGACAGTGCCCGTAGACACTGCCGCGTAGCTAGGCCGCCCGCGGCAGCCTACGGACGGCTTACCCCCGGTTGGATCGAGATATCTGGGCCAAAGGGGGCGTGTTGGAGCCCTCGGGACTGACCCGCCCGAGGGGGACCTCAACCCCCCAGGATCCCGTCAACCTCGTCGCCGGGGCTCGAGATAGGCCTCGAGTGGGCGTCTTACACCCATAAAATGCCGAAGAAGGCAAATAACTGTGGGACCGATAACTGAAGCATAAAAAGAGGACAGGAACTAAAAATAATCAACAAAATAAGAAAACAAAAACAGACAGGAGCTACATACTGGGAGGTGCAGGACAGATCTGACCCGATCCAATACGGTTACCGACCAGGTAACAAAGGGCCCGTAAGGCAATCATCAGCATCGCCGCGGACCTCATCACCAGAGCCACCGACGACAGACACCGACTCTAACCGAGGGAAGTCGGAAGAGGCGGCGGCCGTCGGAGGGCTAGAAAAGATGTATCCGCAGCGATGCGACAAAGTGCCTCCCAAGGCTGACTGGGGCCCCGGGCGCGTCACACCCCGTTGCTCAATCTTTACTTGCCGGACGAATCCGGCAAATGAAGATCGGTCCCCTGAGGGGTCTAAGTGGGACCCCGAGCTTAGTCTTAGGACCCCCTGGGCATCAGCATCAAGGGGCTCCGGAGTATAGGTCTAGGGAAGCAATTATTTTAGGAGCCTCCAAATGGTGATTTCAGAGGGCCCCCGAAAGTTTGGATGCAGTGGTGTAGCCAAGGGGTCCCTAGACGTCCGCAGACCCCCACCCCTTGGGCCAATCTGAACCACTGCAAATGATTCTCTGATCACGGGGCCCCCAGAGTCAGTCTCAGGGGCCCCTGAAGATTCGTTCTCAGGGCGTCCCGAGTCGGCCTCACGGCCCCCGCCCTGAGAGTCGGTCTCAAGGCCCCCCGAAAGTAGATTTTAGGGGCCCTAGAGGGTTGGTCTCAGGGGCCCCAAAATTCGGTATCAGGGACCCCGGGAGTCTGTCTCAGGGAAGGGGGCCGAGCTAGTCTCAGGGGCCTCCCAGAGAGTGGTTCTCAGGGCCCTGCAACATAGTCTATTTCAGGGGGGCCCCTGAGATTCAGTCTCAGAGAACCCCAAGAGTCGGTCAAGGGGACCCCAAGAGTCTGTCTTAGGGGACCCCGAGATTCGGTCTCGGGGTCTCCCTGAGAGTCTGTCTCAGAGAACCCCAAGTGTCAGTCTCAGAGCACCCCAAGAATCGGTCTCAGGGGGCCCTCATAGTCTCACGGGCTTCTCTCTCAGGAGTCAATATTTAGTTTCAGGTTGCCCCGAGAGTTAATCCGGGGGTCCGAGAGTTAGTCTAATTTGATCCGCAGAGTGCTGGTTTCAGGGGGCCGTAATTTTGGGAGCCCTCGAGATTTAGCCTCAGGCTGTGCCCCCCCGAGTTTTGGTATAAGCGGCCCCGAGAGTCAATCTCAGGGAGCACCCAAAAGTTAGTCTCAGAGGGCTCCCGGTTGTCAGTCTCAGAGACATCCGAGAGTTAATCTCGGGGTTCTGAGGGTAATTTCCAGAGGTGCTCCCGAGTTTTGGTCTCACGGGCCCGGAGTTAGCCTTAGGCCCGCGAGAGCTAATCTGTAGCCTCCGAGTCAGTCTCAGGAACGCCAAAGACTCAGTCTCAGAGGTGATTCCACCCCCCCCCCGGGTGTTTGTCTCAGGTGCGCCCCAGAGTAAGTCTCAGAGGACTGTCGGAAGTCATTCCCAGCCACCCTCCCCCACCCCAAAGACAGCCTCAGGGGACCCCAATAGCTAATCTGGATGACCACGATACTCAGTCTCAGCCCCCCTCCAGAGCAAATCTGGGGGGCCCAATAATTAGTCTCAGAGGTGCTGCCGATAACTAATCTCAGGAGCCCCGAGAGATTCTCCGGAGCCCCCAGTTTTGATCAAGAGGCGCCGTGAATCGGTCTCCGAGACCCACTGAGATCTAATCGGGAGAGCGGCCGAAAACTAGCTTTGTGAGCGCCGCCAAGTGTTGGTCTTAGGTGACCCCAGAGCTCAAATAAAAAATTTCAAAATCATATGCCTCGGAAAAAATATACCTACCCCTATTGCGTACTAAAAAAGCACAAATTGAAACATGTCGATCAGGCACCATTTTCGAAGGAAAGGCAAAAATTAATCTAGTTTTACCATAAGAGCAAATCGAACAGGGAATTGGGCACTTTGTCAATTTTTAATATATTAGCTTAACACCAATAACTACATTCCTAAATATTCTGAAATAAACAACTTTCCAACATTTTCGTAGGAAACCAGACAAACAAGGGTAATGACAGAAATTGATGAGCATAATCCCAAAAAGAAAAATAGGTATGAAAGGTTGAAAATAACAATAACAGTGAGCCAAGGCGATAGATATCTTGGGCGCCTTTTGTCTTGGTAATTTGCTCGTTTACAAGATAGCAAGGGTAAGAAAGTAACTGGATCTCAACAGGATCTGTCGACGGAATATAGGTTATGTAACGTTCGGGACACACTACCATATCCCTTGTATCTTTATTCGTTTTTTTTGTTTCTTTGGAAATTTCCTGATTAAGAGTCCATGGATTAGACACCGGGATATAATTGCTAATCATTTCCCGTAGAAGATCATTTCTTCGTACTCAAAACGACTGACCTCCAATAACTTCATGTCTGATTACCCGAGTGAATTGAGGTAGACTCAGGTTTAACATCATGCGCGCATCAACATTGAACTTCCCGAAATATGGCTCAAAGCTGTTATTATAGCCACGCTACCATATAAGGTATGGGTCATCCTTAATATTTGGTGACCTTAGTTTACCAACACTTGGTCAGATCGAAAAAACCAGGCTATAAACAAAATAAGAATGAATGCTTAAAAAGGCACAACGAAATTTCCTTCGTGTGAATGTTATAATGTTAAAATACTATACAAAAGATATAGGAGATGGGCCCGGTTACTAAGGGGACCCCCGGCCTGGGGCCCCACGACGGTAGTCGGACCCCTCCTTGGCTGAATCCTGGCTACGTCACTGTGTTCTGAGACTCTATATCAGCCACCCTGGGACCCCCTAAGCCTAGCTGGGGCCCTGAGCTAATCTGGGTACCGCTGTGCTTAACTGGGGCCTCTGATCTGGTATGGATGCCCTGAACTGTTCTAGCATCATTGAGCTAAGCTGGGCTCCGTGAGCTTGAATAAGTCCCTTGAGCTGTTTTGAGACCCTACATAAGTCGACCTGGGGACCTCCGAGCTGAACCGGGCCCCTAAGCTAATCTGGCACCCTGTGCGAATCTTGAACTCCCCTGTGATGAGCTTCTAGGGGTCCTGTGCTTATGTAGGGTCCCTTGATAAGCTGGTCCCGAGGCTAATGCACTGGTCTAGGCCCTTGAGCTGACTGATCTGGGTTCCTGAGCCATGGTCTGGACCTTGGGGCCCTCCGAGATAATTTAGCGGTCCCTGGGTGGCATAGCCATAGGAACCGGGGGGCCAGGGAGATACTGCCCCCCTCCTTTGAGGTGGGCCCCCGCAACGAATATACAACTATCAGCAACTGTAATATAGAACAAGAAACCCAAACGGGCCCGATAGCTTGTCAGGGAACGTTCAAGTTCGGTAGTACGCTGCCTGCAAGCCCCTGGAGGAGGAGCGCTTCGTAAAAAGCCAAGGCACCTACTACCCGAGTGTTTCCAAATGAGTCCCGAGAACTGGGCCCAGTCAAACTCCATCCCAATCCCAACACAAAATATGAATCGGACACAGACCCCGCACCAAATGCCGAGCAACAGTCGTCCCTGAGCCCTCGAAAGGCGCGACGTCTTTCGATGCCAGGGTTATATGGCGTCGCCAACTCTTTCCCTGTTGGAGGGGTTTCTTGGGAGTGAAATCGCTCCTTGCACAAGGAATCTGCCGTGCCTTAAACCCGAGTTGGTCGCGTGGAAAGCAAGGCTGCTAACCACTATAACACCATTCCCACACCTCCTCGGCATCACAAAGCTGGCCATCAAGTACCTACATTGCACTTGCAGTCATGCTGATACTCTGCATTTTAGGCATCGAAATATAGCTAGGCGTATTTATTGTGATCAGGCTTCACCTAAATCAATCTCTAATGATGGCAAGAAGAGATCTGTAATAACATAAATAAATGTTCCCATTTTCGTCATTGAATAAGAAAATACAAGTTGATTAGGCATAGCGAAATGAGGGTATTTGGTATCAAAGCATTGTCTGTAGTTTTCTAAACAGTTCCTAATTTTGTAAATGTGATGAAAATTTTTGTAGATGTGATGTGTACTTAGCCGCGCCAATTTGTTTCAGTAACAAAATTGTCCCATTTTTTGCCCAATGGCTAAGTATCCTTGGACACCATGCAAACGTTACAAGCTTGCTTATGGTCTTGCGTGATGTCCAAGGAGATACCTAATTTAATGCTGGAGGTAGGAGGATGCCCTTTGTTCATACGCGTATTTAAATTAAAAAAAAGAAAAAAAGGCCTAAACATCTGTAAATATAAAAAACGCGCTCGCGGTAAAAAAATGATTGAAATCCTCCATAAAAGCTTAAAAATGTATTTCGTATTTGAAATGGGTCTTGGTAAAAAACAAAAAATGTTTTTTTGGCGTTTTACTATGATTTGGTATCAAATAGGTACAACTCAAAATCATACGGCAAAATTTAATTTCTCAATTTTCCATATATTGACATCCTTGTGTGCATGCGTGCCTTATTGACACCAAACGAGCTAACTAATGTTTTTTTTACAATTATGGGCCCCCGTGGACTGGGGCCCCCCTTGAGGTGGGCCCCCTCTAAGGTTGGCCCCCCACTTTTCAAACCGTTCCTACGCCCCTGGCTCCCACAATGAAGGCCCAATTTAGAAGCCAAAATTGAACGTCCAACAAAGCACAAAGACGCTCGCCCCGCTCAGGTCACAATCTCACCAGCAGAGATGGCCTACGCTACGGTATGAAATCATTTTTCCGTAGCCGTAGCTCTGGAAATGAAGAGTAGCGTAGTTGGGCGAATTCTGTAGCGCACTACGCCAAAGTTTAGCGTATCGTAACGTACTACGAAAAAAGTTACGTCATATATGTATAAGTACGAGTACTTTCTCGTGATCTCGATCGCAGTACTGAAGATTCTTGGTAACGATTTGCTTTAATTTGAAATTTGAAATTGAATGATAGTATTTGAAAAAGTAACGACTAAACCATTACTTTAAAATTACAAACTTCAATTTCACGAGAAGTGCTTCAAAATGCTGGGGGATTCCAGCACAGATCGACCAAGGCTTGACTGAAACAAATCTGAAACTTTGTCTCCGAGGTAGTTTTGGGCCAGGAACACGCCTGTCAGAATCTTAGCCCCCTCTGATCAATGGTGACCGAGTTTTAGCCCGAGGCATTTTCGGGAGGTCACCTTGTAGAGTCATCTTTGATGCTTCATAACTAAAAAAATCATTGCCTGATCAAGAAGTTTTCTATATCATTAAACTCGCCTTGAAATATACATTATTTCGAAAAAGAAAATTTTAAATTTAAAAAACATTTTGACTTTTAGTTCGTTTGACCTTTTCTTCTTTGATCTAGCTCGACTTTTTCGCAGTTGTAATTGGCCTTTTAGACACCTAAAAAAATTTGATTTATAAAAAACATTTCGATAAGTTTATTTTCAAAAAGGCGTTCTTGCTATAAATTCCTTTGTTTGCACCTAAGGTAGGTATGCAGACGCTTTTTTACCACTGCGGTAGTACAGCCTAATGTTTAACACCATAAACAAAGCGATTGCTTTTGTAATCGGTTGCTTGCAATGATATTGCATTGTTTTTGTGAAATTTTCATCGTGCAAGTGTCAGAATTTATGAGAATTAAGACTTACCCACACGAGGGGGCGGGCAACCAACCTCCTCAGTTTTCCACAGGTAGTAAAAAACACCTTGGCAGAGCGCCACTGTACTTTATCTACCTCTAACTCGAAACTTTTGCAGCTTCTGGAAAAATTTTAGGTCTGGGTCATACCAGGTCAGACCGCCAACCAAGGTCAAGAGACCTAGCCTATGAAGCTATGAAATGATTACCTTTAAAAATATCATGTGCGGCAACCTCTTCAAGTGAGCAAGTCGAATGTGTTATGATTTCAGGACATTTTCTCGCATATATGAGCAGATTCAAATTATTTCCTGGAAAATGAAAGGTTTTCAGACACGTTTTTTTACATTGTATGAATCCTCTCAAAAGTATGCTGTGCTGCACTGGGCATCTTGTATCCATACTATTTTTCCATCTCCGGGAACGATGTAATTGTGTGAGTTAGTGGTGCTTATAGGATAAGTCATGCTTGTTTCAATTATTGATGAAGTCGCGAAATCTTTGTAAATTTTCTTTTAAGGCTCCAAGGCCCATTCCAAATAAGTTTCTTTGCCCTTTCCTTTCAATCACTTTTAAGGGCTGCTTCTTTTCTTTTTATAAATCCTGTCAAAGTTTTTGCCAATTCAGTTTTAGGAGTCGGAGTCTCACTAGAGTCATCAAGAGACTTTTTACGGAGACCCCGACCCCACCACCCAAACGAGCAACTCCCACGATGAAGGGTTAATTAAGGAAAAAAGTTGAACGTCCCACAAGGCATAACGACGGCCATCTACCTCAGGTCGCCCCCTCACCAGTCAGTTGCCAGCTGACCTACGGTATTTACGGTACCCACCACCTGCCAGTTGACCTAGATTATTTTGCCAGAAGTTGCTAAAATGTCGAGTTAGTGGTAGATGAAGTACGGTGGCGCTGCGCGAAGGTATTTTTTTACTACATGTAGAAACCTGACGAAACCAGTAGCCCGCCCCCTCGTGTGGGCGGGTGTTAATTCTCATAAATTCTGACACTTTCACGATGAAAATTTCGGAAAGACAATGCAATATCGTTGTAAGCAACCGATTACAAAAGCAGTCGCTCTGTTTGCGGTGTTAAACATGAGACTGTGCTACTGCAGTGGTAAAAACCGGCTGCATACCTACCTTAGGTGCTAACATTTGGAATTTATAGCAAGAACTCATTTTTGAAAATTTTTCACCGAAAAATATTTTATGAGACAAAATTTTCTAGGTTTCTAAAAGGGAAATTTCAAGTATGAAAAGGTCAAGCTAGGTCAAAAAGGAAAGTTCAAACGAATTAAAATTCTTTTTTATCTTGAGGTTTTATTTTTTCTTCAAAATAATGTATAGTTCAAGACGAGCTTAATGATATACAAAACTTGTTAATCAGGCAAAGCGTTTGAGTTCTAAAGGATCAGAGATGAGTTTACAAGGTGACCTCCCGAAAATGTCTCGGGCTATAACTCGGTCACCGTTGGTCTGCTGGGGCTACAATTCTCACAGGCATTTTCCTGGCCCAAAACTACCCCGGAGACAAAGCTTAAGATTTTTTCTAGACATGGTGGCATCATATTGAAATATTTTTGGCCATTTTGTCCTGGAATTCCCCCGCTGTCAATTAAGATCGGGATCTTTAGGTGGATAGTGTAAATCACGGATACATTTTTGGGCTTGTAAAAATTAGAAGCCGATTGATTTCGATTTATAATTTTTTTTCAACTGGTGACAAAAAAATTCCCGACCATTGGCCCCAAACATCAGGTGACACACATCAGTCATCAGGTCACACCTCAGGTCAGGTCAAGGTCACTATTTAATCTAACATATGCAATATGCACATCAATCGAACCGTAGAAGCAGTGTCAACGTAAAGGAATCAAAATAAAAGTTTTATCGTCCTTTCCTGTAAAGATATTGACCCAAGTCAGAAAATCTCCCAGCAGCTCAGATGACCTCTTAGAGGTCACAGGTAAAACATTGCAACAGGAACCTATAGGTTGTGGTACTCGGTAGGGCCATTATTTGCTAGCAGTTTCAATTCGATAGATTCACCCCTTTCTTACTTCTGACACCTTAAAAATTTCTAAAGGTGAAGTCACATAACCTAACCAGGTGACCTGACCTGAGATGATCCAGCTTGAATTTTTGGGAAAGCTGCGGAATTGATCAAGGATAAGATGTGTCAAGTACGGCGGTTCTCCGCGCCGCCGTTTTTTCGTACAACCGGTAAAACCCGAGGGGATGTCAAACACCTCCCCACCGAGACGAGGGTTAAAGTATGAATGTGTGAACACAATGCTGATATCGTAGTGCGAAATATTTTTACCGTAGCCGTAGCTAAAGTACCGTAATTCCGTACTCGATGAAATATAACGTAGCATATAGGTGCGTAGCCAGGATTTCGCTCAGGGGGGGCGAAAATGGCTTCTGGGACAGCTCCAAAAGGGCCCTGATGGGTAAAAATGGCTCTGCTTTTTACAGAATCGTGTCCTCAGCGGGCTCTTTGGGTCCTCAGGGGAGGGGGGGTGGGGGCTGGCTGTCGCTGCCGCCCCCTTGGCTACGCCCCTGGTAACATAATTCCGTAGCGTAGTTTTGGCCAAAATCGAACCGTAACGTAGCATAATTCGGTAACGTAACGCAGCGTAGGCCATCTCTGCTCACCAGTCAGTTGCCAGCCGACCTACTTCGAGTAAACATAGAGCGCCGGAGCGTCTCAGTGGAACCGATTCCAAGCATGCACAATGTGTACATGCACAGTCACTTCATGTTCCTGAGCAACAGGCCGGAGCCCAACGCTCTAACAACTGAGCTACCGGGCGGCCATATAACCACTGACCCCAAGCGGCATTGGTTTCCAGCGGTAGACATCGGTTTGTTACTTGTTATTGATGGCATCGACCCTTACATGCAAGAAAGGGATTGTGTTTTCTACGCTTTCTTTGGTACTAAATTTGAGTTCTGAGACCTCCTCATGATTTTTCTTAAGAAGGTCCAGCTGTTCAGTGTCCTTGATATTGGTAAAGATATCATTCACGTAGCAGTAGTACAGCTGGGGTTTGGTTTCCATTTTCTGCAGTGCGTTTTCTTCCACACAGCACATATAGCTTCGGACAAATAATACTCCCAAGGGAGAACCAATCACAACGCCATTTACTTGGTAGAAGAGTTTGCCTTCTGGGCATCGAAATGGAGCACTTTTGTACATCTGGATAGAATCTCTTCCAAAACATCACGTGGTACCCGAGGTGGTGGTAGCTCAGGGTCGTTGAAGGCATAGTTGAGGATAATCTGAATAGTCTCATCAAGGGAACATTCGTGAAAAGACTCTGGGCGTGAAGTGATTCAATTATGCCCTTCCTCTCTCGGAGAAATTTCGTAGACGAGTTGAAAGAGTACGTTCCGAGACATCAAATTCCAACGCATCATCGGTGAGTTTAACCCTGGGTACTTTTACGGGAATATAAAGACGCACAAGGCTGGCAACCCGATGAGACCTATATCTCACAGATATCCTGTCTCCATTTATACTCGGAACGTACTCGTTGAAGTCGTCTACGGAATTTCTAGAAATACTCAAGCTCCGAGAGAGAAAGGGCATAATTGCATCACTTGACGCCCAGAGTCTTTTCACGAACGTTCCCATTGAGAGACTATTCAGATTATCCTCAACTATGCCTTCAACCACCCTGAGCTACCACAACCTCGGGTACCACGTAATGTTCTGAAAGAAATGCTATCCATATGTACAAAATTGCTCCATTCCGATGCCCAGAAGGCAAACTCATCTACCAAGTAAATGGCATTGCGATTGGTTCTCCCTTGGGAGTATTATTCGCCCGAAGCTATATGTGCTGTGTGGAAGAAAACTCACTGCAGACGATGGAAACCAAACCCCACCTGTACTACCGCTACGTGGATGATATCTTTACCGATATCAAGGACGCTACCAACCGAATCTTCTTAAGAGAAATCTTGAAGAGGTCTCAGAGCTCAAATTCAGTACCGACAAAGAGACTAACACCGGCCATTGCCTCAACGGAAAAAGCGAATGTCTCAACGGAAACAGCGTGATCAGAGCCTATTTCTCTCGGGCTCTCACGCACTGCAGCACCTGGGAGCTCGTCCACCAAGAGCTTGACCGTATCCGTAATATCTTTTCAAGCAATAACTACGAGAAAGAAAACTCGAAGACATCATCCGAATGCAGCTCAGCAATCACTGCCAGCCCGAAACTAGCAATAAACTGGAAGGCGACAGAATTCACATTTTCTACAAGAGCACCCCAACATCGGAATACACTGGTGATGAAAAACAACCTGTCCGCAGAGTACTCGAAGTTGAAGGTTAACAACGTAGTATCCAAATTTAATTTTCCATATGGTGACTGTGCGCACCGTCCAGAATATAGTTACGTTGGACAAACAACAACAAGTCTCTCACGGAGAATGACGATGCATCTTCAAGAAGGCGCCCCGGAAAAAGAACATATAAAACGCGACCATAACAAGACTTTAATCTGGACTATGCTTGTACAGGACACCGACATTTAAGAAGCTGCAGGCCCTGGAATCTGTGTTCATCCGGAACCTGAGCCCCACCATCAACCGTCAAATGAACCAGGTCTCCGCACTGTCGCTGTTTGATGGGCCCCTCTAGGGCCCAGACGGTGAAGAACATTGTGATGAATGCATGGGTGTGTGAATGCGATAAACTCACCGCTTATGAGAATGTAGAGTGTAGGTTTTAGATAAATGATTTTCATTTTTAAGCGAAAGCGTAAAAATCAAATATTCTGCAATTAAAAAAGTTGCAACTTCTATCTCACGATGGTGCCGTTTCATTACAACTGCATGAAGTTGAAGCTACTTTTTGGTGTTATTACTCTTAAAGGGAATGTGGCACCTTGGTCAAATCCTGGAATTCAGTGCAATTAGGCGTACTTTTAGTCGAAAATAATGAAACCACTCATGATTTCTCTGAAAAATGTACAATAAGCTCAATATTTTGATTTTTAAAATGCTCCTCTAGAAAAACAAATAAATATCAGCCTGTGGATGATGTCACGATCTGGCAACCACTACCATACTTAAAAAGCTTCAAGGGCTTCGATTGGCTGATGCTCATCGTGACGTCAGCATATGTCGTCACACCAGCAGATCACAACAATAGCCGCCCGGCGGGGGGCTGATGAGGGGGCTGGTGTCAGGTAGGTTTTAGTTTTTTCTAAGGAAATATTGAGTTCCAAGACAAGTGATATATGGAGTACAGAGTTTTCCGACTTGCTTAACAATTTGGTTATCTCAGTTTAAATCACGTTATGAAGGTGCCACATTCTCTTTAAAGGAAATAAATCGGCATCGAGACGAATCGAACAGAGTGCTAGATGTGTCCTATATTAATGACTGTTTTTTAATAATTATATGTGCCCAATGACATGCCTGAAAATGTTAATGTGATTAACATAACGTTGATACATGATTAATTTGGAAAATATTGTTTGAACAGTCCTCGAAAGATGAAAAAAGCGTATCAGAAGAATCGAGACTCTAAACCGAAGGCTCATCAATGCCAGATATGCCATCATTTTCAATCAATAAGACATCAATCAAAATCTTTTCCCAAACTAAACCAATGTTATATATATATATATATATATATATATATATATATATATATATATATCTGTGTGTGTGCGTATGTGTGTGTGTGTGTGTGTGTCTCTGTGTGTGTGTGTGTTGGTGGTTGTGGGTGTGGGTATGGGTGTGTTTGATATTAGTAAAGGATGGGAACAGATTTTCGCTGATGCAAGTTTCATTAGATGCATGTAGATGGGTACCATTGCCCCATCAGTGACTGTGCGCCTCGTGCTAACTCGATATACATCGGACGCATAACTACACTCTCAAGATGTATGACATTCCACCTCCAGGCCAGCGCCCCCAAAAACATACTGAAACGACTCACAAACTAAAACTCCCCAGAGTTATGCTAATAATATATCCATCATAGCGCGATGCTTTGACAGGAGGCTAACGGTCCTGGAGGCCGTTGATATCAGAGACAGGGACCCGGAAATCAACAGACAGATGAAGTTGATGGGGACATGATAAACGGCTCCCAACAGGTTAGCTCAAACCGTACCGTGTAATGCATATCCGTGAATAGTGAATTGTCATTGAGTGTTATGTAATGTTAATGTGTCCTAGTGATGTCGACATGGTGATCAAATAGTTCGTCATACCTGCATTATTTTATTTAAGCCGTTTATCATATAACAGAAAGGTTGATAGCAATGTTTGCTCTTTTGCTATTGATGGAGATACCTTCCACGTTAAAAGCACCTACACACACAGGAATAACTCTAGAGCCCTGTCAGCTCCATTTTCTTCAAATAATTACTGACCGAACCGATCTGCGATTACTTTTGGATTTATAACGTATATCATATGGATTTTTAATTTTGCGTCTTATGTCTCTCATGTCGTCTGAGGATGTCAATTGGATTGATGAAACGTTACTTGAACATGTTGAAAATATAAGCGCAATTCACTCAGATCTGAACAACCAAGGAAAAAACCTAGTCCGCAAAGTTGAAAGCCTCACCAAGAAAAAGCCAACTCCGAATATTCCGTCATATTTAATGAAATATATATATATATATATATAATATTTGTGTGTGTGTGTTTTGAGAACTTTTTCAAAAGCGTGAGATAACATGACATGTTGATATCAAATTTACTGCATTAAAAAGTAAAATATTCGTGCTTCTCCCGTTTCCCCTACGTCTGCTGTGCAACACTGGTGAGGCTGTTTGAAACCTAAAGATGGGTGCCATCCCTTTCGTCTTGCCGGGAAAGTGCATATGCAAGTGTGCTGTACACTGTCACAAACCTTGAAAAATTCCCACCGCTGAATTCCGATGCCATCACCCTATCCCCCTCCCCGTAACGGCGATTGACAGGCCATTGTCACCGCGCAGTCTAGGCGTCCTTAATCCCTTCCTTCGGTGCTCTTCGGGAACATTACCTGAGGTATCTTGTTCACAGCATGGTCATCCATCAGCTCTTTTCGTGACATCAGTAAGTGAGTGAGCAATTTAATTCAAAGTAGACCCGAAGGGTCCGCAGCAGAGCCGGCAAAGCGAGGTACAGGGGAACGCCATGTGGTAGGCTGCACGCTGGGAGGGCCGCGCTCACCCCTTTCGCACCGCGTCAGAGAGATAGGTAGGGGATACAGCGAGAACAGTTCCTATAGTCCTTCCTCCTTCAAAATGTGAATGTTTTTATAGTTCACTTGATGGCCTATAACATAGACCTATTAAATAATATTTCACTTTATGTACAGTGTGATCATATGTAGATGAATATAACACTGCTGTTTAGACGTATTCAGGGAGAAAAGGAGTACTCTACCCTTTCAAATCAGCCTTGGGTGGCCCCTGAAATGGTAGCGACGCCCCTCTGTTAAGTCGATGGCGCATCACTGAAATGTCACTCCCTCCCCTTCCCCAGGATGCGAGTAACGGCGCCGCGCCGCCGCAATAGGATTTGTCGCCTTCCTAATGGGTATTTCCGCCCGAGAGTGACATCTCTTGGTCCGGACCACGCTCTCTCCAGTCGGCAGTCCGGAACCAGTATTTGTGTTGTTGTGCAATGAGTGGCAGCATTGTGATGTTATCATATGCTATTGATTTTTGACAGGATCTGTTGGACTTGAAGTGCTGACAATAATTCACCTGAAGACCTGAAGTGCAGGGCCAGGACCTGAAGTGCTAACAACAATTCACGGACTAAACCAGAATAAACAACGGGCCCTGACGAAATCCCTGTTCAAATCATAAAACGAAGTGCGGTACAATAGGTCAACCCTGAGCCAAACTGTTCAATAAAAAATCCGAATTGTAAATTCCCGATATCCTGGAAGATAGCAAATATCAAGCCAATTAAAAAATGAGGGTAATTCCGCTCATACTGCCAATAATTAACCAATTAGCTTTCTATGCTCTCTATCGAAAGTTTTTGAAAAAATAATATTAAAACAAATCTATGGATATTTAATACAGCTTAACATCGGGACGAAGCTAGGATTTCACTCAGAGGGGGAGGGCTGCGCCGAAAAGGGTCCCTACGATTTCACCAAAAAGAAAGCAAAAATTTGATGAGAAAAAACCTTTAGTGCGTGTTTGCGTCAACTAATAAAAAACGTTTTAATAGGCGCATTAACAGAGGGCGGATACCCGCCCCCTGGGTTTTTGAAGACAGGATAAAAACAGTGGCGCGTAGCGCCGCCGTACATGGCATACAAACGCTCTGACCATTTTTACAACTTTTGATAAAATTTAAGGTTAAGTCAGGTTAGGTCAGGTCACCAATGCAGATCAAGTGACCTCGCCTAAAAAAGGGATTACAATAACATAATTCAGAGCAGGGTAACCTATGTGATTGAAACTCATATCACATAATAACCCAACCGAGTTCTACAAAACATGTTCCGATATTTGTATATCGATGACCTAAGAGCAGATATGAGCCATGATCTCTCCTTTGGAAAAAGATGGGAAAATAGCTAAAACTGAATAACGTAGTAATGGATGGTGGTAGAGCATTTACTTTAACCTGCACCCCGGTGGGCCTCCCAGCCCCCTTCGCTCAGGTGGGGGTGTTTGAACACTTTCCTCGAATTCGGCTTCTATGCGGGATAGCGAAATAAACGTGAACGCTGGTGGATAGCTCTTACAAATTCATTAAAAAACATATGGTCACTTTTTGGCTCAGGTCAATATTGAGGTCATGACGGGTCAAGGAAAGTGGAATTTTGAGTTTAAGTTTTTGGGCTCTAGCGTCTGACAGAGTTGAGTTAGAATCATTATTTAGGCACTCCTCGCTTCCTCTTGTCACGGCAAATCTCGATCAAAACACAAAAATGACCTGAATTCATGTCAGTTCAAGATCATTTTTCAGCCTAGCATAGTCAATATTTGTATATCAATCGACTTGCAATACCAATCCAAACGCAGTGATAAAAAATAAAAGCTGAATCACATTTTTTTAAATGTGATACAGAAATAAGCTTTTGTTTACAAAAAACAAAACCTTATTGATTATTCTGAAATTTAGCGAAATCTGAAATTCGAGGCCTCAGCTCACACCATGATCAAGAGCTTCTCCAATCACTACATTTCTTGAAGATTCTGAGGAAGGGCTGTGTTCTAATATATATTCCTTGTGTTTTTGCTATTTTATGCATCCAGGATTCGAGGAGATAGGCCAATTAACAACTTAAGTTCGATGCCTGGTGCCTGCCATCTGTGGTGATTATGCAACTTAAGCGTTCTACCTATAGCGGCAGCACATCGCGCCAAGCCCTCGGTCACGTCACTTTCCCCTCAGCGACCTGGACCTCAGTGGGTTGGCACTCGGGCATCCGCAGATATCTGGCAGCCTTGTGTTTGACCTGCACGCAGTGGTAGCACACCATGGCAGCACCAGATCAGCCACTACACTGCCTTCTGCTGGAACCAGTCGGAAGCTGGTTGGTGTCACATTAACGATACCTACTTGTGTCAAGGAAGTACCGGCGGAGGAGGTGTGTAAGGCAACAGCGTACATGCTTTGTTACTCCTTTCTTCTACCCGATCTTAAATTTTCCCAAAATTTCAACTTTCATCGTAAAAGAAAGGCTATAGTGCTGACCTAGCGCTAGCTCATCTAGAAAAAACCTGCCACCACGAACTGTCACATTTGGTGATCTTATGATTTGATATAACTTGCAGGTGCTATAACTTGCACTGAAACTGTCCGTGACTACAGACTGCTTTAGCATATTTAAGTTGAGGTTACTTGACCTTGTCTAGTGACCTGACCGAAGATGACCTAGACCTCAGAAAAGCTGCGAAATTAATCAAGAACAAACTGTGCAAGTGCGAAAATTGCACTTCATCCTTTTCTTCAACTATAAAAGCCCGAGTACTAATCATTCACGTGTGATGTTTGAATGAAACAGGCAACTATCGCAGTGGCAAGGCATGCCTAAAGATTTGATACATTAAACCTCGCCCCAGTGTGGGGTGTTTGAACACCCCCTCAGGTTTTCCGGTGGCAGGAAAAAATGACTAGTGCGAAACGCCGCCGTACTTGGCACACCTTATCATTGGTCAATTTCGCAACTTCACTAAAAATTTCAATGCTGGGTCATCCCAGGTCAGACCACCAGTGCAGGTCAAGTGACCTCATCTCAAATTGTTTTAAGACGGTGTATGTAAGTAAGAAATGGGTGAATCTGTTGAATTGAAACTTATACGACATAATTGGTCAACCAAGTGAGCACCGAGGGAGTCCTGGAATGTATGCTGTAGCACCATAATATACATTCCGGGGTTTTTCATATCGATGATCTAGAATCAGGCACGGATTGTATTCTCTATTGGAAATACGTGGGGAAAACAGAAAGAGGGCTGTATTTGTGTAGATACAGCTGAGAATACCTTCGTATTCTCCAAGCCGTAGTATCCTGGGCCACTTTTCAGGTTCATGCTGCAATTTTGACCTGTGACCTCTGAGAGGTCATCTGGGGCTATTTAAACAGTTTTCAGACTTGGGTCAATAACTTTGCAGGAAATGATGGTACAACTTATGTTTTGATACCATTTCGTTTGGATTGCTATTGCGAGTCGATTGATATGCGTATTGACTATGCTAGGTTAAAAAATAATCTTGACCTGAACTGAGGTCAGGTAATTTTTGCGTTTTGACCTAGCATAGTCATATTATACATAACTCCATTTGCCGTGACGAAATGAAGAGAATGGTGCCTACAAAATGGTTCTAACCCAACTTTGTCAGAAACTAGAGTCCAAAAGCTCTACCCTAACATGCAACCTTCTTTGACGTGTCATGACCTCAATATTGACCTGAGCCAAAAAGTGACCAATGTAGTTTTTCATGAATTTCTATTAGCTATCCAACAGCTTTCGCGCTTTTCGCTAGTCCGCATAGGAAACGATTTTGAGGGGGAGTGTTTGAAAACCCCCACCAGGGCAAAGGTGGTTCGGAGGCCCGCCGGGGTGGGTGTGAAATCCTTTTGCCGAATCACGCCTGTGTATCAGATGATGAAACTATGGAATCATGGTCAGGATCGTTCATAGTGAGATCATTGCAGCCTCGTGAACGGAAATGGAAGTGAACGGGCTTCATCAGGTCCTTGAAATACCGAACCCAGTCAACACACCCGCGTGGGCCCCGCGTGGGCTGATGAGGGTGAAGGTGGGCTCAGACGGGCAAGTGCTCGATGTGGGCAAACCATGTGGTAACCACGTGGTTTTAGAGGGTATGGTGACGGTATTGGTGGAGGTCCAAGGTGATGTGCTTGTTTTTACTTGGCGGCTGTGTTTTTCAAATATTTTAAGCTAATCCCTTGACCTGGACGTTCGACCTTGACCTGGACCGCTCCTTCCTAAAATGTCACTTTCACCCCCCCCCCCACCCAGGATGTGGTTATTGACACCTTCACTGTAGATTTTACCGCCCAAAAGTCGCAACCCCACCCCCAACCATGTGTGTTGCGGTCCTGATCGGAAATCCCGGATCCACTTATCGATGAAAATTAAGTTAGCTTTTGTTCTAAGCTCTTTGTTACATCACCATTAGCGGCTGAATTTCAAACCCCCAGGTATCATGAACACAGGCAAAGTATGTGCACGGTCTCAACAAGCATGAGTTTGTGCACAAATTATAATTTGTCGAAGAAGCGAATGCCTATGGGAGCACGTAGGAGTTCGCAGTCATGCTTTGCCGCGCTCCGTTTCCACCCCTTTAGCACCGGTGCTCGGGAGCGCGCTGCTGGGGCCGCGTCTCCCCTCTGCGCCCGACCGTGCCTCAGGCGTTTGCGCGGGGGCCGGCTGTCTTTTGTATGGCCGCATTCCGTTGGCATTAGCGGGACCGTCAGTCGCTGGAGGGAAGTGGTCAGGTGGAACGGTAATACTGTGGTGAAGCGTCCGTAAATTTTGAGGATATGTACTGCGGGGTACATTGCTAAAAACAGGCCCAGGGCAAGGCTGCGTTTGTTGACAATGTAAGGTAGGATTTAAGATAGAATAAGGGAACAAATACAGTGCGGATACGACAAGAGGAGCTGCTACCTTCGTCAAACATCCAAGATATTCTGATGCAGAGCATTTCCGGCGTGAGTGCGAGGGCCCATTGGAGCCACATTCGAATAACCCACCTAACGTTCCTTGGTGTGACTAGTTGATGCTATTATGAAACTCGTGTTTGCTTGTCGTGGATTTGAAATGCATGGCTACGTCTCTGTCTGTAATGTCTCTATAAATATACTGGTGTTATTTTCATATTCATGTGGTTTTCTTCTTGCACAGATGAATACCGGAGGCACATGACACGAAGGGGGAATCTTCGGAAAACCTCATGCAGTGGTCCGCTGGAAACCACTACAGACCACTGGAGGCCATCACAGAACGCTGGAAGCCACCAAACCACCGGGAAACGACCACCAGAAACCATCAGACTGTCAGAAAACGACCATCAAAGACCATCAAATCACCAGAAATAATAAAAAAGCGACCACCAGAAATCAGCAGACCAAGAGAAACCATAGACCACCAGAAACCATCAGACCACCAAAAACCATCGGGAAATGACCACCAGAAACCATTAGGAAATACCACCAGAAATCATTAGGAAATGACCACCAGAAGCCATCAATTATACGTGTTATTTCTATCTTTGGTACCTTTGTGAGGGGCCAGCAAAAGTTCATCAACATTTAAAATGTCTTGCATTCAAACAGTGGCTGGACAACTCAGAGCGCAGTAATCCTTTTTTGTGCTTGATGAATGTGTTATAACGTAGTTTATTTTAGGCATACTTACCAAGTAACCATTCCTCACAATTACCGTGAGGTCATCTGACGCAGTCTGCATAAGGGTAATCAATATGATGTAATCATGAAAATATATGTTATGTTATTTTATCTGGCTACTTTGAGATCATCCCAACCAGTGACAACATGGTCATCCCACACGTTTACTTCATGGTCACCCCACATGGTTACCATACGGTTATCACACACGGTTACAAAATGGTTATCCCACGCGGTTACCATACGGTTATCCCACAAGGTTACCTCGCGGTCATCCCACGTGGTTTGGCCCACGCGGGCCCCACGCGAAAATATCTTCCAAAACCGCGTGGGCCCCTCGCGGTCACCCCACGAGGGCACCACGCGGAAAGTGATGGGGAGCCCATATGGTTACCATGCAGTAACCACGAAGGTGTGTTAGCTGGGAAATTAGACGGATTAAAGCTATTTTTTTATTAGGGAGCAATATTGCTATTTCCCAATATGATAACGTCGTTTGAGCCTACAGATCCTCTTTCTCCGAATCCTCACATTGTGAACCCAAGGTGGAATAAATTTTTGGGTCACCCCATTATGAGTTCCCGGCAAAAATAGGAAAGGTTCATTTTCAGGAAATACTGGAGAGATCAACTTGGAAATCCCCAAACCGTGTATCATTACTCCAATCTTGACCATAAAGTTGAGTTTTTGACCATCTAGCCTCTCAAAGGTCATGTGAGGTCACAGTAGCATACATTGCTTATATTACCAATATCTTCTCACTGAATTGAGCTAAATCTTCCATCTTTTTTTGGGGTATGTATTTTTATATATATATATATATATAAAAAAAATATATATATTTTTATATTATTATATATATATATATATATATATATATATACATTTTTTCAATACAAACACGCATGTTCATATGGCGACACATATGCGCACCACCATCCCATTGAGGAGCCATCATAATATGCATTCGATAAACAGATTCGGGCCTAATTTACATATAATTTTTCCGACAGGATCAGTGTTCATGCGCCCTAGGTTACATCTAAAGTCGACAACCGACACAAGACTGGCACTCAACGCGAGGGTCTTGCTCGCATTGCGCTTATCTTGTCACGGGGAGTCGATTGATTTGCAACATGACCATACCGGGTCACCCTGTGACCCTGCCCTAGGTCGTTGTTAGGCTATTATCACTTGGCCTAGCAATATCATATTAACTAAACATCTTTCGGTTTTCCGCTGTGAGAGGAATCCAGTGATGTATAAAGATTTGCTCTAGCTTCGCTGAGTAAAAAGTCTTAAGAGGGCAACGTACACGGCGCTGTTGTAAGCCTATGGGAGCCTTCTTTGACCTATGCTGGCTTCAACATTGACCTGAAATGAAATAATTCTGATAATTTCTCTTTGTTTCGAGCACACTTTTCGCCGGCCGTCCGTAATTTTTCTCTAGCTTTCCTGGGAAATAAGATACGGAAGAAGGGCGAAATGTACGTCTCCCCAGCAAGGCGCGTCGTGCCGAGGACCCCGGTGGGGCACATGTTGATATGGCTTAGAAATAATAGGGCTAATCTATGGACAATCCGGGATTTTTTGTAGAGACGACTGTAGGTCAGGTACGAGCCATGGCCTCTCCGTTGGAAATGTATGGGCAAGATAATTTAAACTAAAAAAACATCGGTGGGAATGAAGATACAGTCTTTGCTTTTATTTTTGGACTTACCCTCCGATTCTAATGATTTGCGTTCTGACCCCATCTATGATTGGCCTGATCCTTTTAATCGGGCTTCACATTTGAACGTGCTGCACGTTTGAACGGGCTGTAATTCTGATCGTGCTGCACTTTATAATGCGCTGCAGTTTTGAACATGCTGCACTTTTGAACGTGCTGCACTTATGAACTGTGGGAGTTTTTAACAGTGCACAATTATCTTGCTGCACTTATGAACCGCGGACGTTTTGAACTCTACGCAAAATATCTTGCTGCACTTATGAACCGCTGGCCTTTTGAACACCGCTTCTCTGACCTTGCTGCATTTTTGAACGTGCTGCACTTATGAACTGTGGGTGTTTTGAACGTGCTTGATAATCGAGTCTGCTGCACTTATGAACTGCGGGGGTTTTGAACGCGCTGCACTTTTAAACTGTCGGGCTTTTGATCGTGCTGCACTTTTGATCGTGCGGCACTTATGAACTGCGGACGTTTTGAACATTGCTTCCTTAATGATGCTGCACTTTTGAGCTGCGGCAGTTATGAGCAGTGGCACTTTTGAACGTGCTGCACTTTTGATCGTGCTGCACTTTTGAACTGCGGGCGTTTTGAACATCCCTTCCTTGACCTTGCTGCACTTTTGAACTGCTGCACTTTTGAACATGCTGCACTTTTGATCGTGCGGCACTTATGAGCGTGCTGCACTTATGAACTGTGGCAAAAATGAACCGTCCCCATTATTGACCCCGGTCACGCTCACCAGTGGCGCTAGTGTGCCATCCAAGATGGCCGCGAAAGAGAGAGTCCGAAAGGTAAACAACGTTAGTGGGCCCGGGAATAGCATGGTAAGCGGTGAATTATACGTGTTTTATGCCTGGTATGTGGCAGTGGCTTATAACCAGCCGCTGCAGAAGGCAGTGAGGAGCCCAAATTCGAGGAGTTTTTGGTCCCAAGGAGCAAAGTTTGTAGTCAGGATCAGGTTAAGGTTTGCTGCAACCCCCCACTTTTTTGCCGGTGGCGACGCTTATGTTTAGAAACGCATTTTCCATCGTACATTCAAACTGGAATTTCAGACAGCTTAAAACGAATAAAGGCGTATATCTACCGAACTATTTCAAGATATCAGTTTCCCGGGCTAAAAAGGAATACAGCCATAGGCGGATCCAATGGGACAGCAAAGTGGACATGTGCCCCATAGGCAGATCCAGGGGCAAAGGGAGTATGTGTCATCCCGCCATTGACCCTCGGCGCCCCCTGAAATGGCCACGCCCCCTGAAATTTCGCTTCCCACCCTCCCCCCTCCACCCCAGGATGCGAAAGTCGGCTCCCACCGATAGGGTTTTGCTCCCATCCGATAGGGTTTCTCGGTCAAGAATGGCGCCTCGCCCCCCCCCGGGAAGGTGCCCCTGATCGGCAATCCTGGATCCGCCTTTGATGACGGCCCAAGGATAAAAATCCTACTCCTGCTAGAAGCAGGCTCAAGGGAGTGGAAGGAGGCATAAGCGGAACTGGAGATCGCCCCACAGCCAGTCTGCAAAGTATGGCAGCAGGCCAGACGAGTCGCACCAGCCATCTAAAATTCTCGCACCACCATCTTCCAAAAATTCGCACCAATATGCCACATACCAGGGAAAAAATGCACCCATTCCTACCCCTGCAATGCAATGCTATGTCAATCATTATTCAGTTAATTAAGGGCTTTTTATAAGGCCCTCCTGTGTCTTAATAGCCATTCAGCCATTATTTGTTCATTTTAAGTGTCACTAACCTTGCAAATTCGCACCAGGTTGGTAAAATTCGCACCACTCATCCTGTCTCCATGGGCACTCGCGCCGACGAGATCTCGTCGAAAATGCCATACTTTGTACACTGGCCTCACAGCCGCTTACCAGGTGGATGTCAATGAAAGTCAGATGGCTGAAAATGTCTGCAACAGACAGCAGCATTTGAGCCTATCTTCTTCCCAATTCTCAGTTTCAACTTCCACTGCTTGGACAGCACCTTATCCTGAGGAAACTTGTGAAAGCTGAGACTTCGACACTTTCTTCGGAAGGATACACACTGAGGAACACAGCATTTCTGATTGGATCTAATGGTTATCCGTCTCTTCTCCATTTTCTTTGAACTTTCCAAGATTATAACAAACAAGAAAATAACGCCAGTCTTCAATATTCACGTCCACCCAACGTCACGTGTAACCACGCTCTTTCACGAGTTTACCACGACTGAAAATCCGTTACCATAGGAACCGTGTAGGAACCAAGGAGTTTATTTACAAATGCGCGGGATATGAAGCAGCCACGCCAGACGTCAGTCCCTCTACTGGCGTTTCCAAAAAAATCCGCCAGGTGCCAACACTTTCGATGACCGAGCATGGATGAGACAGGCTTTCATCCATGGACCGAGGCCAATGGTAGTAGGCAGATCACATCTCACGGTTCAAAAGCATCACATCAGAATGTCCAAAGTTCAAAGGGTCTAATGTTCATATGTTCTCCACTTTGAAAATTAGACCTTTTGAATGAGAAGTCCAACGTTCAAAAGGTCCAAAGAGGCATGCTCTCAGATGCATGAGAGTGGGGTGCATGATGCCACAGAGGCGTGCTAAGGCACATGATAATAGGAGGAAATGAGGGATAGGTTAGGTTAGGTTAGGTTAGGTTAGGTTAGGTTAGGTAAGGTAAGGTAAGGTAAGGTAAGGTAAGGTAAGGTTAGGTTAGGTTAGGTTAGGTTAGGTTAGGTTAGGTCAGGTCAGGTCAGGTCAGGTCAGGTGTGTATGCCCTTGGTCCCTATTTCCTAGTCTGGGGATATCACCCCTCTTTCCAGAATCTGAGTGCGCCTCTGGTCTGAGTAACACTTTATGCTACTCCTCTAGCCCTCCCTCCTTCTGTCTGTTTCACCTCTTGGGATTTTCTTGCAGAATGTGGGGATATTTCTAAAACATTTCCCAAAGTGGTACCCAGACCAGAGGCGCACTCAGAATCTGGAAAAAGGGATGATATCCCCAGATTAGGAAAACGAAACCAAGGGCATACACACCTGACCTGACCTGACCTGACCTGACCTGACCTGACCTGACCTAACCTAACCTAACCTAACCTAACCTAACCTAACCTAACCTAACCTAACCTAACCTAACCTAACCTAACTTAGCCTAACCTAACCTAAACCAACCTAACCTAACCTAACATAACCTAACCTAACCTAAACTAACCTAACCTAACCTAACCTAACCTAACCTAACCTAACCCAACCCAACCCAACCTAACCTAACCTAACCGAACCGAACCGAACCAAACCGAACCGAACCGAACCGAACCGAACCGAACCGAACCGAACCGAACCGAACCTAACCTAACCTAACCTAACCTAACCTAACCTAACCTAATCCTCATTTCCTCCCATTATCATGTGCCTTAGCACGCCTCTGCGGCATCATGCACCCCACTCTCATGCATCTGAGCACGCCTCTTTGGAACTTTGATTGTTGGACTTCTTATTCAAAAGGTCTAACTTTCAAAGAATGGAAGCTATGAACATTAGACCCTTTGAACATTGGACATTCCACATCTGAAAAAAATAATGCAGAACTTTCTCTGATCCTGATATTTTATATGTGTTCCGTCTGCTTCTAGTTGACAAAATGCTATTTTTTGTCCACCTCAGTGTCTTTTTTGCAGTTGATTGTCTGCACTTGCTTTTAAAGGGAATGTGGCACCTTCACAACGTGATTTTGGGTCTCTATGATTAGGCCCTCAGTTAAAATTGCACACAGATCAAAAAGTCCACAATCCCCAAAACCTACGCACACAGAACCCACATCCTTGTGTCCACAGTCCTTAAAGTCCACTCCCACAAAGGCCACGGATCATAAAGTCCACACTTTGCCCGTGTTAAGGCCAAATAAATCGGCCCACCGTTCAAAAAGCCCACGATGGAATATGGCCACAGACAACACGGCCCACGGATCAAAAATCCCCACACAACTGTAGGTAAATTCTGAACCGAAGCTTTGCAATTTTGCCGCCAGGTTGTCGTTTAGCTGCTGCATACGTGTTTCTTGATCACGCACAGTGGAGAGTCAGACGACTGAGATGGTAATAAACGTGTCGGTGACCTTGAACGGCCGCGGGATTATCTCAGCACGTGGTTTGTTTCCGGTGTGGTGGGGTGCTCGATCTCGCGCTGAATTTCATGGCCTCGTGGAAAGATGGCAAGGACTAAAATGCTGATTAGTCCATGCTCCGCAACCACAGAACCTAGCTTCCTGCAGTTTTTAAGGAAATGGAAAACGAGTTTTATTGGATTTCCTTTGGGCTTTAGGGATGTTGGTGCCTTACCAGCAGCATCATAGCCCGTGCGGAATTACATTGCAAGACTTGAGGAAAGCCCATATATGTATAACTAAAGCAGCTGGTGTCTTGAAGTGTCCACCAACAAATACTAAGCATGCGTTTGGTGGTTTGATCCCGTAGCAGCAACACAATAGCGTAAAAAAGCAATAACATTGAAAAAGACCCGTGGAAAAACCCATTCTATGAAACCAGTCCGGTTAGCGGCATGCAGATTTCACAAAAAAGTCAGATGATTGGTATAACTGACTTCCATATCAATATGTCAATTAAGAGCAACGTATGAAAGTAAAATCATGGAGTACACAGTACCTACCTACACTCAGGGGCGCCGCCACAGAATTTTCGCAGGGGGGACGGACCCGGGCTGGTGCTGACCGGGGGAGGCGAATTTCGAGCATATTCGGTACCTGACAGCATTAATGACAATTGACCCAAAAAATTTCGGGGGGACGTCCCCCTGGTTGGCCAACGGGGCGACGCGTCCCCCCGTCTCCCCGCTTTGGGCGCCCATGCCTACACTGTCTCTTCCCTACATGATAAAACGGTAGTTTTCGATCCACCGAAAAGCCTAAGTTCATGCATCTAGGGCAGCTAGTGGCTTACACTGTTCGCTAGTAACCTGTGGAGTAAAAAACGAAATTTTCCTCATTTTTATGGACGTCAGTGTCATTGACGGATGCAGGGGGGGGCATTCCGGCCATGCCCCCCAAAGCGGTGGAGGAGGGCTAAACTATCTTTTGGCCCCCAAAGGCCGGACTTTTTTTAAGGTGTTTACACTAGGCCTGTAGAGCGAAAGTATCTTCGCTCGCTCCCCTCCCCTCCCCCCAGGAGAGCGATCATGCAGTTGGAAAGGTAGCTTATGCTAGGTCTGTCGAGCACCCAATTGCATGTCCCCTCCCAGGAGGAGAGGCAGACAGGGCTTTGGCTCCCCACCCAAAACTCGGGTCTGCGTCGGCCCCTGGTCAGTGCAGGCACAAGTCCAGACTGACTGGGGAGGAGATGGGGCGGGAGGCAACAGGTCCCAAAATCGGGATTTTTTAAATCGGTAAAACTCGGGGGTTTTGGGGACAATTTTTCGCTTCCTGCTCGATCCGCCGGTGAGTCGGTAAAATAAAAAATTATGTAGAATGAAAACCGTTGGCCTGTCCACAATCCCCTGCCCCGCGACCAGGGCAGCTATAGCTGCAAAATATTTGCAGAGGGGCAGAAAGTATGTTGGCTGTCACAAACTCAATGCGACGTATGCCTCCTCTGTCACAGAGAGCTGGAAATAATAACTGTATACTTGAATACTATTTCCAATATGCTGAATGTCCTCCACCTGTCCCTTACTTTTTTGCAGCAGACAAGGCTCTAGCACCAAACCATTACAGCATGAAATTAGTAAACTGAGTTTTCATTTATGGATCATGTTTTTGTTTTTGGAAGGAAAATTTCCAATTATGGGTCATTTTTCCAGTAATGGGGTCATAACTATTATTGGCAACACTGACCGCAGTTTCCCCCAATGACAAGCATTTCCCTTTTTGAAGAAGTTTCCATTTTTGGAAGGAGTGTTTCCAATTATGGTACTTTTCCTCATGATTAAATGTAGCAATTACCATGAAAATAGTTATTATTGGGAACATACCTATCTATTAATGGGAGCGTACATGTACACACAATTAGGAACCCTAACCACAGCTCCCCCCTAAACTTCTATCTCACATATCAACAAAAGGGACAATTAATGTCAATGTCAACGTAGTATTTGGATCTACCTAAAATGTGTTGGTAAAGTGGACCTTAGGTAGCATTTTTATAAACACATCAAATGCTTAAAATTTGCATCCCACTCACGATCATCACCTGCCTGGTCATTCCTTCTTGCAGTAAAATCTCTGAGGCAACTAGCCTGCATAGATGTAAAATTATGTCTGTTGGCCTAATAGGTACAGAGGTATTGGAACTCACATACCAAAGAAAGATCCAGTGTAGTCAAAATCCTGCTCTAACTCCATGCAGTTCAAGTCGTGTGCGTTGCTTACCACCACTGGCAGTAAGCAACACACCCCCAACCAGCGTTTTTCGAAGTTTATTTCTTTCTGAGATTTGCTGTGATTTTCTGAGATAAGAAGGGGGTCTACTCGGCCCCCTCCAGTGCACGTTAGAGCCAGGCCCCTCTCCAGTGTGGGTGTTAACACTTTGTGGAGGACTGCATTAGCACACATTTGCTATCTGTACAATATTGATATGATAATTTGATCATGAAAACTCACCTGAATCACTGTTGTTGCCAGCCTGTTGCTGGCGTAAAATCTCCCAACTTCCTCCAGCTCCAAATCTATCTAACCAATCTAGGGCACAAATAAGATAGGCACAAGCAGGCTAAGGAATGAAGAACCAAGCTTGATATGGGAAAGTGCACCAGTCTTACAATAGCCTACATTCATCTTAGATTAGCCATGGGCAGCAATATTTATTCTAGCCAGTTTTAGCCTGCACTTATCTCAAATATACCTAATAAATATGCCCTCAAACTAAGTGGTTTCCCGCCTGTTTAAATTTTTGGCAGGCTCTACATCACATAAACATTTCTAACTTGTCTTGTCGCTGTTGCGCAGTTTAAGTAGAGTTCCTGCCCAGCTATGTTCATTTTGTTCACTCATTTAGTGCTTTTCTTAGTAGCTTTTAGGCGTACCTAATACTAAATTCGAAGAAATAGGGGCCACTAAATCGAAGCGACTCAAACTGTAAATCTGATTTAACGTGAAAAAATGGACAGAGAAGTACTTGATAAAGTATCTGTGTTATCTTTAATGCCTTAAATATGCCCACAATCGTGTATTTCTCGAAAAAATTGGCTGTCACATTTCGGGTATCTAGGCGCAAACTTTCTGCAAACTACTAACAATCGGTACCATTGGGCTGCATGTTAAAATCTGGCAACCGTGACAGCGGTTTGCGGGTTTTCTGCAGCGGGGGTCCCTCGGTTTAGTAGAAACTGAACACAGTACCAATATTGTATTTTTAATGGTACGCTGTGCAATTGAAGAACAGAGCGGCTAAGTTAAAATATTTCCTACACGTTTCATTCTCTATTTCGAAAATATGTGGTTTGATTTTGAGCCATACAGTCAGGATCGCTATTTTGTCACAATTATGCACCTCAATTTTCGTAAATGTGTCACAAACACCGGTAGCCGAGTTGGCAAGTTTCTGCACCTCTGAATATTTGTATAGCACCAACGTGGTTAGAAGCAGTGACAGTTACAAGAGGGGCCAGGGGCTCAAGCCACTCCCCCAAAAAATGTCAGAGTGCCAACAATAAATGCATAGCCGAAGGCGGTTTCGAGGTAATGGCGGTTGAGGCTTGAGCCCCTACCCTCCCTCAAATAAAGTTCTGGATCCGCCACTGGTCAGAAGCATGGCATTCTTGAGTTTCATGAACATTATCTCAATAACAGCAACGTAATGATGTAAAATGCAGCCTTTTGACCAGCGGAAAAGCCCATGCTCCGCTAAGAGGCAACCAGTGACCTCCAGTGTCCACTAATAGTGTCAGTATGGTCAGAAGCAACGTTTTCTTAACACGCGCATTGGGTAGGGGAGAGTGGGGTAAGATGCCCCATCCCCTCTTTTGGCAATCCGGGCCACCACTGGTAAATAATATTGTTATTGGTCGAAAGCAGAGGCTTTGATTATTTCTTGCGCAAAAATTCAGTTCCCTCCTGTGATTTGCTTCAAGCTGGTGGGTAAGTCTTTATTTCGATGTTTTTCTAAGAAAAAATTGCCCACATAGGTTGCAGATATCTCGAAGAGTATTGGATGCGTGCTTTGTTTGATTTCGCATTACGAATGATGGCACATTCAAGTTATTAACTGAGCATTTCCCTTGAGTGTATTAATTGTATGATTTTTGCCCTTTAGGTTTTATCTAGTTTGGGTACTGATGTGAATGATGCCCCCTCAACGAATGGGGAAAGATGCCCCATGGGCAACTTTCCCGGTGGAAAGGGGGCGTCTTTACCCAGAGCAATATAACGCCATTTCTTAGAGTAAACAACTGTGTGTTAAACTTGGGGTTAGTCCAAACCTTACCCACGGGCAGCGCCACGGAATTGTTACTGGGGGGCTACGGACCCTGGACTGGTGATGGCGGGGGGGACGTGAACTTTAAATTGACCGTCTTTGAAAAAGCTAATGCCCATGAAGCTCATTAACAAATTTACGTAGGTCAAAGCAGGCAGGTAATAGAGAAACAATAAAAACCTAGGTTGATTCCAAAAACTTGTCGGGAGACGTCCTCACAGATTGGCAAGTCAGGGGATCCGTCCTCCCGTTCCTGTACTATGCTTTCGACGCGCATGACCGTACGTGTTAAATAAGAGCACACTTCAATCTGCCGCTTTGTGACTAACCTTTCCAATTGAAGGCCTCGCACCTGAACCCAGGCTACTAATGCAAGAAATTCCATACCAGCAAATTTTTGTGGTTGGTGCTTTCATTCGACAAAGCGAATCCCAGCTCAATCATTAAAAACCTTGAGACAATTGTTTGGGAGTTCACCGGACCTGGCCTGATGCCTCAACCGGAGATAACTTCATAGCGGGTTCAGATCAAACTGGTGTGGTGGAGGCGCAAAACAATCAAATTAAAATGGAAAAAACCGTAAAACATATTTTAAACCAAAATTGGCCAAAATCGGTCAATTTTGGCCAATTTGGAAGAGGCTATGGTTGAACTGTTTACCCTGGATTCGCCTATGAATGGGCTAGACCTGAAATATTCCACATGGTTAATCCTGCAAAGCTCCGTACCTGATCTCTTATGTCGTCCCTACATTTGCCATCCCGGTAGCCCAGTTGGTAGAGCTTTGGGCTCCGGCCCGCTGCTCAGGAACGTGCAGTTGCAGTGCATGTCCAGGCTTGGGATCGGTTCCCCTGAGACGCTCCGGCGCTCAATAATTAACCCGACGTAGGTCGGCTGGCAACTGACTGGTGAGAGGGTGACCTGAGCGGGGCGGCCGTCCCTGTGGTTTGTGGGATGTTTAACTTTGACTTAAACTAAATCTTCATTACAGGAGTTGCTCGCTCCAATGGTAGGGCTAGGGTCTCCGCGACACGACCATTGATGACTTTAGCGAGACTCCGACTCCAAAAGCCGAACTTGCAACAACATGCATATAAAAAAGGCTCTGGAAGTCAAAAGGGTTGCGACTAGTCAAAAGGGTTGCGAAAGCAAATGTATCTAAACAGACGTGGACGATGCAGGCAAAAGCGGTATAAGGAAAGAAAGACAGTGGGCATGACGATACCAGATATCTCATTTGCGGGGTGGGTTTTGCTCTCTCGTGCAAAGAATAGATCGAGTGTACCGCCTGGGAAGGCTGGACCCGTGTGCCTTGACGAGAATGCTAAGCGCCATAAATGATAGACTGGGAGCCTGTAACGGTTAGTGGGAGGAAGCTTCGAGTCACCACAAGCCATTTTTACTCTCTGAAGTGAATGTTTTTGTACTTATCAACATCTGGCCCATATTTCTTATAAAATAGGGACTTGAAACAAAGAGAACACAGAAAAGACAAGGTGGGCGATTTAGGGGAGGTTCTCAGAAACCTCGTACCAGTTTACCTACTTCGTTTCGTACTTCGTTCTTTGTGAGTGTGTGTGTGTGTGTGTGATTTTATATTACTTTTATGGCATGCTTTTATCCTTGGTTTTTATCGTTAGTTTTACGTAACTTTGTTTTATCATTTGACGTGGAAACATGATAAACCACCTAGGTACACGTTTAATCAATGTGTGTGGATGCTTCCAAATGCATTCTGACTTCTGAATAATACTTAAATGATTACGAATGAAGCTAAAAACTACAAAAAAAGCTTCTTCATCAACGATATACGAAAATGGGGTAAGATGCCCAGGGGTGGGGCATCTTACCAAGCCCTAGGGGCGTCTTACCCACCCAATGGGGTAAGACGCCCCTTTGAAAGCCTCTAGTAAAATTATAATAGTTAGGACACAGGGGTGTAATTTTCCCGAAATCTTTGGGGGTGCTCAGCCGGTGGGGGGCGGCACCCCATAGGGGCGGCGGCGTTGGGGGGCGGCACCCCTTCATTGCACCAAATATGTTGTTCATCGCTTTTTGCACCTTTTATAGCACAGAGAACATTCTATTTTATTGCTGGGCAGGTATTCTGCTGCTTTTTCCAAATGTGTTTGCTTTTTAGGTGACATTCCAAAGCTACATACACGTCTGAAAATAATCCAATCTGAGCTTTAAATATTTCCACGATCAGGGGCGCAGCCAGAGCTTTGGCATGAGAGAGCACACCACCTTTGAGGGGCACCCCGGGAGAGAAAGGGCACTTTTAACGTGACCTAAAAAACTTACTATATCTTAGTTAATATCAACTTTTGGGTACCTCTGGTCCAAGAAAAATGCAAATCAAGCATTGACGGAGAAAGAAAACCGAACTAAAACCAGAAAGAAAGAAAAGTGTCACCGAAATCTCATAAAAATAGCCAGAATACGACTTTTTGGGATAGATTTAAGGACAAATCAGCCAACTCATGCAAGTACTTGACATCAGAGAAATCAGTGGAGCCTGTGATATCTGTCACTATGTGCAAGATAAGACATATTAGAGTCGAAAATTCATTTGTTATGCCCACTGGTTTTGTCGTCACGAGTGAGCCCTGGTTGAACGCGGATTAAGTTCCCCGGCTCCCACAATGGCCGTGGGAGGAGTTGTAGCATAGTGACATTGGACGAATACAATTTTTGTTGCCGGAATGATTTGGGAGATACCTTTTTTAACGCGCTTAAAAGTTTCATATTTTTAAGGATCGGTCCCATTTGGAGTAAAGAAAAAGTAAACAGGCTGGTTGTTTGGATGGAGTTGATGTGACAGGGCTGAAAATTGTGAAAAACTAGTTCTTCATTCATTTAAATTAATTAGTAGAAATCCTGGTTTAGGGGACTATGCTCTGAGCTCAGGGGCACCTGCCTTTTTATCACCCCAACCCAGAATCCACCAGCATAATAAGGAATTTATTTAACCCGGGGTGCCTAGGCATCACAAGCCTTTTTAGCAATGAAGGCTCATTCCTCGTTAGCTCCATTTTACAAGTGGAGTTTGCACTGTGTTCCTATTCCCCATCTATTCAAGACCAAGGCTTGATCTTCATGTTGGGTGAACTATACATATAACCTCATTTCATATACCGCTATAACTTTGCCAGTCGGTCTTTGATGCACGCGAACTGGTACAACCGCGCGATTGCAGCGATCTCAAAATAAAGCGTTTACCTTTGACAGTCTATAATTACAAAATTGGGGCCGATTTTCAAGATAATTTGACCAATCGACGTGCCATTGGATATTCTCAAAAGTAGCTGTTTAGCATTTTTGGCCACGAAGGGTTCTCCGGCCACCTTGAAAAAGTAGGTGAGGGCTTCCGAGGCTCCCCTCCAGTGTGCTTGTTATCACGCGCTGGTATGAGGTCCCAGGCCACCTTTACTAGCATGGGGGGTACTCATTCCCCTACGATTTTAGCAACCATGCTTGGAAGGGAAAAGGAAAGCAGTGTTCCATTGCTTCCCTCAATCTCTACCAAAAATGCTTATACAACTTTTCGTTCAGGTCATTTTTGTGGTCTCGGAGGGCCAAGGTATGTTTCCATAAGAATACAACGGAAACTTAAATCTTGTATCGTAATGGCTAACAAACTATAACAAGAGTAAAGTTATTGCCATCGTTGAAATGTATGTGCAGAAACAAAAACTACTCAAATTAGCTACTGAGCTCAGAAAATGCTTCGATAAGGCAATCACGAGAGAAGGAACATTGAAGATTCACAAGTTCGTGCTGGTTAATTCGAAGGCCACTATTGTGCATGAGCTCTCGAACGACTAGGGACAGAAGGTTCAAGTTTCACATTTAATACATGAACTTCATTTGCGCCACGGGATGGAGTCGTTCTTCCGATCCGTTGGTCAGCTCTTAACCCTCGCCCGGTGGGGGCGTTTGAAAACCCCGTCGGTTTTTTTCCGGCGGCAAGAAAAACGGCAGCGCCAAGCGCCGCCGTACTTGGCACAGCTTATCCTTGATCAAGTCCGCAACTTCCCGCAAAATTTTAAGGTTAAGTCATGTCAGGTAAGGTCACTAGTGCAGGTCAAGTGACCTCATCTCAAAAATGTTTAAGGTGGCATAAGTAAGAAATGGGGAATCCATCGAATTGAAACTTATACCACATAATGGGCCCACCAAGCGCTAAAAAATATATTCCGGGATTTTAATATCGATGACCTAAGGTCAAGTACCGACCATGACTTCTCCATTGGAAATGCATGGAATAAAAGATATTGGGTTGTATTTGTGTAGATACAACTGAGAATTCCTTCATATTCTCAAAATCGTAGTATCCTGTGCCCCTTTCCAGGTTCATTTTGCAATTTTTGACCCGTGACCTCTGAGAGGTCATCTGGGGGTATTTAAGCAGTTTTCAGACTTAGGTCAATAACTTTGTATGAAATGATGGAACAGTTTTTATTTTGATGTCATTGCGTTCAGGTTGCTATTGCAAGTCGATTGATATGCATATCGACTATGCTAGGTTAAAAAGTGACCTTGACCTGACCTGGGGTCAGGTCATTTTTGTGTTTTGACCTAGTATGGTCATAATCTACATCATTAGATTCGCCGTGACGAGAGAAAGCGAATGGTGCCCAAAAAATGGTTCTAACTCAGCTCTCAGACGCTAGAGCACAAAAATTTTACCCAAAATGCCACTTCCTTTGACCTGTCATGACATGACCTCAATATTGAACTCAGCCAAAAAGTGACTAAGATAGTTTCTTCATGAATTTGTATGAGCTATCCAGCAGCATTCGCGTTTTTTCGCTATCCCGCATAGGGGCCAAGTTAGAAGGGGTTGTTCAAACACCCCACCTACCGGGGCGAGGGTTAATAACAATATGACATATTTATGTCAAAAGGTACTCCTTGTGTTTCAGTGTTAGTTACGTGTACTAAAAAACACGGTTGTCATCACAACTAACTGTATGCAGCTAATGACATCATGATTGACTTTCCAGTGGTTTCAAAGACCGTTAAGAAGAACACGTTCTAACGTGTAATTCTGAACGAAAATAAAGTAAAGGACTTCGTTCCGCAGCCGCAACTAACGCCGTTCGGTCCCTGTAGGTTCACATATGATATGATAATAGCAGACTAATGGTACCAAGCGGAATGGGTCTGTAATTTTTTAAGCCAGAGGGAGAACCATTTTTTAATGGGCTGGATCGTGGCTTGTTTCCACAATTATGGACATTTCTTTTCATTAAGGGATTTGTTGGAGAGAGTGGTACGTGGTTTGTAGATCAGTATCGCCGTTAGCTTCAAAATACGAGGGGAATTCCGTCGGGACACCAGCTCAGCGGCCTCAAATAAGCACAGGGGCCTCAGATTAGCTTAGGGCCAAAATTAGCTTTGAGGCCCAGCTCAGCTCAGGGGCCGCAAAGATGACAGATGTAGGGTCTCAGAACAGCTCAAGGAATCCATTCAAGCTCATGGCCCCTAGCTCAGCTCAGCGGACCCCCTGCACAGTTATAGAACTTAACTGTGCAGGGGGTCCCAGACCAGCTCAGGGCTGCTCAGTTTAGCACAGGTACCTCAGATTAGGAGTCAGTTGGGCCTTGGAACAAATTGCACTTGCTTTTAAGAGTGTCAATTGCTCCAAATGACAGCTAATGACTCTCATAACTTTAAGGGATACCAATAACCTAATAACATTAAGGGATAACTAATATACTTTATAACCTCCCATAGCACTATGGAGCTGCTGGCGCTGGGAACGTTCCTGATTCAGCAGCAAGCTATATCTCCTAGGCACTTCTTTCAGGCTAAAAATTGACGTTGTGCAAACCTAATAACTAAACCTAACAATAACATAACATACCTAATAATAAGTCTCCCTAAACAATATCAATAGTTCCTTTACATTTCCAGCCAAGATCAAGGTTATTAAACTTTATATCAATTGTTGTATTCCGTGATGTTTCTAGTTTTTTTTCTTGACTTCGGTACAATTCAAACCAGATGTTCCCCTTTATTGATGTATTATTCATTCGATGAGTGACAATGTGGGTGAGGGCAGGATTTTATATAAGCGGAACAGCTCCTCTACGCCCGTACATAGCTGATTTTACAGAGCATTGCTCACGCTCCCGAGCCACTTTCAGTGCAAGTTTGGGTGCCGGGTAGTCTGTCTGCGTCCCTCGATCTCCACTGCCCTCTAATGGTCCGGATGGCCACAGCCGGTTCACTCCTGGATGGAACCGTGGCTGCTGCGTACGAGCGGCGCACGGAACCTGCTGCCTTTCTCGCTGCTACCACCTCTGTCCGAAGCCATATCATACTGGATGGTGTGGGGTGGCTCGGGGGGGCGCAGTTGAGTCCATGCTCGGCTGGTACTGAAACACAGAGAAGCCGAGCTCAGCGATGGTGCCTTCACGGCCACACACGGGCCAGAGCTGAAACACAGAGTAGCCGAGCTCGGCGATGGTACGTTCACCGACACACGGGGGAATGCTTTCTCCAGTTCATTGAACAACATAACATTCCTTTGTTGTTTACCAAGTTACCATCAGTTGATAAGGCGATGATAAGTTGATAAGGTGGCCTGTCCCCTCGAATCCGGAAATGTAAAAGCACTTAAGATTATACATTCAGGCACAGCCCTTCATCAGAATCGTGTAGTAAATATAAAAAATTATCGGTCATAGTGTAGCCAGACCTCGAATAACGAGGTCATAATATAATCTTCAGTGTTCATTATAATCTTCAGTGTTTTTTACATTTCCGGATTCGAGGGGACAGGCCACCTTATCAACTTATCATCACCTTATCAACTTATCATCATGCTCCTCGCCGCAGCGCTTCAAAACCTGTCAAAGTTACCGATCATTTTAATACCATCCTTGTACATTCCATTAGTGAACCATATTGCCATTTATACGAATACTTTAGTTGAACCAAATCCTCTCTTTTGAACATCAGCATTGCTTTCAAAGGACGTGCTAGTGTAATTATAGTGCGACTCCTGATGTTTCGACCGATGGTTCTGTCCTGTCGGACAATCTTGTAGCCGTCTATAGAAAGTAATGTACCAGGGGTCGGTGATTTAAGATTTGTCTCGGTGTAGGCTAGTAGATCCGGCTTCCGCTGGTAAGCGTCTGCTTGAACTTCCGGAGGTTTTGGCAGAAGTGGCTGAATTTTTTAATAGGCCTAACTGGATTTTCCCTTTGCTAAGTGATTTAACTGGGCCAAGTAATGCCACTGGTTTATCATTGGTTTGAAGAATAAGTACAAGTCAATGGTTTGAAGAATAAGTACAAGCCCAGGAGTTCCTTGATTCTATCCAACACTTCTATGAATTCCGCGTCAGATCCGCGTCAGATGAATTCCGCGTTTGATTCTATGAATTCTTCGAATTCCGCGTCAGATCGATCAAGAAAATCCCCGATCCCCTCTGATTTTTGTGAAACTTTGTAATGTTTTTCCACCATGTAGTAAAACACCACATGCAAATTTCCATGACCCAGTGACCTCTGGGGTCAGATCTAGAGGTCATCGAAGGTCACCAATTTTTGCCAACTTGTCTTCAATTAAGTATATATATATATATATATATATATATATATATATATCCGGTCACAAAATAGATTGAGCAACACAATTTTTGGGGAATCACTAACAAATTATTGGCCATTCTGAAAACATACAAAAATTTGACTTGACCTTTCCCTGACCCTTGACCTAGCTGGGTCAAATTCGAAAATAATAATTTTGACCAACTTCGTCAGCTTCGAATTCAATGAAACTTTGTCACACAAATGGTTATACCACTGTGCAGACAATCCTAAAAAAGAAAGGCGGAGACTAAAAACTTTTTGAAGTACTCGTAGTTAAGCATGGTAGTGCACTGTGTTGCGGACGTGCCCCGAGGCTACTAAGCTGTGATCTGCGATTACATAGGTTTCGTTTGTCCAAGCTTTGAAAAAATGCTTGGATGATGGAAAGTTTACAGTATACGCCTCATTCATAGCTTGATCAAGTTGACCTGACCTTACATGACCTGGTAAAATATTCGAACCTAGCATGTTCATGGCGTGAAATCATTGGTACCAGGATGCTTTGAAACTGGCGTGAGACACATATCACAGCAGCAAACTGTGACTAGATCTGGGGTGTACTGTCTCAATGGCGTTTGAAAAAAACCTGAGACAGACGTAAGAGGAGACAGAGATGCGACGCTCCCACTCAGTTGGAGGGTGATCCGTCGATAACGACGATGCCCACGAGCGACAAAACACTGAGCCATTCGTTGCTGCGAGGCTTACTTGTGCGGATGTGTCTTTAGTGAGAACAGTTGAGCAGTTTTAAGAAGAGTGCACCCAGAGAGTTGACTGATTTCAACTCGCAGTCTGGAACTGAACAGTCTTGACTTCTTTAACCGGAAATGGGAAATTCATCTGGATACGAACGGCAGGGTGACAGGAGGACAAAATGCTCTGACCCATTTCATCGACATGAGGGAAAAACTATCAAAGGGTGCAGGCCTGTGATTACAAAATGGGTGATTCAGTATTCTCATCTAGATTTAAATGTGAACAAACATGTTTGCACATCTTGAAGACTGATGCTTTCCAAAGGGACAGTCCCAGGTCGAGCAGTAGAGCCAGTGCAAGTGCCACCACAGCCTCTCTCATAACCAGGCTATTCTGGGCTCCAGAGTGTGATTGAAAGAACAGACCTTTCAACACCGGAAACACAGAACTCCAGCGATGGAGCCATGAATTTGGATCAATCTGTTGAGGCCATAAATCAATCGGCGCAGGCCCCAGGAGAAACGCCAATAAGTCAACGCGAATAAGAAGGTCTAAGAACTACAGAAATACAAAATTATAAAAAGATTCGGACTTCTCTCCATAGGCAGATTGGGAGGATCGATCCAGTGGAAGCATTTTGCATTCTTCAAACAAAGGAAGAGAAAGCACAAAATTCTGATGATATGATGAACCGATTTCGACAGAAATTCAAAGACTCGACCAAACCCAGTGACAAAATAAGAGTGATAACAATGGTACTTTGAGCTTGGACTATTCGGCAGATTGCAAAGGAGTTTAGCACATCTTATTATCTAGCAAGATGTGCCAAGCATCTGCAGGAAACGTCGCACTGCCTATCAGAAACTAATCCGAAACCTGGAACAGCGCTAAACCCTGACTTTTTTCTTTTTTATCTCTTTTTCCGCGATTTCTGACTGTTTGACCTATGATATTGCTGCAGTGCATCTGTTCTAACAAAAGCTAATCGATTATCTTGAAGAGAAAATTGAGAAACATCCAGAAAATATATTTTATTTCTCAGACGGCGCTGCTTCGCAATATAAGAATCATAAAAACTTTGTAAATGTGACGCACCATTCGTCAGATTTTGGCATGGATGCTGAGTGACTTTTATTGCCACTGCGCAAGGAAAGGGTCCCTGTGATGGGGTGGGAGGGCCAATAAAAAGGCTTGCCAAATGAGTGAGCTTACATACGCATATCATAGAAACTCTGGAACAATTTTATGATTTCCTGAATATTCATTCATCGACCACGTTTGTCAAGTACTTTCCTGAAAATCTGATAGAAGAGGAACTCAATGTGTCGAATGACAGGTTTGCTGCTGCACCTGAACGAGGTTTGCACTGTACCAGGAACGAAAAGTGTGTATGTGTTTGTTCCTCACTACGTGAGGGTTGTGTTCGTCAAGCTATATTCAAGCAGTGAGACAGGCAGGTAGATACGCGTGACGAAAAATATACAAGTATGATGACCTGGTGAGTCCAAGGCCAGTCACTATATCATGTCAGCTGATCTTACTTTGAAAATTATAAATGTGCACTTGTAATTCGTATTTGTAATGAAGAATTTGACGCCATATGGCATGAAATAATCAAAAATTATTTTAAAGTTGAAAGGTCTAGAAAGTTAAATAAGACTCATAAACTCACACATGTTCCATTCCATCATTTAGTACTAATAATGTGTTTCTGGGCCAAGTTCTAATATTTTGTAGGAACTTTGAATCAGGCACCAGCCAGAATTAATTCTTCGGTCAATCTTGGGTCAAGTGTTTATAGTTTGAACAATAATTTGGGACACCATTGGGTCAGAACTTTTATTTACCAGCATTGCTTTGCTTTTGTCACTGCCTTGGACACCGAGATTCCAATAATGTCCCAGGATTTGCTCTAGAATAAACAAATAAGAAGCTAAAAGGCGACGTGTCAGATTTCTCCCTTATCATATTAATGCTTTTGGCTTCCTGAGACCTCAATATTGACATGAAGTTAAAGTGGACATTGAAGGTTCATCATTATTTTCAGAAACCATTGGACACCAGTAGTTTTTTTCCATGTGCTTAATTTTAATCACGCCAATACTCCCTATAATTGGGCAAGTGTGCCTGTTGGGAGTGGCCCTAATAAATAAAATAACATAAAATAAAATAAAATTTATAAATGCGTAGTTCAGTTGGGGGGTTTTACCCCCCTACTCTGTGTAAAATTATCAAACCCAGAGTCATGCATGGGTTAAAAACTGTTCAATGAAAATATTAGTCGAAGAATTCGAAATATTCTCATCCAAAATCGCACAAAAACGTAAGATATCGTCTATCATAGCTAAATTGCCCCGGGGCATAGCTGTTCCGCAGAACACTGCCAACTTCAAATATCGATATTTCAGAAATTGTACAAGTCTCCGCCTTTCTTTTTTGCACACATGTAGTCAATAGTTAAGTTAGTCACCTGGTAAGATTTTTATGTAATTAGAAACAGGCAAAATTAGTAAAACAACGCATTTATGAAATTTGACCTAATCAGCTCAAAGGTCAAATATGGATCACAACCAATTTGGGTCCAGTCTCAGAATTGTGAAGCATTTGACTGGCATTGGTAACAATTTGGCCATCAAGACTTCGTTAACACAATAATAATCTATGTTTCAATGAAGACAAGTCGGCGAAAACGCGTGACCTTTGATGACCTCTAGATCTTACCTCAAGTGCTGCTCCGAACTAAAATTTCAAGTGTGACGCTCTTTCGTATGGTCCTACAGGTGCACCAACTTCAATAGAATTCTGAGGGGGTCGGGTACGAAAATGCCATTTTTGATCGATTTGACGCGGAATGACTCCTATGTGACGCTGTCTCTGAAGAGCCGTAAAGGGACGATTATGATAATAATCAAGATTCCGATAATCAGATTGAACAAAAACTGCGTTGAAATTTTCATTCTTGAAATCCCGGTGTTTCAACTTGGCTCTGATCCGTGACTTCCTTGCCACAGTCATTTTACGCGATGTCGTAAACCTCCGGGACCAGAACACGTCTAATATATATGAAAATTGGGACACTCGCACCTGGTAAGAGGCGATCAGTGAGGTGACCTCAGGTATGTCTGGCCTATAAACAAGGCAGTGTGAGCAGATAATATAAAATGTTTCCGAGTAATTTTTTCAGAGCGTGAATTATAAGATTTTCAAGATAAGCCAACAGTTTCATTATTTTTTCATCATGTTAAATCATGTTCATCATGTTATTTGTTCATCATGTTCATTCATTATTTCTCTTTGATTCATCCATAGGCTCGTGTCTGGATATGGGGGTCCAGTTGTCACCTCAGGGGCACAAAATACAGCCATGAATGCAGTTTGGACTGCCTCTTATTCGCCGAACCAAAATTTGTCTTCCAATTAATATTGTTTGTGGATGTGTGTATCAAAATGAAATTCCAGCCATCTTTTGTTCAGATGATTTAAAATAAAGTAAGCCGAAAAGTTAGAAATCTGCATTCTCCCAACACATCTTATTAGACATTACTTGTCACAACAATCGGAGAGTAAGCATTTATCTCTGGACGGTAAATGTGTACCCATTTTTTTCAAAGTCGAAGTATGTGAATTTGGGAAATGTCGTGTCTGACCGCGCTATAAAGTAGAGATAATTTATGTGAAATTTACCGTTAATCGATCCTACAAGACATTTCCCGCTGATGGGATGGAACCTATTGAAGGTGCCCCCCTGGGATGAGTATGTGTTGGGTTTTAACGCGCTCCCCGCTGGAGTCCCTGCCATGACCCGCCCCGCTGGCGGCGTATTTCGCCTCCCCTCCGTATCTCATTTCCCAGGAAAACTAAATAAAAATTTCGGACGGCGTTCGAAAGCTCTTGACGAGACGAAGATACATTTTACAAAGCATTTTTAAGTCAGGTCAATATTGAGGTCAGCATAGGTCAAGTACGGTTCCATAGGCTTACAAAAGGGCAGTGTATGTTTCCCCCTCTGAAATTTTACTCAGCTGATTTTAGATTTTAGAAATTTTCTAGAGCAAATTTTCTAATTCGCTGAAATTCCAGAAATTTTCTAGAGACTCAACGGATTTTAGAAATTTTCTAGAACAAATTTGCATCCATCACTGGATTCCTCTCATCGTGGCGAATCAAATGATGTGTAATATGGCCTTGCTAGGTCAAATTGTGAGAATGACCTGACCTCGACCTAGGTCAGGGTCACATGGTGACCTCGTATGGTCATTTTGCATATCAATCGACTCCCCGTGACAATGCAAGCAAATAGGAGCTTTATCTCAATTCAGTGATAAGTTATTGGCAAAACAATCATTGTATGCTCCAGTGACCTAACATGACCTTCGAGCAGTCAGACGGTCAAAAACTCAACTTTATGGTTAAAATCGTGGTAAGAATACACGGTTTGAGGCTTTCCAGCCTTATGCATCCAGTATCTACTGAGAATGAGCCCTTTCTATTTTTCACCATAGAATTTTATGGGGTGACCAAAAACTTGACCCCACCTTAGGTCAACAATGTCGAAATTCCCAGATAGTAAATTTTTTAGATCCTAATGACGTCATCATATTGTCAAAGTATCAAACTGATCGGTCGGCTGATATTCTTTACGCGCTGCTTCAAACTCGTGATTTTAGGTTTTGAGGTCGGGTCACTTGACCTTGGATAGCTCCTTGACCTGACATGACCCGGCCTAAAAATTTGGTCAGATGCGTAAATTTGATCAGGGATAAGGTACTGCAAGTTTCGCTGTTTTTACGTTACCTGGGGAACACCAGAAGGGGGACGAATTTCGCTCCCTCCCCAGCGGGGCGCGTGTTAAGGGCGCTTAAGCGACTTAGCTATGACGCGTCAATCGTTATAATGGTTTCTCAGGTGCTGATAATCAGATCCGTGTTTAATATCGTAAATATATCCGTCTAGAGAGTACATACCAGTATTGGTCTAGCTCTATTTGGATTACATATGTCAAAACCTAACTCGGTCAAATACGCTAAAACGCTCTTAAAATCAACGGATGATCTGTCACCAAGAATATCTGGTATCGGTGCTCCGCGGAGAGATCGATTTCTGACTTCACGCAGTCCTGCGCAAACTTCAGAATCTGACAGGACATGTTTAACATTGTTTCGCCACATTGAAAGCATGTGTTTGGGTCGGAGCGAGACGGGTAATGTCCATGGGTGACATAGGTGTGACTAATTTGTAAACGCGTCAAACACACCTCCTCCCTTCTATTCTGCCCGCTGCTCTACTCCCATATGCCTACTGTTGACCAGAGGCACTTTAATTTACATTCGGGTTCAGATTCTCATCTTGTCTGCCAATCAGAATATAAAGAGTAGTTGATGAGAACTTTGATATCACCAGGTGTTACCCTGAACCGTCGCGGGGAGTTAGGACGATGCTGCGTCGTCTACTCGTTAGCAGCGTCGTCTACTCGCTCCTTGCCGGCTACAACCACTTGGCTTGGCACCCATAAAAACCTAATATCGACACTTTCATCTGCAGCAGCTGTCAACAGTTTTAAAAAAGCGAGTACAAGCCATGATGTGTGGGTATGCCCAGAGCCATTGGCGGATGCAGGGGGGGGCATTCCAGCCCTGCCCCCCAAAGCGCTGGAAGGGGGCCAAACTATCTTTGCCCCCCAAACGCGGGATAATTGTTTTGAAAAAGGTGTTTACACCAGGTCTACAGAGCAAAAGAAATTTCGCTCCCACCAACCGCCAAGCCGTTCAGTTTATTTTGCTCGCCGACATCGATTTGGCCATGGGTTTCAAACTAGGCGGCTGGATCCACCCGTGCCCCCTGCCCCCACCCCCAAATTGAACATAGTTCGAATGCGCCGGTTGTCACTGACCTGAATGCGCTTGCCGTACTTGCTCCAGAAGGTGATGCGGCAGCTCTGACGGCGGCCAGTGCGCTGGTCGAACGCTTGACACGTGCTGTAGGGCGGCACGTACACGTGCAGGCTGACAGCACGCTCCGAGTGAGAGGCGTTCTCCACGCGATGCAGGCCCAACGAGTCTGCCGCCCGTGGTCCCTGTCACCAAGGCGCAAGCGGGCAGGGGACACTGGGGGACCCACTCAACAGTAGACGCCCGGTCAACAGGGGACACGTGGGGGGGGGATGCACTCACACGTGGACACCCGGTCACCAGGGTGCAGGCGGGTAGGGTACACGGGAGAAGCCACTCACACGTGGACCCCCCGGTCACCAGGGTGCAGGCGGGTAGGGGACACGGGAGAAGCCACTCACACGTGGACACCCGGTCACCAGGGTGCAGGCGGGTAGGGGACACGGGAGAAGCCACTCACACGTGGACCCCCGGTCACCAGGGTGCAGGCGGGTAGGGGACACGGGAGAAGCCACTCACACGTGGACACCCGGTCACCAGGGTGCAGGCGGGTAGGGGACACGGTAGAAGCCACTCACACGTGGACACCCGGTCACCAGGGTGCAGGCGGGTAGGGGACACGGGAGAAGCCACTCACACGTGGACACCCGGTCACCAAGGTGCAGGCGGGTAGGGGACATGGGAGAAGCCACTCACACGTGGACACCCGGTCACCAGGGTGCAGGCGGGTAGGGGACACGGGAGAAGCCACTTACACGTGAACACCCGGTCACCAGGGTGTAGGCGGGTAGGGGACATGGGAGAAGCCACTCACACGTGGACCCCCGGTCACCAGGGTGTAGGCGGGTAGGGGACATGGGAGAAGCCAATCACACGTGGACACCCGGTCACCAGGGTGCAGGCGGGTAGGGGACACGGGAGAAGCCACTCACACGTGGACACCCGGTCACCAGGGTGCAGGCGGGTAGGGGACACGGGAGAAGCCACTCACACGTGGACCCCCGGTCACCAGGGTGCAGGCGGGTAGGGGACACGGGAGAAGCCACTCACACGTGGACACCCGGTCACCAGGGTGCAGGCGGGTAGGGGACACGGTAGAAGCCACTCACACGTGGACACCCGGTCACCAGGGTGTAGGCGGGTAGGGGACACGGGAGAAGCCACTCACACGTGGACACCCGGTCACCAGGGTGTAGGCGGGTAGGGGACACGGGAGAAGCCACTCACACGTGGACACCCGGTCACCAAGGTGTAGGCGGGTAGGGGACATGGGAGAAGCCACTCACACGTGGACACCCGGTCACCAGGGTGTAGGCGGGTAGGGGACACGGGAGAAGCCACTTACACGTGAACACCCGGTCACCAGGGTGTAGGCGGGTAGGGGACATGGGAGAAGCCACTCACACGTGGACACCCGGTCACCAGGGTGCAGGCGGGTAGGGGACACGGGAGAAGCCACTCACACGTGGACACCCGGTCACCAAGGTGCAGGCGGGTAGGGGACATGGGAGAAGCCACTCACCGCACAGTCACCTGCGATCCCAATCACTGGCCTACACAGACCTGTTGAGGCACTTTGGCCTTGTTTCAGTAAGCGCTAGGCGACAGCAACACGATCTCATGTTCATCCGAAATATTTTTAAAGGACAAATCTCATCTTCATCTCTTCCCGGGTCCTTCCACTTACATGTTCCGACTCGTTTCACCCGTCAGCAAACACGGACCTTGCTAAGTGTACCTTATACAAGGGTTGGCACTGTTAAGGAAGGTCTATTTACGAGGCTTCCGAGGCAGCTGAACATGTTTTTACGCATTTGCCCGGCCGCAGATGTATTTTCAGATACCTGGCAATCGTTTCGTGGAAAAGTGAAAACCTACGATAAGTAGCAACAACGATAATGATTCACAGCTCTTCAGACTTCTTGAAAGAATAAGAGCTGTCCAGAACACGGAGTTACTGCTGATGGGGGATTTTAACTTCAAGGAGATCATATGGGAAGATGGATTGGTGAATGCACCTGTAACATCTGCTTCAAGTATTTCTTTTTAGGTGGCACAGGATAACCGTCTGCATCAACATGTCGAAGTTCCAACAAGATATAGGAGAGGTTGTGATCCCTCTAGGTTGGACTTAATTTTCACGTACCATAACAATGATATTGAAGATATCGAATGCTCTGCCCCTATTGGTAAAAGCGATCATTGTGTCTTAACGTGGAAAATGATCATTTTTTTGTGGGAGGAAAACGGTCAATGGCTCACAAAAGCAGTACGATTTTGAAGAGGTGATTACGATAACATGAATACTACATTAGAAGAGGTTGATTGGCACCTTTTGGAGGAAATGAATGTTAATGACAGCTGGATATTTTTTCGAGACAAGGTCTTGAATTGCATGGATCAGTTCATTCCCAAGAAAAAGAAAACTAAAACAAAATCTGCGCCTCCCTGGTGGAATGGGCAATTGGAAAAGCAGGTGAAGAGAAAATTCAGAGCATGGTAGGACTTAACTGCACTTGAAGGCAAATAGCACCATCATGTACAGGAAATCTCTTGATTGTGGAAAATTGTCTTTGGATTGGAAAAGGGTAGGCGTTGTTCCGATCTTTAAAAAAGGTTCGAAGAAAATTCCTGTAAACTACCGTCCAGTAAGTTAAACCAGTCAAGTTTGTAAAGTAATCGAAAGGATCATAAAAAAGGCATCATGTCGCATATTATCAACAATAATCTACTAAGTAACCATCAACATGGATTTGTTCCTCATAGGTCATGCCAGACAAATATTCTTGAATGCCTTGAAGACTGGACCAAATACCTGGATATGAACCAATCACTGGATGTTGTCTACCTCGATTACCAAAAAGCCTTCGACACTGTACCACACCAACGATTCAAAATTAAGCTGAATGCATACGGAATCAGAGATAAAATTTTGAACTGGATCGAAGATTCCTTGACTGATCGAGAGCAGCAAGTCTCGGTGAGAGGTAAAACGTCCAGTTGGAATAAAGTTACCAGCGGCGTACTCCAAGGTTCATTCCTGGGACCCACATTATTCCTCATATATGTGAACGAGCTCCCGAGCGTAGTCAAATGCAAAATGATGTTTGCTGATGATAGTGAAATATACCGGCAAATAACAACATCTGAAGATGCCAGATCCCTCCAAACAGATCTAGACTCACTCAGCAAGTGGTCTGAGAAGTGGCTTTTGAAATTCAATGCAAAAAAATGCAAGGTTATGCACTGTGGAGAACACAACCCAGGTCACCAATACTTGATGACAAACTCTGACAACAAAGTTATTCAATTGGAAACAACAACCTCTGAAAGAGATCTAGAGTTACAATAATATCAAATCTTAAACCATCTGAGCATTGCAAAAAGCTGCAAATCGAGTGAGTGGGGCTCTCAGACTGATTAAAACAACATTTGACAATCTGACCCTGCAAAACTTCAAACCACTTTTCAACGTGTATGTAAGGCCACACCTTGAATACTGCGCTCAGGCTGTTGGTCCCTATTTGATTCAAGACTTGAATGTACTTGGAAAAGGTTCAACGGAGGGGTACAAAAACAGTCCAGGGTATAAGTCATACCCTATGAAGAACCCTATGAAGATATACCCTAGGTATACTCTATGAAGAACGCCTTAAGAAGCTGGAGATGATAACCATCAGGGACAGGATGAATCCGGGAGACATGATAGAGACCTTCAAGATATTAACAGGGAAATTGAGAAAAACCCGGACAACTTCTTCGCTTTGAACCCAACACGTTCAAGAGGCCATTTTCTCAAGATAAAGAAGCAGAGGGCAACACATCTCAGAAGAACCAAGTTCTTCTCTAACAGGGTTGTAAACATGTTGCGGTAAATGGTGTTTGACTGGGACATATTAAGTTATTGTAAAAGTTATTTAAGACACCAGTCGTATTTCGGTTATATTTTCGTAGCTTTCGAAGGTCATTCGACTATCTTCGTCAGCGAAAAGATTGCTAGCCAGCGCATAATTCAATACTACACAAGTTTACAAGTTTTCTCAAACTTGTGTAGTATTGAATTAGGCGCTGGCTAGCAATCTTTCGCTGACGAAGATAGTCGAATGACCTTCGATGGTTGTAAACAAGTGAAACTCTTTACCTGAACATGTGATAAGTGCGCCATCTACTAATGCATTCAAAGCAAGGCTGGACAAACATATCCTGTCCTAACACGCCCTTACCATGAAGTGGGCATTCAAATAGACTCTGTCTAATCTCAGCCCATAATGTCTTAACCTAACCTAACCTGGCCTATGTCGCCTTGTTGTAGTTGTGTATGAGCCAGTGATTGCATCTTATGTTTTGGATGGTTTTATGGATTTTATTGATCTTAGGGTTTGTATCGCTTTTATGGTTTTGTTTTTTGTGTGTGCTGCCACAACAGGTTTTCCTGTTTTTATATGGTTACCTTGTGCCTTTTATTGGGGTTATCCCGTTGACAATGATGCAGATGAATAAATGAATAAATAAATAAGAACGCACCAAAATAACGACATTTCTGGGTACTGTGAGGTATATAACAGCTTTCGTCAAATATGGGATGGTCAACTGCCCAGCCTTTGAATCCTTGGGTGAAAAAAACACGTTATTGCCCTTTGCTACTGGCTCTCTAGTTTGTAAGATATTTCGTTAATCGGCCAAAATTTGACCCATTTTGTCCCCTGTCACTTCACTGCTCAAAAAATGTTGCTGAAACTTGGGTGTGAGGTGTTGACCTGACCGCGCCCCTGCCGTGGGGTGTGGACCGAGCGCTCGCTTCTGACAAATACAGTCTGGTCTTGGCCGTCCGTGTGTGTGGCTGTCTGTGACATGGTGGCAGCGGTGGGATAGAAGAATGCCTGGCACACCGGTCGGTGTTAAGTTGCAGACAGCTGCCGTACAGCAGGCTGGCGAACTCGGTGCAACACCGCTTTTGAAGATTGCAGTGTCCGATTTCCCGTTCTACGATGGATCCAGCTCACCGGAGGACTTCATTGTGCAGTGCCGTCGTTTGGCTCGGCTGGGTGGCATCGCGAGTGACAACCTGGCTCCCATCATCGCGGCACGCTGTACCGGCCGAGCTTTGGCTGCCGTGAACGAGCTTAGAAGAGCGCCAAGGCGGGGGTGACCGTCGCTGAGATAGCCCAGCTGCTCACGGATCGCTTCTCTTCGTGGCCCACTCCAGATCAGGCGGCTATCCAGCTGTCTCGGCTGGTGAAGGGAGGACTAACAGCCCAGGAATATGGCCAGAAGGTGCGTCTCCTTGTAAGACAGGCCTGTCCTGAATTATTCACCAGTGATGGACACGTGAAAAAGGTGAGCCTCACGGCCTAACGCGGCCCTCTTTAGACATTTTCTGGTAGGTCTGAATGCGCAGCGACCGAGAAGCAACGGATGAAGCGCGCAGTGGCGGTGACAGGCTGCCCCGTTGCTGGTCATGCAGAGGCTGGGGGGCATTTGAAACGACAGTGCCCAAACGGCTGGTCGGCGGGCTGGCTATAAAATCCCTCCCAATCGTACAGTGTCGGATTAATGGTTTCCAGGTAAGAGACTGTCTGGTGGATTCTGGAAGCCAAATGACGCTCATCGATTCTAAGGTGTTGGGTACAATCGCTCCGAATATCGAGCTGGGAGAGCCTGTTCGCCTGATATCAGCATCAGGACATAAATTGAACACTGTGGGAACTTGTCTGAATATTGAAATGTGCGGATCTTCGTCATGCGAGTGGACTCGTTCTGTTGTTGAGAATTTATCTCATGATCTCATTTTGGGTTTTGATTACCTTCAAGCGAGCAATGCGGTAATTGATTGTTCCCCTTCTGAGACGAATTCCAGAATAAAGATCAGAATATGTAAGCCACTTTCAGTGCCAGCCCAATCTGCGATGTGTTTACATGTCAAAATCGACCAATTGTTGGATTGCGACAGTGAATATTTGTTGATAGGTCAATGTTCTGATCACATTGAAATTCAAGATGCAGTTTTCAAGCCATTTTCAGACCGTGAAATTCCTTTATATATACGCAATAGGACTGATAAATTAGTTACTTTCCACAGACGGAGTGTCGTTGGTTTTGTAGAGCCTTTCACAGTTAGTGACAACGGCCAATCTCTGAATCTTGATAATCACTCTATAAACATGACCACCGTCAACTCAGTCTCGGCAGAAAGGGGCGGGGACGCCAAGCAGTCAGAGTGCCGGCCGAGTCCGGCCGTCGGCAGTCACGCGGTGTCGGCGGATGACAGCCGTTTCTTAGGCGCTACAGCAGAGGAGGTTCTCTCACACTTTTCGGTAGGTGACCAGGTGACAGGATCGCATCGGGAGAAGTTGGCATCACTGTTACAGTCGTATCCTGATGTATTTTCGACAGGTTACGCGGATGTAGGTTCATACAACGGGGAAGCAGTTGATTTGGAATTGGAGCCAGGTACAAAGCCACAGTTTGCACGCCCATATCCAGTCCCATGGGCTCGAGAGCCTCAGCTTAAGGCCCAGTTAGATGAACTACGGGACTGCGGTATTATTGAAGAAGGGCCCCCATCCGACTCGAATTCCCCAACCTTGCTTCTTCCGAAATCCAGCCATCGTGACGGCGTTGCTCATGAATTTCGTCTTGTGCAGGATTTGCGGAGTGTGAATAAGTGCCTTCTTGACAAGAAGTTTGTTTTTCCATCCATTGATGATTTTTTGTTTTCTCTGCACGGATGGAAGGTTGCCAGTTCTTTGGACGTCAAACACGCTTTCTGGAATTTGCACCTCACACCGGAATCTAGCAATATTTGTGCATTCCATGCCCTTGGCAAAAATTGGTACCCAAAACGCATGGTCATGGGTTGCAAGCAGTCGAGCTGGTTTTTTAATAAGGTTATGTACAAAGTACTAGGTGATTTAAAAGGAGTTCACATATACTGTGATGACATTTTGCTTGTGAGTGATAGTCTTGACACGCATTACAAGCTGCTTCGGACGGTGTTGGGTAGACTGAGGGAAGCAGGATTTAAGCTATCTCCCCAAAAGTGCAGCTTTGGTGTTTCGCAGTTAAATTACCTGGGTCATGAAAAAACACCTGACGGGATTTCCATTTCACCAGAACGCATTCAGTGCCTACAAGATCTGCAGCCGCCACGTAACATCAAAGAGGCGAAGAAATTGTACGGCTTTCTCTCATGGTTCAGAAAATTCATTCCGTCTTTTGCAGCGACTGCTGCACCTCTGGCAGATCTGTCCAACTCACCGACGTTTTACTGGAACGAAGGACTTGACATTGCTTTTTTCACGCTTCGAGAGGCTTTGATATCCAGCCCCGTGTTGGCTTATCCGAGACAAGGTGATAGGTTCATGGTCTATTCGGACAGTAGCATCTCTGGATCCGGACAAATTTTGGCACAAGTTCAAGGCAATGAGGAGAAAATCATTGCGTACAGCAGTAGTAAATATAACAAGCAGCAGAGGAAATGGTCCATTTACGAGTTAGAGGTATATAGTTTCATCCAAGGACTGAGACGTTTCTACAAATATTTTGCTGGAGTCGAGTTTACTTGGCGATGCGATTGTAAAAGTGCTCTAAAAATCCTGTCCAACCAGGATGATCTCAATCCACGTTTGGCACGATGGAGGTCATTTTTCGGGCAGTTCTGTTTCGTTGTTGAACATAAGCGAGCATCGGAGATGGAACACGTTGATTTTCTGTCTCGACTGTGCGAGAACAGCTCTGAGGTGGATAAGGAAACGCTGGTGGAAACTGAACCCAGCGACTGCAGCGTGGAGGAAGTATCTGCTAAATGCAGAGTTCCACCAGTGACACAATTCGCTGACTCAAGGGGCCAGCATGGCCCACTGCCCGTGGCCGGAGACAGGTCACGTGTTCATTCGGAGACGCGGGGCGGAGAGTCGGTGGGAGGAATCGTCCCAACGGCAAGCAGTGCCTCTGCCAGATGTGTTGATTCTGGGACCCAGAGAGGGGAGCCTGTGGGAGGAATTTTCCCAAAGGAAAGTCGAGTAGAGCCATATGTTTTGGTTGGAAGGTCCGCGGATGCCTCGGTCACAGAGGCCAGCCCGGGTGAACAGCTGCCGGACGCAGGAGTCTAACAATCACAATCGGCCAGAATGGTTGAAACAATCACAATGGTTGAAAGGTCCGCGGATGCCTCGGTCACAGAGGTCAGCCCGGATGATCGGCCACCGGACGCCGGAATCCAACAACCAAAATCGGCCAAAGAGCATTTTACTGGTGCTGTAGGGGCAAATCCTGTTGTCGTTGATGTTCTCGGTGACTGCAACATTGAGAGTTCCTCTTTGATTTGGTATCAAAAGCACGATAGATTCTGCCGTGCATTGGTTTTTAAGATTCAGAAAGAGAAGTGGCCAAAATACTGTCCAACGTCATTAAAGCGTGAAGACCCCAAGAACTTTCTTTTAGTGAACGGAATTCTATGCCACCGTGTTTCTGACAGCGGGACAACACAAGTCGTTTGGCCGGTTGCCAAACGCTTTGAGATGTTGCATACTGCATAGGTATCACGACACTGCCACGGGGGCACATTGCGGCTGGCTGAAGCTGTATGAGTCACTGTCTCAGCTAATTTGGTATGTCGGTCTTCGGAAAGATTGCCCAAATTACGTAGCCAGCTGTATTCGTTGCAGCGAAAAAAAGGATGAACGCGGGTCACCATCTCCTCCTTTGCTTCCACAGCCACCCACAAGTCCAGGTGAAGTGCTCGTTATTGATGTAGTTCACGTGCCGAATAGTCAGTCCTCTGGAAAAACACTAGTTCTGACGTGTATCGATAACTTCACAGGTTTTTTGACACACTACCCTTTGCAATCTGGTTCAGCAGACAATATCGTGGATGCTTTGTCGACCCAGTTTTTTACTTTTGGTCCACCCTGTAAAATTGAAACCGACGCAGGTACGAACATGAAGAGTCAAAAAGTGGCTTCACTTTGCCGTTTCTGGGATGTAGAGATACGGAGTGCAGTGGGCTATCTCCATGAAGCTATTGGAAAAGTAGAAAGGCGTCACCTTGACATCAAGCGTCGTTTGCGCACACTTTCGGACCAGTTCGGAGCAGACTGGGAATCCCACTTGCCGGCAGTGATATCTTCACTGAACAATGAAGTGTCTAGCTCTCACGGGTATTCGCCATATTTTCTGTTTTTTTCTCCGGCACGTCAACTCACCAGTGAGCCGTTTAATTGTACAACCAGTGTCTATGTACTCATATGACTATGTTCAAGAAAAGCTACGACTTCTATCTTGGACATTAAAACGTGCAAATGAAAAACTGTTATCGGCGCAAAGGGAACAAAAGGCACAGTATGATCGTAGGCAGAGGGCTAGGGAGCCAAACATTAAGCCTGGTGACCAAATCAGAGTTAGAAATTTCAGTTATCCGCGAGGCATTTCTCGGAAGATGGCTTCGCCGTGGTCTCCGGTGTTCATCGTTGTGAGGTGGCTCAGCAGGCGCCATTTAGAATACATGAATCCCAGAACTGGTAGGGTGTATTCTACACACGTAAAATACGTTAAACCAGTTGTAGAAAGAGACGTTTAGGACAGGTGTGATGAGGCGTGGAGTTTTGTTGCGTTGTATGGAGCGTGTATCATGTGAGCGTGGAGCGTGGCCAACGCATATGCCTCTCCAATTATCGTATATGTAAAGCTGAAAACGCTGAACATGTAAGGTGTTATTGTTGATTTGAAAGGTCAGAAGGGACAGTGTAAGGTGTTGACCTGAGCGCGCCCCTGCCGTGGGGTGTGGACCGAGCGCTCGCTTCTGACAAATACAGTCTGGTCTTGGCCGTCCGTGTGTGTGGCTGTCTGTGACATTGGGACAGAAAGTGTAAGAGGGTTAGGTAATTTTTCAGTACCGTCCCGATTGGTTGTATCACCATGGGTTCCTCAATTAGTAAGGAACGGAATTAGAAATCACCGTCATCGCCCCAGGGGATCGTAGGTGTCGAAATACCACATGCGGTGACAAGTTTTAGAAACCTCATTTCTCATATTGCCTTGGACTCTTTAAGCTACATACTCTATGTGGGATTTTTTGCCCATTCAGGTCGTATTCCATTAACACGCGCATTGACGGGGGGCGGGTACCCGCCCCCTCGGGTTTTTCGGAGATAGTAGAAAAACGGCGGCGCGTAGCGCCGCCGTACTTGGTATAACTTTTCCCTCATCATTTTTACAACTTCTGTGAAAATTTTAAGGTTAGGTCACCTCAGGTCAGGTCACCAGTACAGGTCAAGTGACCCGACCTCAAAAAAAGTTTCAGATAGCATAAGTCGGAGCAGGGTGAACTTATCCGATTGAAACTCATATCACAGAATGGCCCCACCGAGTTCTCTAAAATATGTTCCGGTATTTTTGATATCGATGACCTAAGGTCAGGTACGACGCATGACCTCTCCATTGGAAATACATGGGAAAAATGGTTTTTACGGAATAACTCAGTAACGGATGGTGATAGAGCATTTATTTTAGCTTCATTAGACTTGCCTGGGCTTTGCGGTTCTAATGATATGCCTTTTTATATAATTTGACCCTGACCTGACCTCAGGTCAGGTCAAATCCTTGATTTGACCTAGCAAGGTCAAATTATATATCATTCGATTCGGCTTGCTAAGAGGATTCATATAGTTCAAGTCGTTTTGCTCTATCTTTACTTGTTCAGATGTAATGCCCGAAAAACTTAATTTTACATGTTATCCCTATGACGGGCATGTTTTGACCTCTCGTGACCTTAAATGTGACCTGACAAAAAAATGGTTCAAATGTTTTCGATGGAGAAGTGGATGGGCAGCCCAACGCCGTTTACCGTTTTTCGCTACCTACCGTGGTTCTCGAGATCTTAGGGGGCGGGTACCCGCCCCCCCGTCAATGCGAAGGTGGCTCAGACCCCCGTCAATGCGCGTATTAAACTAGAAGCGAATTTCTGTCATGTTAGGCAGAAACCGAAATGTTCCATGGAATAAGCCACGGCAAATTTCAAAGCGTTTGTATGTTAGACGGAGCCGGGCCGTCGGCTGAGGCTTCGGACGCCGACTCACCGTTGATGTAGCAGACGCCGTTGGTCGGCAGCCTGGTGCGGCCGATTTCTTGCATTCCCTCGGTCTTGGCGGTGTCATCAGGCCACTGGAACCGCACTTCCTCCAGCTCCCCCTGCAGAATCTGCCGCAGCACACACCTCACTCAGTATCGCTGTCCAACTCCTAGCCGAACTCACAGCAGCTGGGTGGATGCTAACGAGGAGGCAAGATTGACTGACGTCACACATTTCAAATAGCATGATCAGATGTGACGATTCGATCTAGCAAATAGCAGGCAGTGGATTTGCATGTGTGGAGTGCTGTTGAGCATTCCGATTATTTGTCTTTTTTTCTTCTCACTAGCTGTGTGTGTTTTGCAGCTTTAGGGCGCTTCAGCGTCCAGGCTATATCGCGCCCATCAATATTGTTTCAGTTCATAATTTCATTTAAATCGTGTCACTAGTGTTACGCACTTGCAATGTCACAGGACGCTCCACAGCGTATCAGAGTTCAGGTTCTGCCGTCTTAACATCTAGCCCATCTACCATCGTCCCAACATCTAGCCCACTGTTGGGGGTGTAGATGATGTTAAAGCCTATTTCGGTCAAGTACGCTAAAACACGTTGGAAGTCTATTGACGCCCGGTCACCAAGGATCTCGGGATAGATAGCCCCAACAGGAAGCGATCGCGCACTACACGTAGGCCTGCACAAACATCCTCGTCAGGCAGTCCATGACCAACACTCAGTCTTACACCACATAGGGACTGGCTTGTACTGCGAACTGCGCTGTAGTCTGCCCCGTTGTACGCTCTCCCGGCGACGGCCCATGTACCGGCATAACCATTAAAACTACACATAGCTTTTATTGACCGTCGGACCAAATACCAAGCTCGTGAGAACCGCAATGTTTGTCGCTGCAGCATACAAGCTCAGCAGCCGTTTGTGCTCTACATTCCTGCCACACTCGAAAATGTTTTGTACACAAATTGGATGCTTTATCGATTCCGAATAGCAGAGTCGCGATTTCCGACACTGGGTCTGACACCCCTGTTTTGAGTTACTGCACTGAGCACCACCGGGAAGGTAGAGGAGAATTCTGTCAGTCATAAATTGTCAGTGGTTTGTCATTTTCATCGGTATTTCACTCAGTGAAATTTGGCTGTAAGCCATTATCCGGTGTTCTTATGGATGTGTTGGAGCTAATGTGCAGTTACGCTCCGAATCATTCAACGCCTCCGGTTATGTATCGGATACGCCTGAGTTATCGCAGGATTGCGTCTGTTCAAACCTAGTTTTATTTGGGAAGCTATACATTAACAATTTTCTATGAAACCGTACCCCCATTTTGCAGAGCAATAGGTATGTACTGTATTGGAGGTTCTCAAACTGAAAATTTGATTCGGTTTAAATATGAATATATTAAAATCCAACAAGTTGATAAATTTACATTTCTATTGTCCTTGTTCATATGTAATGTCATATGTCATATGTATATGTCAATCCTCTATTCCCTATGGTTTCCTCTAGTTCTTAGAATTTTCAATTGTAACTAGGTACTCTAGTAATTATTGCTTAAATTTTAATCAAGCTCATGGCATAGGAATGTTCATTTAGAACAATTACCTAGCATTGTTCTTTGACAGGAACAGCAATACCTATATCATTCCTGTAAATACAGTTTAGATCATGTTTTTAGCTCGGACCTTTTCTGACAGTATGGAGGTTCAATTATTTGCCTAGATTGCTGTAACTTTACCCCTTTTAGGTTCCTTTTGATTCCATGTACCTAGTTTAACATGCAATGGTCCTTTTAGAAATCATTGCACCATCCTGTGGTAGCTTTTTTGGGCAGTGATAGTCTTGAAGAACTTAAAGTTATCCATGTTTGCTGGCTAATAAAGTCTTGAGTTTCCTGAAGGACTTTCTGAACAGCTTGTGTTTACTGGTTTATTGATTTATTTGTTATTTATTATTTTGCTATGTATTTATCCTTTATTTATTTTATTTGGAAAACGAGTCAAAGTTTAAGTTGAGTTGAATCGTGAGTTGAGTCAGAGTTGAGTCGGATGACTTTAACCTTGATTCAGAGTTGAGTCGACTCACTGAACTCTTGACCATGAGTTGAGTCGGAGTTGAATCAACCGTTCTTAGCACTTGAGTTGAGTTGAGTCGACTCAAGAAAATTCTGAAACGCACAACTCTGCTTGAAGATAGAATTCTCAATCCATTGCGTAACCTCTCCTATTACCTAAGGAGGGCCGGAACGTGATCATTGAAAATGATAGGCGACAAAATTTGGCTGTCATTGATGAGGTATGTGATCTTTAGTAAATAATTGTCCGGTGCTAACATATTAGAGACACTGCGTTTAAACTGCTTCCAATTTACAGCAAAACTGATAAAAGAAAAACAGACTTTAAGGGAAATCGTTAGATTCGCCTTAAAAGAAGAACGGCACATAATTTTCTTAAATAAGCGGATTCCTTCCCGAAAAATTGTTCGGCTCGTTTTCTTTTGAGTAGGTATAGGTGTTCAAAAGTGGGGCATTCCTGGACAAAACGACCAAAATATTTATATTTGACACCGTCAAAATCAGAAAAAAATTGAAACTTTGTCTCTACGGTAGCTTTGGGTACTGAACGCAGCTGTGAAAATCTTAGCCTCCTCCAGCCAACGGTGACCAAGTTATAGCTCGAGGAATTTTCGAAAGGTCACGCTGTGGAGTCCTCTTTAATGCTTCTTAACTCAAAGACACATGCTCTGACCTTTAAATTTCATATTTAATTCAACGCATCTTGAAATAAAGATTATTTGGGAAAATAATTGCTGTCGTGGCCTGCAGCGCTGCGCCCCTCGTCCAAGATCTCATCCGACACCAAGCTTTTCGCCGGCGTCGCCCGCGGCGCTGCGTACCTCGTCCGAGACCTTACCGGAAACTGTGCCAGGGGCGTAGCCAAGGGGGGGCAGGGACAGCCGCCCCTCCCTGAGGGCCCGATGGGCCCCCTTCAGGACACGAGCCGCGCGAAGCGCGGCTCTCCCGCACTATGCTCTGTGGCCAAATTTGGCATTGTATACCAGACAGGGCCCTCTTAAGCCCTCTTCCGCAATCTATTCTGTAACAAGCAGGGCCCTTTTTACCCATCATGGCCCTTTTGGCGCTGTCGCGGGGGCCCTTTTCGGGGCGCCGCCCCTCCCTGAGCGAAATCCTGGCTACGCCCCTCAGGGGCGCAGCCAGAGCTTTGGTATGGGGGGCACACCAACTTTGAAGGGCACCCCGGGAAAAAGGGCACTTTTTAACGTAACCAAAAAACTTACTATATCTTTGTTTATATCATTTTTTGGGCATCTTTGGTTCAAGAAAAATGCATATAAATCATTGACAGAGAAGGAAAACAAAGTGCAAATCAGTCAACTCACGCAAGTACTTAACACCAGAGAAATCAGCGGAGCACGTGATATCTGTTACCATGTGCAAGTTAAGGCATATTGGAGTCGAAAATTCATTTGTTGTGCCCACTGGTTTTGTCGTAACGAGTGAGCCCTGGTTGAACGCGGATAAAGTTCCTTGCCTCCCACAATCGCCGTGGGACGAGGAGTGGCATAGTGTCTTTGGAAGAACATAATTTTTGCTGCCGGAATAATTTGGGAGCCACCTTTTGAACGCGTTTATTAAGTTCCACATTCTCAAGGATCGGTCCCAGTTAAGAGTAAAGAAAAGGTGAATGGGGCGGTTTGGATGGGGATGGTGGGACAGGGCTGAAAATTGTGAAAACTAGTTCTTCATTTAAATTAATTAGTAGAAATCCTGGTTTAGGGGACTGTGCTCTGAGCTGAGGGACACATGCCTTTTTATAATCCCTTCCCAGAATCCAACAGTATAATAAGTAATTTATATAACCAGGGGTGCCTAGGCATCACAATCCGTTTTAGAGATTCCTCATTCCTCGTTATCTCCGTTTTACAAGGGGAGTTTCCATTGTGTTCTCATTCCCCATCTATTCAAGACCAGCTCTGGGGCCCCCAAGTGTGGATCAGAGGCCTCCAGAGCAGCTTCCCCCATCTCCCCAGTTGTGCCTCTAGGGACTAGGGACCCAGGGACCTCCAGGGACCTCTGTAGGCCCAGTTCAGCTCAGGGCCTGGCAGCTGCTCAGGAAATCACGTAATCAACCCAGGAGGCCCGGGTCAGCTTAAAGGGCACCGTATTAGCCGTGGAGCACCAGACTAGCCTAGAGGGAATCAGATGGGCTCAGGAGACACAATGATGACTCAGAAGGCACCAGATCGACTCAGGGGGTATTAGTTAAGTTCACGGGGCAGTATGTCTGCTCAAGGTGCACCAGATTGATCAGCTCAGGGGGCAAGTTCAAGTCAGGGGCACTAAATCAGCTCAGGGATCCCTCACCAGCTCGGGGCCTAATCAGTTCAAAAGCCCCAGAGCTGCTCATCAGGGGACACCAGATGCCCATAGGGCACCAGATCAGCTTCGGGTACAAACAATCAGATCAGTGGTCCCCGGCCAGCTCGGGAATACCAGATCAAGTCAGGAGGCACATCAGCTCAGGAGCCCCATACCATCTCAGGGGCCCTCATCAGCCTCTGTGGGCCCAGCTCAGCTCAGGGCTTTAGAGCTGCTCATGAAATCACGTAAGGTGGCCCAGGTCAGCTGAAAGGGCACCAGATTAGCTCAGGGGGCACCAGACTAGCTCAGAGGGCATCAGATGGACTCAGGAGGCACCAGATCGACTCAGGGGCATTAGTGCAGCTCAGGTGGCACCAGATCGATCTCCGCTCGGGGGCCCAGATCAGCTCCCAGCCCCCAGGCTATGGCAGGGGCCTAAATCAGCTCAGGGAGCAACAAAACAGCTCAGGGGTCACAAAATGGGTTCAGGGCTCACCAAACCAGCTCAGAGGGCACCAGACTATCTAAGGAGACATTAATAATCAGCTGAGGGAGCACCTAATCAGCTGAAGAGGCACCATATTGACTTAGGAGACAGTAGATCAACTTGGGGAGGCATGAGATCAGCTCGGGGCCCGAATCAGCTCCACGGGTACTATATTAGCTATTAGGGCATCAAGCAAGCTCGGAGGCATTAGACTAACTCAGAGGGCATTATATAGGTTCAGGAGGCACAATTAGTTGCTCAGTGGGGCACTCGATTGACTCAGGGGCACCAGATCAGCTTAGAGGGCAAGTTATCAGCTCAAGGGACCAAGACCAGCTGAGAGGCCACGAGATGAGCTCAAGGGGAACCAGATTAGCTTCACCCGTACGATTATTGGCGACGATGAGGCATTAGGTGGACACCGACTAGATACCTATACTCTTCCCGGGTGCTTGGAAAGGCGACAGAATGCCCCCGCTGACCGAAAAAGGTATTAAATTGTCCAACAAATCGCTACATGCGGTCCAGTTACATTTCGGTTCAACGGCGTAGGGCACTTAATTTCGAGCGGCCCAAATTGGGTACACCACCTGGAAATCACAAGGGCACCCAGGCAGTGATGGGGGCACGTGCACCATGTGCCCCCTGGCTGCACCCCTGAACATCAACTCCGGGAGGCATTAAATAAGTTCAGGGGCCCCGATCAGCTCAAGGGGCACTAAAACAGCTAATAGGGCACCAGGCAAGCTCGGAGGCATCAGACTAACTCAAAGAGTATTACATATATAGGTTCAGAAGGCACAATTATTTTCTCAGGGGGGAGGGGGCCACCAGATTGACTACAAGGGCACCAGATCAGCTCAGAGGGCACATGATCAGCTCCAGCGGCCACCAGATGAGCTCCGCCCGTACCATTATTGGCGATGATGAGCCATTATCTGGAAACGGATTACCTGCCCATACTCTTCCCGGGTGCTTGGAAAGGCGACCGAATTCCCTAGCTGACCAAAAGAGGCACTTAATTGTCAGATAATAGTTGAAATCGCTAAATTTACTCTAGTTCCATCTAGGTTCAACGGCCTAAGGCACTAAATTTCGAGCGGCATGGCCCAAACGGGTTACACCACCTGGCAATCAAAAGGGTACCCGGCATCGATGGGGGCACATGCGCCCTGTGCCCCCTGGCTGCGCCCCTGGACAGTAAACTCCGGGAGGCATTAAATAAGTTCAGGGGCCCGGATCAGATCAATGGACACTAAAACAGCCAATAGGACACCAGGTAAGCTCGGAGGCATCAGACTAACTCAGAGAACATTATATAGGTTCAGAAGGCACAATTATTTTCTCAGGGGGAGGCACCAAATTGACTACGAGGGCATCAAATCAGCTCAGGGGGCATATGATCAGCTCCAGGGACCAACACCAGCGCTCAGGGGGCACCAGATGAGCTCAAGGGGCACCAGATGAGCTCCGCCCGTACGGTTATTGGCGACGATGAGGCATTTTCTGGAAACGGATTACGTGCCTATTCTCTTCCCGGGTGCTTGGAAAGGCGACAGAATGCCTTAACTGACCAAAAAGGCACTTAATTGTTAAACAATAGTTTAAATCGCTAAATGCAGTCTAGTTCCATCTAGGCTCAACGGCGTAGGGCACTAAATTTCGAGCGGCACGGCCCAAGTAGGGTACACCACCTGACAATCTAAAGGGCACCCCGGCACTGATGGGGGGCACGTGCCCCCTTGCCCCCCCTGGCTGCGCCCCTGATGCCCCTGAACTGTGCTGCCACGAGGTGGTGGCTGATGCTGCACTCTCCCGCCCGGGCGGGCGTGAGCAACCTCTGCCTGATCTATCGTGCTCATTGGCGTGTGGGAGATGAGGCGTGTCAGGAGGAGCCGTGCTGTTGCTGTGAAGCGCATTCAGGCTCGCGATGTGCTCTTCATCAGCGATCTCACAGCGCCGCATGCCGTTACCTGAGATTTGACCGGGGCTCGTGGGCGGACACCGCTCGGAGGATGATCACACTGGGCCTCTACGGCTTGGTCGGCTCCGTTTCTGCAGCCCAGAAGCCGGATTCTTTAACGGCGCTGCGGTCGGCCGTGGCAGGGGCGCGTGTGTGTAGGTGTATTGGTGTTTTAGGGTGCTTTCAGCGACTGGGCTAGATCGCGCCCGTCATTCTGACGTTTTCCGAATTACAAATAATACGTTTAATCTATCTCCCACTGGTGTTTTGCATCACCCTGTACGGTGGGCCCCGTTAATTAATCATTTGCCCTGGTTCGTGCACTTTAAGCTAAGGTTATTATCTTCTACACCGTAATTTACTTACATTCGTGTGCTGTGCGCCACCTTTGTCGTGGTCTGGTATCCATTTTCACCGCTAGGTGTCAGAGCGTGGTGGTAAACTCCTTTGCGGATAGCCCGGTCTGTGACGTCACTTCACTTTCCTTCACGCCGTCGTGTTTTTTCGTCCTTCCCTGTGTACTAATTTCCAGTCATTGTCCTTTGTCTGGTAGCCGATTGAAAATACTCCCGGTGCCATTTATTTTCGTCGCTAGAGAACAACAAACAGCGTTGGTCACTTCTCCCTTTTCTGGCTCGGGGAGCTGTCTGTGAACGTGGAACAACCGGCTCTAGAATCCCTGTCTGGAGATCTGTGAGTCAAAGGTGAGTACCGATCACCTCTTTCCTATAGTCTGTGTTTAGTTCTGTGTTACTGTTGCTTAACACGCGCATTGACGGGGGACTGAGCAATCTTCGCTTTGACGGGGGGCGGGTACCCGCCCCTAAGATCTCGAGAACCACTGTAGGTAGCGAAAAACGGTAAAGGGCGTTGGGTTTCCCATCCACTTCTCCATCGAAAACATTTGAACCATTTTTTTCTCAGGTCACATTTAAGGTCACGAGAGGTTAAAAATGCCGTCATAGGGATAACATGTAAATTCTGTTTTTCGGCCATTACATCTGAACAAGTAAAGACAGAGACAAACGACTGGAACTATATGAATCCTTTCAGCAAGCCGAATCAAATGATATATAATTTGACCTTGCTACGTCAAATCAAGGATTTGACCTGAGGTCAGGTCAGGGTCAAATTATATAAAATGCATATCATTAGAACCGCAAAGCCCAGCCGAGTCTAATGCAGCTAAAATAAATGCTCTTTCACCATCCGTTACTGAGTTATTCCGTAAAAACAATTTTTCCCATGTATTTCCAATGGAGAGGTCATGCCTCGTATCTGACCTTAGGTCATCGATATCAAAAATACCGGAACATATTTTAGAGAACTCGGTGGGGCCATTATGTGATGAGTTTCAATCGGATAAGTTCACCCTGCTCCGACTTATGCTATCTTAAACTTTTTAGGTCGGGTCACTTGACCTGTGCTGGTGACCTGACCTGAGATGACCTAACCTTAAAATTTTCACAGAAGTTGTAAAAATGATGAGGAAAAAGGTATGGCGAGTACGGCGGCGCTACGCGCCGCCGTTTTTCTGCTGTCTCCGAAAAACCCGACGGGGGGCGGGTACCCGCCCCCGTCAATGCGCGTGTTAATGTCTATTGTTGATTGAGATGGGGATTTAGGTAGGTTCCCCGTCTATGTTGCTGGGCTGCCTTTTGAATTATCAATCTGGGGTACCGACCATAAATCTCTATAACTTTTGGGCTGCTCCTTTTAGTCACTTATTCATTCCTCCTATTTTTTCTGGTGCTACGATTTCATGAGCTGAGCAAGTGAAACCCTCCAGCAGCGCTATGGCCCCTGGAAACTTAACACGCGCCCCGCTGGGGGGAGGGCGAAATTTGCCCCCCTCCTGGTTTTCCCCAGATAGCTCAAAAACGAAGAAATGCAGAACAACGAAAATTACAGTGCCTTATCCCTAATTAATTTTATACATCCGATCAAAATTTTGAGTTAAGGTCATGTCAGGTCAAGGAGCTATTCAAGTTCAAGTGCCCCGACCTCAAAATCTAAAATCACGAGTTTGAAGCGGTGCCCAGGGAACATCAGCGAACCGATCAGTTTGAAACTTCCAAAATACGATAACGTCATTAGGGTCTACAAATCTGCTATCTCAAGTTTCTACAATTTGCTGATGACACCGTGATTATCTTTTCCGCCAATACCAAGTCTAACCTGCAAGAATCTATTCGCATTAATCTCCCCAAAATTACTACCTGGCTCAATTCTAACCCTCTTAATATCAACACGAAAAATCGACCTACCAACTGTTTTCTAACTTTTTCGAACAGTCTGGTGTAGACATCTCCATTGACGGTCAGCCCCTCTCCAGAAAATTCTCCATCAAGTATCTTGGCATCCTAATCGATGAAAAGTTTAAATAAGATCCCCAAATCAGGAGTGTTGAATCCACTGTCTCCCGCAACATAGGTTTAATAGGCAAAACCAGCAAATACCTAAAGTCCCACTATCTCCTCCTTCTCTACAATTCCTTAGTTCTTTCTCACCTCTCCTACGGACTCCAGGTCTGGGGATTTTCTTACCCTTCTAAGCTCAGGAGATTTCAACACTGCAGAAAATAATTGTTAAGATAATAGATTCTGCGGACAATTTGGCACCTTCTAGTCCAATCTTTAAGAAATACGGTATTCTCAAGCTATCAAACCTGATAAAATTGGTGCAGGCTTATGTTCTTCATGACTTTCTTAAAGGGAATGGACCAGTTTGTCGAAGTTCCAGAAAGCATACATAATCAACAAAATTGGTCCAAAAGTCAGGAAACCACATTTTCCTTTACTTTGATACGCTAAAAACAGAAATATATATTCTTTTCTACTAATTAAAGACGTCATCTGAAAAATAATAATTTTAATAGTCAGTAGAATCCAAACCTTGATTTAGCTCGATCGTAGACTTGCTGTGAAACGGAATTGAAGGTCAACGGATTGCTGCGCATATGTGACATTCCTTCGACGCGATTTTAGCCGTGTTATTCTGCCGGCAGAACGCATAATATTGTGCCGCACGCATGCGTAGTACGGTATCATGACCACAAGATATCATACTGCGCATGTGTGTGGCATACTAGTATGCTTTCTGCACAGCAGAATAACACGGCTTTTGTCTCTATTATTTTGTGTACCTATTTCAAAGTGTCCGTAGTATTATCAAGGTAAATATTGAGGAAAATATGGCAAAAATATTCTTTATAGGGCATTGATTTCCGTTGATGCTAACTGATATCACTTTGTTGTGTATATATAATTCATAGCATGCTTGAAAAATGTTTATTTCTTATGCACTTTAAGTTTCCAAGTTAACAAAGGAGCAGAACAAAGGAAAAAACTGGTGAGGTCATGATCTTCTCAATTTGACAATGAGGCTGGGGGCAAAGTAAAGGACTGACTGACAAGTTTCCATGGACAATTCCAATCAGGATCACATGATGTTTCCAGATGCATTTGCAATACTGATAATTGTTTGGCAATGGAAACAATGAAAATCTAATTCTCGGCAATCCACATCCAACCAGATTTGGCAGGAGCTCGTGCAGTGATGGTAAAGGTTTTCCTCACAGTGCAGAGGTGGAGGAGAGTAGATTCCAGAGGGTAAATATTTCTTTGCTATTAAATAAAATAGTATTAGATTTTAGACAATACTATACATTAAAAAAATTATTATTCGTGAAAATTTAGCTGCATGCACATTGCTTTATGTGACTGCTAGTCTGATTTTCTCCGACTGGTTTCATGCTCATTATATTGCCTTATTGTATGATTTCGTCCTGCCTGCTCTTCTTTGTGTGCTTCTTGTTCCTTGTTTCTGCTGTCTTCCTATTGTAGTTAAAAGAAATTAATTGATGATGATAAACAAAATTGTGAGTTTGGGGAAAGAGAAGTGAAGGCTGTGTAAGAAAACATATATTGTGTGCCAGGAATGTAGACAAAATTGAGATTGAAGACTCTTCCATCTGCTCAAGCTGTATCCATATCAAAGCTTATATTCATGGAACCCCCAATTGCTGTATTGCGACACTCAGCTCTATTCAGTTTGGCTTATTGTACTTGGAAGCTAGGTCACTGCTTCATTATTTATTATTTTTACATGTTTCCATTTTCTCCAAAACTCCAGTTATAATAAAAACAGCAGTGACTATGCTTTCTTTGGTGAGCTTTGACTAGGTACTACAGAAGTTGTGAGTCAAATCATTTTCTTAAATGATTCATTTGGTTACACCTCTTACTTGAAATGCCCCATACATTATCCTAGCAAGTTCAGATTTTTTAAAATAAAATGAAGCTATTTATCCATAAAGCGCCTGCTGCTTCCTGAAATCACTAAAATTATAGCTCTCTTTACTAATATGCAGCACACATAGTGGATCATCTGTCCCACCATAAGTTTTGGTAGAACACCCCATCAAAACATTTCCATAAAATAATGGAACATTTTTTTGGTGGTGGATCAAAGTTGCCCCCATGGACCAAAGATGCTCAGTTTTATTGTACCTTTATTAACCTTCGCCCGGGTGGAAGGTCTTTTTAGACCCCTCTCGGATTTTCTGAAGGGATCAAAAAACGGCGGCGCGCAGCGCCGCCAAACTCGGTATAGCTGTTCCTTCATCATTTTTACATATTTCCTGAAAATTTTAGCTCAAGGTCATATCAGGTCAGGTGAAGTCACCTCACCTCAAAAAATGCTTAGAACCGCATAACTAAAAGAAGGGTTAATCGATCAAGTTCAAACTCATACCACATATTGGGCCCACCAGGAGCTACAAAATTTGTTCTGGGATTTTTATATTGGTGACCTAAGGTCATGTGCAGAGCATGACCTCCCCATTGTAAATATATGGGGCAAATCACGAAATAAGCTTTTCTCAGAAAGTATGGATGGAATCAACTTCAAACATCGGTGACGACTTTCTCTTAGCCCATTTCTGAAGTTGATGCCAAACATTTTCACTTGTGACCTTTAAAAGGTCACCTTAGGTCAAATAAGCATTTTTTGTGTTCTACTATATACATTTTGAATAAAATAAGATAGAACTTTTATATTGTTACTATAGTGTTTTTATAGTCACTGCAAGTCAAATGATATACATCATGACTATACCAGGTCAAGTTGGGTCAGACCGTTGACATGGGTCTGGTCAAATGATATAATTTGACCTGGCATAGCAATATTTTATATCATTCTATTCGTATTGCGAGAGGATTGCAATGGTGCATCAAACGCATTGGCGATGCCACATGACCCTGGCAGATGGTGCGTCGATCGGCCCCCAAACCAAAAATTATTGATCTGCCTAACAATTTTGTACTGTGACTGTTTGCCCCAGTGCTGGCCTGGAAGTGCCGATGGCGGCAGGCGTCATCCCAATCTCATGCTTTGGACGCGCCGATGGAGTCTTCAGCGAGCTGGTTCCTGATAAGAGGTCCAAATACCCGAGTTGGATCTACTCTTGGAAGCTCCTCAACGTGCATTTTATATAAATAAGTGGCAAACAACGTACCTCAAAATCATTTTCACAATACTTTCTTTGGGTAACGTTCAGAACGTGGAGAGCACTGAATGCACATCGTGTGATGACTGTGCTCGAATCAGCAGAGTTCAATGCAATATTATTATGGTGGAGTTTAAGAACAACTCTGCTCGACTGAAATTCGCTTCGCTGTATAACAAATATACATTGCTACAACTTGGTTGTGTTCGTTTTCATTAGATCACATACATACCATTTCGGTATTAGGATATCGGAAAGCTTTGGAAAATGTTATTCGTATCGATGCCACCTGGAACTGCTAATCTCCGTTGCTTCATCGTTTTTGACCCTAATTTGGTTCAATTAGAATACGTTGAGTATGTACGAAGCTGTAGGTATTGCGTCGCTCTCCACACACACCCCACAAAAGGCCTTACCTTCACGTGACTGGTTTATTAAAGCCAATGTTATAAAGCAGCTATGAAAACTGGCAATATAATCAAGCTGAAAGCAGCTGTTTAACATCTTATCAATGAAATAAAGGTATCGGGCATTAATTACCGGTATTGCAGCTCAACACAGCGCAACATTTCCAACAGGAAAGTTTAGGCTCACTCATGGGGTTTGCTGCCAAAACCGTCATTCACCAACGAGAGTTTTCAATCCGAAAGCGCCACGTCAGGACGACTCGGCTTGCTCGTTTTAAGATCTGAACACCACAGAGGAGCTGAGTTCGCACGAATTTCTGTTATAAAACACCATAGAAATAACACGTTGACCTTCAGTGCTTAAAACCACATAGAAAAAAACACCAAATATATGAAAACGTACTTATAACTGCCTATGCCTAAGGTACACCAGCGCAAAACTCGGGGGTGTTAGTTACCAGCACACAGCAATTACACTTCTGAGTTGAAAAAAACGGATTATTATACACCAGATGCGTATGAGAGTTACAGCAGCGTATGTGATGCCTTTACCAAATTGACGAATGAAATGGACTTTTTCAAGTTCAAAGCGTAAGAATTAAAACCCATGGAATGCAGGACAGAAACGCATGCTTCACGAATAGTGACTAGTTAAAGATATTTGGAGCTGCACCACCCACGTGGTACTGCCGTCCGTCCATCACGTCTGCAGCGTTGGAGCCAGCTGCTGAGAAGGTGGGGTTAGGCACTTGACGGCGACTACATGGACCAGCCAGTCTAGAAGCGCGAGGTGAAGATCTAAAAGCACGGAGTTTAGAACAGTGGTAGAGGCGCAACGGCAGAATTATCATGTTCCCGCGAGGACACGTCAGCAGGACTCACTCAACTGTAACCATCCATGACGACGCACCTTCCGAGCAGAGGGCCGCAATCGATTCCGCACGCAACCGCTAGCCGACAGTATTGGGGTATTGAGTACTTATTTATGCAGACGTGCACCCGTCAGGCGAGCGGGATCGACGTTACGAACTTAGGTGCGTGTTCAAGAAGTTAAGGGCGATCTAGAGGGCCGTCATCTCTACTCTGAAGCACGAGCATAGGCTGCCGGCAGGGGCGCGCAGTTCCTGGCACTGGCCGTCTGGGAAGACAATGAGCGCTCCCGCGCCTTCATCTCGAACACCCTCATTAGCCGAGCCATCAGCCCACACCTAGGTGGCACACTGGGGCAGCGACGCCAGGTGGTGAATCCGCTCTCGACGCACAGAGAACGCCAGCACCGCAGGCAACCGCAGCACTCAGCAACGGACTGTCTACGCCGCGGAGAACGTGGTCTGCGGGGAGCAGAGAGAGATAAGTTAGACACACAGTAAACAAGCCTAAAGGTAGTGTTGGAATGGCATTCCAAGAAGGTAGAACAGTCTCATTCATGCCTCAATACTGATCCAGGAATTTTTGCACAATTATTTTGAAAACTGTCTTGATAGGTGGAATATCAGTATCAGCAATTTTACACACGCATTGACGGGGGGCGGGTACCCACCCCCGTCGGGTTTTTTGGAGATAGCAGAAAAACGGCGGCGCGTAGCACCGCCGTACTTGGCATACCTTTTCCCTCATGATTTTTACAACTTCTGTGAAAATTTTAAGGTTAGCTCATCCAAGGTCAGGTCACCAGTACAGGTCAAGTGACCCAACCTCAAAAAAAGTTTAATATAGCATAAGTCGGAGCAGGGTGAACTTATCCGATTGAAACTCATATCACATAATGGCCCCACCGAGTTCTCTAAAATATGTTCCGGTATTTTTATATCGATGACCTAAGGTCAGGTACGAGGCATGACCTCTCCATTGGAAATACATGGGAAAAATTGTTTTTACGGAATAACTCAGTAAAGGATGGTGATAGAGCATTCATTAGACTCGCCTGGGCTTTGCGGTTCTAATGATATGCATTTTATATAATTTGACCCTGACCCGACCTCAGGTCAGGTCAAATCCTTGATTTGACCTTGCAAGGTCAAATTATATATCATTCGATTCGGCTTGCTGACAGGATTCATATAGTTCAAGTCGTTTTGCTCTATCTTTACTTATTCAGATGTAATGGCTAAAAAACTGAATTTACATGTTATCCCTATGACGGCTGTTTTTTTACCTCTCGTGACCTTACATGTGACCTGACAAAAAAATGGTTCAAATGTTTTCGATGGAAAAGTGGATGGGCAGCCCAACGCCGTTTACCGTTTTTCGCTACCTACCGTGGTTCTCGAGATCTTGGGGGGCGGGTACCCGCCCCCGTCAATGCGAAGGTGGCTCAGACCCCCGCCAATGCGCGTGTTAACCTACGACTTCACCTATCAGTGGGTTCTAAGCCTGTTATTTATTATTTTTAATAAATAAATACATCAGAAGTGTTTCTAATTCTGGATCTAACAACTTCGTTCCAAGTGTATGGTGCTGCTAAGGATAACGAAAATGTTATGTAGTTTACTGCGGTAAAGGGTATATCGAAGCATCTCGATCGTCTTGAGGTCCTGTCTCTGTTTTGAGGGTTTTAGTGTGAATCTGAAAGACAGGAAGTGAGGGAAGGAATTATTTAGGTAACTATGCATGACATTGATTTATTTACAGTTTTGCAAAAAATCAATGTCAAAAACAATCTAGACCCATAGAATCTTCACAGCAAGCCAAATCGAATGGTATAAAATATGATCTTCCTTGGTCAAATTTAAGATTGCATTTGATCTGACCTGATGTCAGGTCAAGGTCAAATTAAGAAAAATGCATGCCCTGAGAACCGCAGAGATGAAGCTGACCTAATGCCGTTAAAATAAATGCTCTACCACCATCCATTACTAGGTTATTAAATCTAGACCATTTCTCCCCAAATATTTCCAATGAAGAGGTCATATAATTGTTGGGGTTTAACGACGCACCAACTGCCAGGGTCATACGGCGTCGCCAACACTCACCCTGTTGGAAGGGATTTTGGGGATCAGATCGACTTAATGAAGAGGTCATAGCTCGTACCTGAGCTTAGGTTCGTGGAACTCTGTAAGCCCATTGTGTGGTATGACTTTCAATCGGAAAGGCTCAAACTGTTCTCAATTATGCATCTTAAATTTTTTTGAGGTGAGGTCACTTGACCTGCACTAGTGACCTGACCTGGGATGACCCAACCTTAAAATTTTGCATAAGGTTGTACATATTACTAAAGAAAATGCATACGAAGTACGGCAGCGCTACGCGCCGCCGTTTCTATTCTATATTTTAAAAAAAAACGAGGAGGGCAGGTATCCAACCCCGTCAATACGCGTGTAAAGAATGCTTTGATGCACGGTACATAGTTGACATCTCAAATATTCAATGCTACATTTTCATTCCCCACCTTGGGCATAGGCAGATCCAGGGGTCACGGCAACCACCTTTAATTCCCTTCTTACCCCCACCCCCAGGATCTGAAAATCGGCGCACATCGATATCACTTGGCCTGATAGGTTTTGCTGGTCAAAAGTGGTACCCTCCTGGTCCGGATTGCGCCCTCCAGGAAGGGGGCCCCCTCCCCTGATGGACGATCCTAGACTCCTCTGTGATTTTGGGAGCTGAAAGAAAGAGTAAGAATTTGCGATAAATAAATGCGGCAAATGGGACAAAAAATGTCTGGGTTTTCCTGCCCTTCTCTCCCCAATGGGTGTGCCATTAGGGAAATTTGGTAGCCACTGGCTGTGGCAGGGTATGGTTCATGACAAAATGGAGGAGTTTGGTTTGTGAAAATTTGACAATATTCATAATTTTCTGCATTCCACATTTGTTAAGATTGGACTTGATGGGGCCAAGCGATCTGATTGCTCAAACATTCTTACTATTTTCCTTTGAAGGGATTTAACAAAAGTTAATAAGCAAACCACAATATTTTATATCAAAAACTTACTTTACCTTCAAATTTGGCCAAAAATGCGGATAGAGTAAACTTGGTATACCATTACCGATTGCAATAAGAGTATGCCAGTGAGAAATTAAAACCAACAAACCACATACAAAACCTGCAAACAGGAGCCTCATGGAGGGATCAAAATAAAAATGGCCAAACATTATTGAACTTCATTTGCTTTTTTAATTAAATTTGGGTATTTCTGAGCCTTTTTGAAAGTCAAGTTTTCAGATGTGGATCACAGAAGCTCACACATCTTAAAAGGGAAACACTGCTCCCTGAATCCTGGACATAAAATACCATTGAGATTATATGTTTGGGCACAGCCCTTCATTTGATATGGAGTAATAATCAGAGACATGCTAGAGCAATCAGACATATATTCCATGTCTAGCCACATTGTGAATAATAATTTGGCATGACCTACCTGATCCTGATGGACTGTGCCCAAATACATAATGGGCCCAAAAATATAATATAATGTATAATCATCAAGTGGTATTTTACATCCAGCATTTTGGGAGGCTGGCCAGCATATACCTGTCAACTTTTAATCATGCTTCTTGCCTCAGCAATCCAAAATCCATCGACATTGGAAATCACTTCATCAAAATATGTTATGCATATATCAAAATATTTACAAGCCTTGTCAAACATCCAAATATTGATATAATTGTTGGGGCTTATCAACAAACCAACTGCCAGGGTCATATGGCCTTGCCTACTCTTTTCCTGTTGGAAGGGTTTACAGGGAGCCAACTTGCTTCTTGTTCAGGGAAGCTGCAGGCGTGGGTGCCGAAAGCGGGGGGGCAGGGAGACCGTCCCCCTGTTGACCAACCAGGGGGACATCCCCCCAAAAAAAATTTGGGCCAATTGTCATAAAGGCTGACAGGTACAGAATATGCTCAAAATTCGCCTCTCCCGGTCAGCACCAGCCCGGGTCCATTCCCCCTGTGAAAATTCTGCTGCAGCGCCCCTGGCTGCAGGGCCCTGAACCCGAGTTAGCTATAAAAATATTGATATCCTAGCATGTGATCTTCATGATGAGATCATACCATCCAATCATCTTTGCTGCCCTAAACAATATTGAGGATACACTTTCATTTTTATAGCTAGAATGTGTTTAGATTCCTTTTCTTTAGTCTTTCTATCATGCAACAACTTATTCCTTCATTATGGGTTTAGAACTTAGATAGCCTGGTTCGAACTGAGATGGACTGCATCATCAAATACATACAAATTTATTGTGCCCAACGTCCAGTTCAATCACATTTGAATTGTATTTTAAGAACCCTCATTTTAATGGGACTCCAGAAATTCCCCTCCCCCAAACCAAGAAAGAATACTGTACCCAGAGATGACCAACAAATTATTGTGAAAAGAAGAACTTCTAATTTAATTTTTTATTATTTCATTTTTCCATATAAACAGGTGAAGAGAAGCAAAGGACATGAACAGCAACCTATAAGAAACATGAGAGAGGCAAGCAATAGTCATACAGTACAGTACAAGTGAGGCAGGAGAGTATGTTGTGAAATTAGTATGTTATGAGATTAGGACAAATAATAATAATGCTGGTCAGTAGAAATAACACAAAATAATGCAGAAAAGCAAAAAGAGAGAAGCAATACAAAACAAAATGAGCAGATAGATAATCCAAAACTCGCCTAACAAAACAAATAAAATGACGAAAAGAAAAACTAACAAATTATAATCATAAATTAGTTTGAAGTTGTGGGCCCACATATGTTGTTTAAGTTAGTCACAAACAAATAAAACACCCAGGTTTACATACATTGTGCAGGGTAAAAACAAATAATAGTGGCAATTAATGAAGCAAAAATAAAACCAACAAGCAGGAAGCCAAAAGCGCAAAAACAGGACGAAGAAAATAACCAGGCGAAATGAGAGCAAAGATGACGCTAAGTACGCATGAGGCAAACGAAAAGGATAAACAAAAGTTCGAGCTTAAGTGGAACAGCTCAAGAGCAGCGAGAAAAAGCAAAATAGAGGAATACAAGAACGAAATGAACATAGCAACACTAAATGAGCTCATGCAACATGAAGTGATGCTTGATAATAATTAATAATGCTTAGGTTACTCAATATTAAGTTCATCATCATTATCAATTTAATTCTTTCTTTTTTAATTATGATAGTAAGACAGCAGAAATGAGGAGCAAGAAGCAGATAGAGGAAGAGCAAGCAAGACAAAATCATACAAAAAGCAGCATAATAAGCGGGACAACATGTGATATTAACTTAAACCTAAGCAAATCTCGGTCCCCCAAAAAATTCAACATCTCACTACAATCTGCAGACATGTCAAGCTGATAAAACTATAAGCATCAATAGAATAAAAAGTGAGTAGGTACGTACCTTCTTTTCAGAGAAGAAACTAGAAAGTCTTCTCTAATCAGGTGGACGTTTTGTGGCCGAATGAGACGAATGTGCTGCGCCAGCTTTGTCGCACCTTCAAACGGGCATATCGCCAGCTGGCTCACTCGTTAGCATGACATTTTCCGGTAGTGGGCCGGGCCCAGGCGTGAGGACCAATCAGATTGTTGCAACCATATGGAAGGTATTCCTTTACGGTTTGAAATAAGCCAATAGGCGCCTTTATTTTGAACTTTAAAGTGTGCGGACATTTTATACAGAGAGCTTTGAGTAAAACTAAATATGCCAAAAGTGATTCCTCAACACGCTCTACAAAACTGCTATCTCAGTTCAAAACACGTTATAAAAGTGGGACACTCCCTTAAATCACACATTACCATTTCAACTCGCTTCAAAATTTTCGCTGGTCACATCACTTAGGGACCGTGTTGCAAGACGGCCTCAGCATTTGGAAGTTCCGTTTACATCGTTCCAATACAGAAAATTTTCACTATTTATATCGGCCCAAAAGTCTGGAATGATGATTAGCCTCCAGAATAAGGTACATTAATGATGTTCCTAGGAGCAAATCTATATTCAACGGGTTGCCAAAAAAATTATCTAGATCAGTATTGAGAGCTATTCGGATCATTACTACAGCACCTCAGTCAGCCCCGCGTGTCACATGAAACTCTCAAATCTTCCGTATGTGCGCAGGTCCCACTCTATCTCCCTAATCCTCACTGTACTGTTTAGGTTCCTGCTATGATTCCGCGTGATATTCAATGTGTTTTCATATGTGTTGTGGGTGATACCCTCTTTGTGTGATCGGCCAGGAACTGTTCTGTCTATGTGTAAATACGTCATTGTGTGATCTGTCCCAATACCTGTCTTTGTGACTAGTCCCTTTAGCGCACCCCCTTCTCTGGGTCCAAACTTTTTTCTTTTTTTCTTTTCATGCAAGGAGGCCCCAATGTGTTGGCGGTGGCTGTTCATTGGTAGGGGGCGGCCATTTTTAAAGAAAATATTAAGGGCTCAAGCTTGAACTAACACCGGGTTGGTGAGGGTCGACGTCGGGCTCATAGTCTTCCCGCCCCTTGCTAGCTGCACTACACGCTCTGTATGCCCTTGTCCCGTCTCACCCATGTTCGCTCGCCCCCTGCTGGTCTGCCACTGTCCCTGCTTCCCGCACATCCCTAAATATTGCATATGCTCAGGGCGTGGCCGCTCACCTCCGACCTCGGCCCTGGCCGAGTGGGCGCCGGCTTTCCTCCCGGCATCGTCTCTGATGGCCCGCCACGGCATCTCCTGGTGGTCTACCTTCTGATTTGCTGCTACCTGCCGCCCTCACCTTCCAGTTCCTGCCGATGGACGAGTCGGGTGGTTCCATCTACACGGACGTGGTACCGCTTCCCACATGGACACAGCCTACCCTACCTGGCCCGCCAGCCTTTGATACCGCCTGTGGCCTTCTCTCGCATGGACACGTCTTTGAACTACTGTTACCGGCGTCCTCCCACACCGTCTGACAACGTACCGGAGGGCTGCAGGCGGCGGCGGTGCGGCGCCCGGGCGGTATCCCGCCTGCAGGACCACATGCTGCAGCACCCACTGGTCGACCGGCCTACCTTCGAGTTGCAGGCCGAACAGCGCGGCCTCGCCGACGGCCTCAACCAGCTCAAACAGCTGTTCGAGGAGCGGCTGGCGATGTCCCGCATCCTTATCTACTACCGGCTGGGGAGCCTGAAGGACCGGTTCATATACCAGCTGCCGCTGGTCCCTACTTCTTCAACACCGGCCCCTGGCGCAACCAACATGTGGGTGCGACTGGAGTACGACCCGAGGAGTGATTCGGCCGCCTGGAGGTACCAGATCATCGACTACAGCACACGCAGCGCAGTGCTGGAGAACAAGATGGCGTTGAAGCCGGCACTAAGTGCGTTGCCTTACCGCTCGGTCAACGCCTCCAAGTATAAGCTCTCCTCCTTCAACACCAAGCACCTGGACGGCGGCTCCGAGGCGAAGGAGGTGCCCCGCAGTGACGTAGACTTCGCTTTCGGGCCAGAAATGATCCCGGGCGCGCAGCAGATCCTCTACCAGTACATGGACATTGAGCTGTCGGAGGTGAGCCAGCTGGCGGCCGAGGCTCCGACTGAGGCCTACCCGTACGACCACGGCTGGATCAAACCCGGTGCCTAGGGCAGGGTGCGCGCGCTCATCACGCAGCACGTGGACGCCTTCGTCAGCAGCACCAACACCGAAGCCGGCGCGTCCGGAGACAACTCCGACGTCTCAGACGTCGGGGCGGATGGCGAGGGGCCGGACTTTGACGGGGACCGGGAGACTGAGGACAGTGAGGAAGAAACTGACGTCACTTGTGCCGGCGAGGAGGAGGCTGACGTCACTGGTTCCGACGACGCGACAACTCGTTCGTAGCGCCTGTCCATGCTTCACGGAACACAGCTTCAAGTGGTGTTCATTTTAGCCGTTCAGCCGTCTGTGGCCCACTCCGTCTTTGGCATGGAATATGTCTTGTTTTCACCACATCTCTTCGTGAGCTGGTTGTAAAATAAAAAAGTACTGCCTGACGTAAAGCCAGACTTCATGAACTTTATTACTAACGAGCAATATGTTTTTTTATATTTTTGTTAGGCACAACATTGGAAACTCAACTAATGAAATCTCGTTAGCCGCTATTCCTTGGCAATCTGTGTACCAATAAAATTGTCTCCTGTTTTCCCTGGTCCCCGAACAATCTGTACTCTCTCCCACCCTGCCCTGCCCCGCCTCACGTCGCTGCCGGATAATGCGATTTTCACGAGCACCGAACTAAACCAAGTGCGATTCCGTGCGATGCGATCGCTCCGGTACGCCCCTCATCTGCCGTGATGTTTCGCCGCAGTGCCGCTGCCCACGTTCCGCGGATCCGTGTTCGTCGTAGTCGCCTCCGGCTCCGGTAAGGTCAAAAGGACTCCCGTGATTAGCTTCATGGCGCACGAATTTTCCAATATCATCCACGAAAGTGAGGCGTCGCTCACTCGCGCGATTCCTCGGATGGCGCCGAAGACAGTCTCAACCCGCAGCGCTCCCCGGGCCGGGGCTTGCGGCGCTTCTTATTTTTCGTATTTCGAGCATGACTAACGAGCACTTAATTGCAGATCGACACTTCGCCCATCCCATTCAAATTAGCTCGGCACTCCTATTTCACTCCTCACGCTGACTCGTGTATTGTTTTCTTTTATCGTGTACCTGCAATAAACGTATGGAAGGAAGTCATGCCGGATGTAAAGGCAGCTTCGAGCATGGCAAGCATAGCACTATGTAGTTTAAGTGGTGACTAGAAACCTGACAATACCGAGTAGTTAGCTAAGTTTCCCAGCTGGGGCATTCCAGGACAAAACGAACAAAACTATTTCAATTCGACACCACCATGTCTAGAAAGAATCTGAAACTTTGTTTACGGGGTAGATTTGGGCCGACAGGAATATGGATGTGAGAATCTTAGTCCGCTCCGACCAACGGTGATCGAATTATAGACCGAGGAATTTTCGGGAGGTCACCTTGTACACTCATCTTTAATCCATTGTAACTACCAAACGCATGGCCTGTTTAACAAGTTTTGTATATTATTGAATTTGTTTTGAACCATACATTATTTTGAAGAAAAAACGTATCGTAAAATTTTAAACATTTTGACTTTTAATTCGTTTGACCTTTTCTTTTGTGACATAGCTTAACTTTTTGGCAGTTGAAATTGACCTTTCAGACACGTCAAAAATTTTGCTTCATAAATTATTTTTCGAAAAAAATTAAAAAAATGCATTCTTGCTAAATTTCATAATTCCAAATTATTAGCACCTACGATAGGTATGCAGACGGCTTTTGACCACTGCAGTAGTACAGCCTATGTTTAACACCGCAAACAAAGCGATTGTTTTTGGAATCGGCTGCTCGCAATAATATTGCATTGTCTTTACGGAATTTTCATCTTGCAAGTGTCAGAGATTATGAAATGTAACACGCGCCCGCACGAGGGGGCGGATAACCGGTCTCCTCAGGTATTAGGCATTAAAAAAACATAATGGTGCAGCGCCACCGTACTTCACCTACCTCTTACACCACATTTTTGCAGCTTTTGGAAAAAACTTAGGTCAACTGGCAGCTGGTAGGTACTGCAAATACCGTTGGTCAGCTGGCAACTGACGTGAGAGGGTGACCTGAGGTAGGCGGCCGTCCTTATGCTTTGTGGGACGTTCAACTTTGGTTCCTGAATCAACCCTTCATCGTGGGAGCTGCTCGTTCAGGTGGTGGTGTCAGCGTCTCCGTGAAAAGTCGCTTGATGACTCTAGCGAGACTCCGACTCCTAAAACTGAACTGGCAACAACTTGGACAAGATTTATAAAAAAACAAACATTAGAAGTGAGGGAAAAATATCCATTGTTTCGAGGAGGGCGAAGGCAAAGGAGCTTATTAGTAAGGAATTATTAAGCCTTGCACCCTTAAACGAAAACTTACAAAGATGCCGCAAATTTATCCATAATTGAAATATGGTCATAGAACCGAAGATTTGCCTCTCTGGCGGTCCACGTTCGCAGCTCCTGCCGTCAACAAATGCGAGGTGAGGCACTTCGCGATTCAGCTGAATCTGCCTATGCCCGTGGCGAATCTAACCCGTCCTTCTTGATTGGCATCTCTAATACCTTATTCGCTCAGACGCGAGTACTGACTCGTTAAAGCAGCAAATTAGGCATGCATAGGTCCTCTACTATCCTGGCCTAAGCGGCTGTTAACGCGGTATTTGTGGCGCGCGTGATGCCACAACATATGACCTTGACGACAGCTGATTCGTGTATTGACATTCTTGAATTCGCGGATATCTAGCTTTCTTGAGTGTGGGACAGTTGTTTGATAATTATTAGCACGATATTTCATCTGCGAAACCCTTATGAAGGACATGACTCATGGCAAGAACGTTCCAAAACAAATCTGCTCTCGAATCGATCGTACCCGGTGATTTCAATTGTACGTCATAAAAAATGCAGTGCCGAAGCCGTCATTGAAATGGAAAGTTCTTGTGAGTGTTTTGCCCTTTCCGGCTTACTTACCTACCTACCTATCCTTGAATCTTGGCTTTTACCTACATACCATTTCATACCGTTTGCATAACCGTTTCCACAATCCACCGGCACATTTATTTTTTTGCTCTTTGACTTGTGTTTGCCCCGCTCTCCAGCCGACCTGCCGAATCTGCTCCTGTCCCTTATCAGGTAAAAAGCCTAGGCGACGTCCTTACCTCTAAGCCAATCGTGTCTAAGCTGTCATAATGTTCAACCCCCACTGACGAGAGGACAGTATAATCAGTTTCTTGGAGCCTGGAAGCCTACAGTCGTAGTTGATAAGTTGGGAGAAATAAATTATAGAATACGGTTATTGGGGGTAATGACAACGCTGCTAGTGCACCACAACCGGGTGAAGGCTAGACTAGATGGCGATGGTTCTGATGGAGCAGCAGCGTCCGCTGTTGTGGGAAAGGCGGGCGCCAGACACCAAAAGCAGATACTAGCTCTCGTTCAAGTGCGGTTAGCTGTGAGAAGAGTGGGGCAGCAGTGTCAGCCGGCAGGTAGTCGGGTAGAAGTGTAGGTCTGGTATCCAGTGTAGTCAGTGGTCTTCGTGTCCTTAAGCTTAGTAACTTAAACCTAAAGGTTCGGAGCCGCAAGCGCCGATCCTGTTAATGCTATATCCGCTGGCTTTGACTTTAATTGTTTGTTTTTCACTTCACAAATGGGTGGCTTTAAAGTGTTGTATGTGAAGTTAACTCGCCACACCGGCTGTGAGTAAAGCTACTACTATGTGGTGGGCCCGTCAAAATTGTGAAGTTCTGCCGTTTCTCGCTAGCAGCGTCCACACGCTCCCGATCGTATGCCAGCCAATCACGTGACCTCGGCTGCGCCGTCCACCGGAAATGAGCAGACCGGCCAAACCAGGCCAAACCGGACCCAACCAGACCAGCCCAGCTGTAAAGGCTGGCGGCCGGGGCAGCACAGCATTGGACACCAGACACCGCCCGGGCGGTGGGGGCCTGGGGCGCGCCTCCCAATCCCGACTGGGCCAACTCAACCACGCTAGCAACTCATCCACACGCCGACTGAACACGGCAGCTGAACCAAGCATTTCCGTATGTAAGCCTTTTAGTCACTTGCTGCTCATTGTATATAAAATTATACTGGTGCCGTTTCTGTAAGACATTTTTTCCGACATTGACGGCCCGAGGGCGCTATATTTAACCGTCACTTGGCAGTCAAGCAGCACTAACAACACAATCAGGAGTCACAAACAATACAAAAGCCGAGACAAAATTCAGATACGGGTATCGATGGCGCAGTTTCACACGTGGGTGGTGGGTGGTGGGTGGTGGGTGGTGGATGGTGGTGGTGGCGGTGGGGTGGGGGGGTGGGTGGCGGTGGCGGTGGTGGTGGTGGTGGTGGTGGTTTTATCACTTTTGGTAACTTCAATGCTCACTGCGCATGCACATTGCAGTGGCGAATCCATGACGACATTTAGGGGGATGGGGGAGGGTGGTGCTACGGGGCTCAAGTCTCCTCCAGCATTGCCTCAATACAGCCTGTCTATGCATTAACCACAGGCATTTTGACATTTCGGGGGGAGGGGGTTGGCTTGAGGCCCCAAGCTTCGTATCGGCCACCGTATATAAGCATACGCAAGATATTTAAATCTCGTTGCATCACTCCAAATTAACGATCAACATCAATGAAAGACAATCGACCTTGCATATTTCAAATATGATCTTCAGATCAACAAAAGGTCACTGCGCATGCGCACTGGAGCAGGTGATTACAGAAGCTATCTCGGCAGCCGATGGATCAATTTTCTTGAAACTATGTAAGCAAGGAAATGGCAACACGTATAAACTACACATGATGCCATATTCGAGTTGCGAGAAGCCAAGCCAAGCCAAAGCCAAGCCGAGCCGAGCAGCCAGGGCAAGCGCAAGCCCAGCCAAGCCAAGCCAAGCCAAGCCAAGCCAAGCCTAGCCTAGCCTAGCCTAGCCTAGCCTAGCTTAACCTAACATAGCCAAGTCTAACCTAACCTATCCTAACCTTGCTTGTATTTAGATTTTAACGTAGCTCTCTTGATCTTGTCTTTTTGCTACCCCACACAAATATAAAAATCGCACTTTCAACCTTTTGAGCAAACTCGCGATTTGGTGCTGGGAGCACTGTCATAAGGTAGACCAGCTGAGACAGCATTTCCAACTTGACGAGATGGATTCAGTTATAAGGTGTCAGCGCCAAAGTCTAGTCTCTGAAGCGCCCTTAAACCCCAACACGCCAAAAGGCGTCAGACCTCTTCCATTCCAAGAAGTTAGACTATTCTTCATGCTTACATATTTGCGTTCATAGTTAATTTCAACATACCGACATCTGGGCCGTTTGATATTCGCACTCCTGATATTTCTAGCATGTTTTCTTGCTAATGAATTAGACTCGCTGTAAAAGCCCATTCCCAGCGTTTCCGCATGACACAATTTGTGTGCAGTACAAGAAGTACTGGTGCAAAAACCGAACGTCAGATGTCGTTGCGGCAATCAAGTTTATTGAGTGGTCGAATGATAATACATTTCTGTAAATAAGCAATGTCAGAGTTCGATTTTGACAAAAACAACTGATACTTGTTTTGAAAAGTCCGGGGGAGGAAGGATGTGATGTGTGTTGAGGTATTGGGGGCAATTTGACCCAACTGCGCATTGCACTGGACGTTAACTTGCCCAAGGCTTTCGGTCATCAGGCAGTTGCATGTTGGTTTACGCGCTAGCATGGTATTTTCAGCGAGTGGTTGAGACTCAGGGCTTACGACTGATCATATTACTGCTACCATATGGAAGGTGTTCCTTCAGGGTTTGAAATGAGCCAACAAGCCCCTTTACTTTGAACTTTAAAGCTGGCGGAAATTTTATATCGAGAGCTTTGGGTGAAATTAAACATGTCAATAGTGGTTTCTCAACACGCTCTACAAAACTGCTATCTCAGTTCAAAACCCAGTATTAGAGTGGGACACTCCCTTTAATAATAACCGATGCAGTAATGGGAGAGGGTTCGTTGCTATAAAAATACCAATCCAGCGTTTGAAGTTGCTTCCAAAACTGTATGCTGACAGCATGTGTTTCATATAACTCCACACTAAGCAATCATAGGCATTTTTTACGTCACATGCCAAAATCAATGCTGAAATTTTATGTAAGTTGCAGTTGTCTATCATATCCAATACAAGACTAATATTTTCACTGATGTATCTGCCGTCAAAGCTGCAGTCTACTGGTTCGCACGGCCACAATTTACAAGCCTTCAAAGCGGTAGTTCATTGGTTCCCATGGCAGCAGTTCACTAGTTTTCTAGGTTGCAGCATATCAATCCACAACATAGAACCATTCTACAGGTCCACGGGGCTGTAGTTGACTGGTTAGCAAAGCCCAAACGCACCTGCATTCAGCCTTACCTTCATGAAACAGTGAGCGTCCTGATGGTCGTGAATGGTGGAGGCTATACTCTCAGGCCAGCACAAGATCATGATGTCAAACTTGCCATTCCCGGCGTCCACCAGGTTACGAGTGTATCTGAAACCCCAGAAAACACACAATTCAGTGTTAGTCGCCTTGTCTGTGTATGTAGATGCCCGTAAAAACCCCAAAACGCAAACTTTGACAGACATGAAAGGCATTGGTCTATGGATAAAAAATGTTTTGGGCCATTTCAATTTGAATGGCCGCGTGTTCCAAGTTGGCGTGTTTAATGCTCCAAGTTGTTTTATATTCCAATTTGGCGTGTTAAATACGGTATTTTTAAAATCTTCAGGGAGGATGGAAAAGTTGAATGATGACTGAAGCTGGAACGCAGGGGTGGAAAACAGCAGGCCCTAGACCCGATTCACTGCACAGAGGTGCCAATTTCTGAAAATGACAACACTCCTGCCCAGACACCTGCTGGGGGTGCCCACACGGAGGGTGACAAGGGCTGATCTTGAGTCCGTGTAGATCACTATTGGGCCAATGTCCAGGTCTGGGAGGGCGGTAAGAAAGTTGAGGGCGGTCTGGAGGGTCGTTATTTCTGCTCTGAAACTAGAGCAGAGGCTGCCGACTGGGGTGCACAGCTCCTGGAACATATCGTCTGGGAAGGCTAAGAGCGCCCCCTCGCCTCCATTTCGGGCGCCCTCGCTGGCCGAGCCGTCGGTCCACACTCAGGTGGCGCAATGGGATAGCGATGCCAGGGGGTGAAGCGTCGTCTGCCTCTTTGTCCGGTCTGAGGAGCCGGGCGGCAGCGGGGCTCACCCCCATGTTGAAGCTGACCACCTTCGGTCCATGGGGGAGTCCCCAGCATCCGTCACCATTCGCAGGGGGTCGTCCTGTCCTGAGAGTGCCTTAGCCAGGAGGTGCGCGGCAAGCTCCTAACGGCGGGCCGCGAAGGGCGTCAGACCGGCCTCGCAACAACAGCAACAGCATCACAAAATTTGACATATTTTCATTACACCCAGAGGTGAAAAATCAATTCATGGCCACACGGCGTCACACCACGGACCGACACTTGCTCTTGGAGAGGAGGGGGTAGTCTTGGGGGACACTCGAACTGACCAGATCTCGTCGGTCAAAGTGTTATTCTTTGCAGACTGGCCAATACGGAGACCATGACGGGAAGGGCTAAGACACCGATGGACCGTGCAGAGGGACTAAAACAGAAAACATAGGATATGTAGAGACAAACTGTTTTCACCATTTTAATCAGCGGCGAAAATAAAATAAAGTTTTGTTTTCGTTAACTTATCTTACATATGTAGGCAAAAATGTGACAATATTCCAAATTCTAGAGGATTTTATTTGCGGATGAACCGTGCAGGGGGGGGGGCAATACAGCCAAAACCAGGACAGATCGAGGAAAACAGTTTTCATCATTGGAATTAGAGGTGGGACTTTTTGGAAAAAGCTGGTCCCGGTCCCGGTCCCGACCAACATTTCTTGGTCGCGGCCTAGACCCGGCGAGGAAGGATGTGGTCCCGGCCTGGCCCCAGCAGCCCTTTTACCACTTATTGGCTTTTAAACATACTAATTTCTTGTGGATAAGATCTAAACATATTAAGCAAATTCATAGCATCAGTACATAAGCAAATCAACATAAAATATGAACCATAGCTTCAGGAAATCCTTACCTACTATCATGAAAAATGGCCACAGTTATCTGACAATGCTGAGGAAACATTTGAATGTTAAACCCTTAAAAGGAATGTGGCGCCTTCACAGCGTGATTTTAACTGAGATAGCCAAGTTGTAAACCAAGTCGGAAAACCCGGTACTCCATGTTTCATTTGTCTTGGAACTCGATATTTCCGTAGAAAAAAGCTAAAACCTACCTGACACCAGCCCCCCTCAGCCCGTCACCGGGCGGCCATTGTTGTGAGCTGCTGGTGTGCCAACATATGCTGACGTCACGATGAGCATCAGCCAATCGAAGCCCTTGCAGCGTTTCAAGTATGGTAGTGGTTGCCAGATCGTGACATCATCCACAGGCTGATATTTCTTTCTTTTTTGTTTTTTAAAACAAATATGGCCCATTGTACATTCTTCAGAGAAATAATAAATGGTTTCATTATTCTTGGCTAAAAGTACGCCTAATTTGACTAAATTCCAGGATTCGCCCAAAGTGCCACATTCCCTTTAAAGGTAAGAAACTATGGTATAACTGAAGGAAGCCAAATTAATTCATAACGGACTAGTAAAGCGTGGTTTCCTATGTACTTAGACATGCTGAGCTCAAATATAATACTCACTTCCCGCGCTTTTATATTACGATATAATTGGGCACAAAATCCGTCATAGGTATACCTCACAACTACCGATGCACCACCGGAAGAATCGTGTAATAAACAAACATGACGTTAATTCAGGATGCCAGATTGGATTCTAGAATAATACTTCAATACAAGAATAATACTCAAGATCTCTTATAAAATACTCCCGAAAAACGCTACATGAATCAGCAGATTTCCCGCTAGGAGAAATCATTGCCAACTTTCGACTGATCTTCCCCCACCAGCGATGAGGCAGGTACAGTAAAGGAAAATCCAGATTTATAAATGCAGTGTGGTCCAAAGATTTCGCGAATCAGGACAGTACGCGAGCGAAGCGAGCGGACATGAATCCTCCGAAGGCCCGGCCTTTGCCGGCGTTAGCCGGCAAAGCCGAGGCCGCCGGAGGCGAAAGTCGGCGCCGCAAGCTAGGTGAACCGCAGGCAACGTCGCTAAATCGAAAAATGGTTAGTGTACGGTTAGGTTATGTCAAGGCCCTTAAATGTAGAGATAGAATGCTCCGCTCTAAAAAATGGCAACCTCTGTTTTACGTTTGTGACGTCAGCAATTGCTCTCAAGGTGGAGCCGCCCATTCATTCAATGTACCTAAATCGGCTACGGATCGTGGGATGTTCGTACGGTTTCAAGATGCATCTGGCGAGGGGCAGACCCCGGATTCATTACCCCACGTCCACAAAAAACCATAATCATTGCCCCTAACACGCAACTATCTGCTGAGCCAAGTTTTCTACAATACATAGCGGCAATGCGTTGCTAAGCATTTCTAGGCGATTTCTGACGTCATCGCCGTGGTGAATGCCAGATTTGCGGTTGCCATTTTTTCGTCTATGCTAAATAGCTGGAGCACAACCCCCTGGGTTATGTAATGTTTTCAAAGACAATTTTGACGTTCTAAAGGATTTTGTTACTATCTGGAGTTATTTAAAACAACGTTTATCAATCTAAAGGTTTTTATTTGCATCAATGCGACATTGTAAAACACCATATCTGGTATCGTCTCAACATTTCCGGCACGGTTACGGTCTCCGCCGTGTGTGGTGGGGTATAATACTACTTATATTTTCATTTTCATTTTTGGGGGAATTTGTGCTTTGGTGCGGACAACTGTGCTGAGCATCGATGAGAGCGAGGTGGAAAAGGTCGGAAACCATATCTAAGTCTAAGTGATTAATTTGTCTTCCTTTAGAATTACCGAAACTATACATCAGTACAAATTTAAGCAGTATCACACCTCCTTTCTGTCCATCCATAAACATTCAATCAATCAGCAAAGTTTTATCAGGGAAGGTCAGGACACAAATACCTGCAAGAGCCTTAAGATCAAACCACCAAAGCACAGGAGCAATTTGACAGATCACTTTTACAGCTGGCATGTGACTTAACGACTGTTGTTGACTGTTTATGAATAATTTCTCGAGTTGATACGCCCAAAAACGATTACGTAGGCCCCCACCTTCCTTCCTCCCCAACACACACAATCAAACAAACAATGTCGTCTATGCATGGATTTCCCACGGTTCTTACAGATAGGATTTCCAAATATGGAAGCCAAGCATAGATCAATGAGAAGGAAAAGCTAGTAGCAAAAACTGCCTTCTTTGATTCGTGTCAAAACGGCTTTCTATTATTCTAAACAAATCAAAATTGTAAATTATCAGTGCCAATAACAATGTTTGCTTGTTTTTTTTTAGTGGCCTTCCTACGATCAGCCCAGGGCTGGGGCCGCGTTTCCATCGCCGGCAACCAGCGCACCCCGACCACATGTCCGGAATGCGGAGGGAACACGACAACAACAACTAGTGCATCCAGGACATGTAGACGGCGCAGCCCGCTGAGCGACCGGCGATGCAAACGCGGCCCACACGAATTCAGAGACGCAGAGCTGGGAGAGGTCAATTTCGCAGAGAAATTAATCTCTTCCTTAGCGCTGCGAGTCTGAATGTTAACTTTAAGGGCGAAGGGTCCGAAAGAAATTCGCCCGCAAAGCTGGCGGCCAAAAGCCAGCGGCCACTGTTTTAGAAAAGATAAAGCCACGCTGGAAGGGAAAACCTCAAAGATGTACGCTCAGAGACTCCAAGTTACATGGTTGAGATGAAAAACCCTTCTTAAATGAAAAAAACAACAAAAAAACAATATTTTCGCGGTGATATTCTAAGGGAATTCACCGCTGTCACCTTTGATTTGGTGTAGAAAGTCGCTTTTAGTGAGGGAGATAACATAAAGCATACGATGGCAAGACGCTGTTTCGGAGGTATTCATAACCAGGATTATCTTTAATAATCCTAACGAGAAGTAAATGGCGGTGGTGCCCATACTGTTTCATCGGTCCACGTTTATGTGCCCGTGTTTCATCAGAGTTTATGGGCCCATGTTGATTCACATATGAAGTTCAGAACCAGTTCGATGAGGTCTGGACGGTCGTTTCCGAGCAGATTTTGGAGATTAGGGGTCAGATTATTCGCCGCCAGGTAGTTGGCGATGCGTATCCTTCTTGGAGCTTCGGTGGGACATTCGAGCAGTATATGTTTAACTGAGAGCCTTGCGCCACATCTTTCACAGTTCGGGGAGGGTCATTGTCGAAGAGATAGCTGTGGGTTAATCGAGTGTGTCCACAGCGTAAGCGAGAAAGGAGTACTTCCTTTTGCCTGGTGTTTTGGTTGCTAGTGCACCAGGGGAGAGTTTGGGTTTGATTTCATACATGTGATCAGAGTGTATGTTTTCCCATTTTAATTGAAGCTAAGATGTAAAACGTTCTCTCAATGCACTAAAAACATCCGAAAGAGGTAAGTGGATATTTGTCATCCTTGGCAAAAGAGAGGCCTGTTTCGCCGCTGTATCGGCCTCTTCATTACCGGGAATGGAACAGTGACCCGGGATCCATAGGAAGATGACGTTTTGGCTACGAGGAAGGGTGTAGAAAATCCGAAGTATATCGTGGACGAGTGGATGATCTATGGTCTCTGGGCACCGTAGGGCCCTAGGGCCGATCGCGAGTCTGTACATACTATCGAAAGAGGAGTACGTGTTTCTCGGATGAGAATCATAGCACTTTTGATAGCATACAGCTCTGCAGTAAAAACGGAGGCAATGTTTGGTAGTCGGTAAGTCAATTTCAAATTTAACCAGACAACCGCAGATCCAACTTGCTGGTTCCGGAAAGATCCGTCCGTGTAGATAAATGTATAGTCCGAATGAGCAAATTGGTATGCGTGGAAATCAGACAATATTTCAGTCGGATTTATTTGCGACTTTCGTTCAGTAAAAGGTATTGGATATCTGGCCAACGGTGAAGCCAGTAGGCTAGAGGGGGTGGCTTGGGAGCGGTGTGCACCAGGGGCATATTGATCTCAGTCTGAGCGTTCTGCACTACAGTGGCAATAGAGCGTATAGTTTTCTGAGGCCGGCGTGCGTTATAAACATAATGAGGCGTCACGCAGGACGAAGCAGGATGGTCCGGGCTGCTCATAACCTGGTAATAATATCGGAGGACTAAGAGGAGTTGACGGCTTTCTAGAGAAGGCAGGCTAGCGTCTGCCTGAAGAGCAGTCACAGGGGTAGTCCGAAATGCCCCCGTAATTATCCTGAGACACATGGTTTGTATTGATTCTATACGATGTCGACTTGTTGGGGAAACTATACATATTACAAGAGCACTATAGTCGAGAACAGATCGGACAAGGCTGCTGTAAAGGAGGGTGAGCGATTTACGGTCCGCACCCCAGGTACAACCTGAAACACATTTCAGTATGTTAATTCTTTGTAGGCAGCGTACTCGCAGCTGTTCGATGTGGTTGCGGAAAGTGAGACGGGTGTCAAGTATAATACCTAGATACTTGAACGTTTGAACTTGCGGGATGGGTTGATTTCGAATTTTTAGTTGGAGATCGTCCGCCGCTCTGCCTCTTTTAAATACCATGGTGGCTGATTTCGCAGGGGAAAGAGAGAATCCCCACTTCTCACACCAACGCGATATAAGTCTCAGTGCGGCCTGCATTATTTCTCGGATTCCCTACAGGTTTCGCGGGTTGTCCAGATGGCAAGATCGTCAGCAAACATGGAACAATGGACGCTCGGATAATTTCTCCGTACGTCGTCGAATATGTCGTTTACGGCCAGTAAGAAAAGGTTGGGAGATAGCACACTCCCTGTGCTACACCATGCTCAAGTGTGTGGATCCGAAAATGTTGTCTTGCATTTTACCTGGAACGTTCTGACTTGCAGAAAGTTTTTAATAAACTGGGCCATGTGGCCCCAAATGCCAATTTTATGGAGCTTTATCAGCGCAGTTCCTCTGTGAACCTTATTAAACGCGGATGATAAATCTAAGAATGTGGCGACAGTAGGATGTCCGTGAACGAAGCCTTTTTGGACAGACGATACGAGTCTGATAATGTTGCAGTTGGTGTTTAAGTTTTTACGAAATCCACTTTGAAAAGGTGACAACAGTTTGTTAGATTCCAAAAGAAGGTTAGCCTGGCATTTACCATTCTTTCCATTATTTTGCAGGAACAATTTGTAAGCGAAATTGGGCGATAAGAAGTTGCCAAAAGTTTATCTTTACCTTGTTTTACTATCGGGATAACTATGCTTTGAAGCCAACCAGGAGGGAAGGTATCAGTTTCCCATAAGTTGTTTATTGAGGATAACAATCGTGTACGATTTTGATTTGAAAGATTTGAGTAAAAAGAGTAATTTATTCCATCCGGACCGGGAGATGATTTATTACCCTGGTTATCGATACTTCGAGCTCCTTTAGGGTGAAAGGAACGTAATATTCAGTTTCTGGTGATGAAAAGTCTAAGAGATTAGATGATGTCACAAGATTCTGGTGAATATTTGACGGATATATTTCTGTTGACGATACAGACGCAAAGTGTCTAGCAAATGTATTTGTGACCTCATGCGGGTCGGATATTATTCCATTAGTGGTCATCAATTGTGGAAAATGTGCACTGCAAGCTCGACGGGATCCGAATGAGCGAACCGTCTGCCATATGTCTTTTATCGGGGTAAAACGATTGACTTTGGAGCCGACGTATGTTCTCCATGATTTTACCTTTTCCTCCCAGAAAATTTGTGATGCAAAAACGCAGCTATCAGAATATTCTTGTGCGAGTAAATCGTCCATTACATTTTTGAAAAGCACGAAGGGCCCTTCTCCTCACGGCCTTCGCCCATTGGCATCGCGAGTTCCACCATGGCGCGTGAGTGGCTTGCATTTGGGGGTTTGGATTTGATTTTGAGCGTGGGATGGTATCCAATGCAGTGTCATAAATAGTGGAGAGGAATGTGGTCATATCTGGTGGAGCGTCGTGAAGCTTAGAAGCTAAATTGTCGTTGAATTTCGTCCAGTCTGCTAATTCTGTTTTCCATTTCTGTATAGTGGGTACGGATGGAAGGCAGGTTAGTGATGGGATGCAAATAGAAATCGGAAAGTGGTCAGAGAAGAGCGGATCAGAAGAGACAGACCATTGGAAATGTTGTGCAAGGTGGGCCGAGACCAGCGTGAGGTCAATCGCAGAGAGAGATCTGTGGCTTCGACTTTGAAAGGTTGGAGAACAGTCATTAAGGAAGCAGAGTGAGTTTGATTCTGAAAATTTTCGATTATATGACCCCGCGTAGATACTGATTGGCTACCCCACATAGTGTGGTGGGCGTTGAAATCACCTAGCAACATAACTGGGGAGGGGGATAGTTGGGTGACTAGATTGTTCAGATTGGTCAGAGTTACTTGAGAATCATGTGGGGGAGGTAGATAGAAACAGCAATGAAGTTCAGACGACCTATTTTTAGATGAGCTGCAACAGCATTTAGAGGAGTTTGTAGGTTTATTCTGCGTTGAGGGAGAAGATTTGAAACATATAAGGCAGCCCCTCCTTTTCTGGAGTCTGAGTGTATGTTATTTTGGTACATTGTATATCCTTTAATTGAGAAGTTGTACACATCAGCGTCTCTCAAGTGAGTCTCCTGGATAGCTGCCACCAGGGGACTTTCATGAAGTATTACATTTTTGAATTCTGCGCAGTGTGAGATAAGGCCACCAACATTCCACTGAAGTATTTCCATATTACTCGTTTTGTGTGTGTTTTTCCTCTATAAAGCATCGCCTCGGAGCGGTGGGTCGCTTAGTATTTCGGAGTGTCCGGCGCCGTGTGCAGGGTGGGCTCGAGGCAGGGGTGATGTCGGAGTTAGAGTCACAGGACAGGTAGGCTGGAGGTGGGCTGTGGGCTGGAGGGGGTTTGGATTCAGAGGGCTAAGATCCGCGTCGGCGGGTGCTGAGGGATCGGCGAGACCCCTAAGGTCAGGATTGTTGCTCCAGTGAGCCGGCTTTGGGAGGAAGGACAGGCGTGTTGAGAGGCGCCCACCTGCGATTCAGCTGAACTGACGTCAGCACAGGTTCCCACTGATGGTGGAGAGTCGGCGACGGCAACGGGAGGGATGGGCTCCGCAGTAAGTTCGCCCTCAGATCGGGTGGTGGCGCGACAATCAGAGCCCGCTTGCTGATCATTAAGGCTGATGTCTGATCGGACGTCAGGGCAGGACCGTGGTGATGTCGAAATGCGATCCTGTGGAGCCTGAAGGTCACCAGAGGGCAGTGGAACCGACCTGTAAGCCTTGGCATGAGGTTCCTTCCTGTGCGGGGGCTGGTGGTGTGAGGGGGAACCTCGGCACAGGGGTCACCAGCATGAGGACCTGCCGGGTACCGGGGCCCTGGAGCCACGTAGGGGTCCGAGGCCGGATGCACGCGCGGAGAGGGCGCTGACCCACCGGGTAGGCCTCCGATCTTTTGCTCGTGACGGGGAGCCTTTGCTTTCTCTGCATAAGATCTGGGGGCGCCGCAGGTGGGAGTCGAGGCCACTGATCGTATGATCTTATCCCCGGTGCTCTTCCCTTGGCTGCTTCGACAGCCTCTATCCATGCAGAGCATAAGTCTGAGCCCACGGGGTGAGGTCCCGAGCAGGAGGCGCATCGGTATGGACCCTCGCAGTCCCCGCCACCATGTTCCTCAGAACACACCCTGCATCTAACTTTACGACCTTTACACTGGCGGCTGAGGTGGCCATATTTGAGGCACTTCAGGCACAGTTTGGGCTTTTCAACCCACGGTCGTACCGGGAAAAGTGCATATCCCGCAATGAGGTGGGAGGGAACCTCAGTTCCCCAGAAGTGGAACTTCAGCAGGGCGTTTGGTCGCCCGTTCCGATTTGGGAAGCGAGTAATTTTGGCCCCTTGTCCCTGGCTTTCCTTCGTGATGGTTTCAAGGTCATCATGCAGAAGTTCTGGAGCATAAATCGTGCCTGCGGCCATATTTAGCCGAGTGGGTAGTTCCACGGTCACTCCTTCCCCAGGAACATTTCTACATCTAGCATCCTTTCAGTCTGGAGAGTCGTGGCGGTTTTGACTAGGAGAGACCCACTCCTAATGGCCCTGGCTTCAAGCACTGGCTGAGCCAGTATGGAGATGAGCTCATCTCGAACTTTGTATGGGCTCACTTTTTGAAATGGGGTCTCATCAACACATCTAATGAGCAAGAAGGCAGGGCCCTCTGGCGCGAGGCCCATGTCGTTTTCCATCATACTTTTGGCTGGCGCTTAACGACCAGACAGACCCTGAACTGACCGTTTGTGTGTAGATTTCTGGGCCAAGTGGCAAGAAAGTAAAACAAGGATGATGTCACATTAAACGATTAGGTCACACTTCTAGGTTCAGTGCCCATGCCAACACAGAGTTTATGTCTTGATGTCCTCTTATTAGATAGCAGATTTTTGGGATTGAAATCCAGGTCAAAGCAAAGGCGGAAAAGCATATCAAAACAAGTTGCGATCGGGGAGACTGACTCTGTGAATGCACTGACAGAAATTGTAACTGTTCAGATGCTTCTCAGTTTTGATGTGAATTTCATTACACAAACTCTGAGGAACTTAAGAACTATAGCTCCTTAATAGCTAGTAATGCTGTGTATCAGCTGCCTTAATCCTAATGCACATAGCTCACACAAGCAATCTTTTTCTTCTTCTTTTTTACATTACATATATTTCCTGTCTCATGACCCTGGGCTGTTTCAGTGAATAGTTGACCAACTGTGAAAAGCCAGACAACAGACCAAGGGAGCCAAGGTGCAAGGAGACTCCCCTCACCACTCCTCAATAATGTTTTCCTCCTAGTTCTATGAATTTATTCAGGCCTCACACCCTGAAATATCTACCTAACCTAATTGCAGCACACTGGGCGGAGCACTACATGCACTATGCACATTGAAATTTTACCTTAGCACCTGCTACATTTCACCCAGTGGAAAACCTATGAAAAGGAGCCAAGGATAACACACAGAGAAAGCAACATCAAAATGCTGGGTCTGGACGAGAAAGGAGATATGGAAAGGAGGTGACCTACCAGGATTGATGTAGGTTCTGTAGTCGTGGAGTTGCCTTCCTGTCTGAAAAAAACTATTTTAGGGAAATTAGCACAAACCAGGACAACTAGAAGAAACACATCACTTCTCCACTTGGTGGCAACTTAACCACGGCAGTTGGCACCAGCTAACTCAGAGTAGAGCAGGTTTTTCACTGAGGTTATTACTAGCTAGAAATGGTTAATAGCTTACTCGAAACAATACAGAGAAGCAAACGTTTTAACAGTAGCAGGAATCAACTTGAGCCCTCCTGCTTTTACTACAAGTGGAGAAGGAATCTGGCAAAGGACAATGGCAAATGAGGCGCAACAGCTATCTCAGAAGGGACAGAATGTGAGCAATGAGGAAATTTGATACTAAGTATTAAATTACATGAAGACAGTTCAAGAGAAGTATCACCGAAGCAAGGCCAAAAACTACTGAAAAACACTTATGGTGTACTGAATGAAAAGTTCAAGTTTGGCCGGTAGCCTGTCTGAGACAGAACCGATGCACGGTGTGGAGACGGCGAGATGGTCCTGGTCCTCACTGGCTACCACACTGGATTTTGGAAGAAGAGGAAGGGAGAAAAGGCAACACTACTATCCAAAGTGATGCAAGAAATCGCGCAAAAACACTAAACACCACCTCACTTTCACCAGCACCGCATCACCCACCACCACTCTCCCGCTTCGGTCTCTTTAGTCTTTCGTTCAGCAGCACATTCAACCTAAATATCGTCGAAGAGAAATATCACCGAAGCAAGGCCGAAAATTACTGAAAAAACACTTCAGGTGTACTGAATGTCACGTTCGTTTGGCCAGTAGCCTGTCTGAGACCAAACCGACGCACGGCGTGGGGACGCCGATATGGTCCTGGTCCTCACTGGCTACAGCACTGGATTTTGGAAGAAGAGGAAAGGAGAAAAGGCAACACTTATATCCAAAGTTATGCAAGAAATCGCGCAAAACACTAAACACCACCTCACTTTCACTTTCACCACCACCCCCCTAATCGGGCAGTTGAAGGAATGTTTGCTTGTAATAGGCAAAAATATTACAGTAGCCGCAGACGGCGCACTAAAGACAAATAGTACATCATCACGTTTAGTAAGAGAATAAAGATAATATTTGATGAATTGTCACGTGGTTTAAAATACTTCTTTGCCCTGAGGGTACTAAGGCTTGAGCCTCTACTTGGTTGAATTTTTTTCAAAGACAACAATGGCGCACAGTTGTTTTTAGCTTTATTATTCTTCTTCTTGTGTTTTTGGCTCCAACTACGGTTCCTATAACAACGAAGCGTGGTACGGTAGTTGAATGTGGTTGAAGAAATTGAAGCCATTCACGTTTTATTCACGACATAACTCGCAGACGTGATTTAAAATATTGTTGAGTATTTTTTTTGAGAGAGAGAGAGAGAGAGAGAGAGAGAGAGAGAGAGAGAGAGAGAACTAAGGCAATTGAAACAGTGGGGTTGGTACACTGTAAAAAAGTTGAGCACCACCATATGCTAAATGCGTGCTATAGCATGCACTTAGCAGCATAAATGGGAGCTAAAGGGCCTAGATGGTGCTTGAATATAACATCTGTGGCTATATTTTTATAAATTAGCTTCTCTGATATGATTATGTGCTAGCGTGTTGCTGTTTTTCAGCACCTGGTCACCCACAAGGTATGTTTTTCTAGCATCTTTCGATTTCCCTGAAAAAAACGCGCACAAGCGAGTGCGCGCGCGCTGCATTTCCGGCTTGAATAGTCTTAAGGTGCTATGTCTGAGCAGTTTAATTGATTTTGGCGGGAAATTCTAGCACTAATTGGTGCTTAATTTACCATAGCGCGTGCACGCGCAGCGTCCTCGCGGTCCGTCAACCGCCATCTTTCACGAAGTGCTGGTCTGTCAATAATAGCCATTGCGCGCATGGGCGAAAGCCCGCGAAGACCAAAGTCTGGAGGTAGGTGGACATACTGGATATACATTTATCGAGTTTAATAATTATTGGGGCTTATCGACGCATGAACTGCCACAGACATATTGCGTCGCCAACTTTTCCCCTGTTGAAAGGGTTTCTCGGGAGCCAGCTTCCTCCTTGTTCAGGGAAGCCGCCAGGCCTTGAACCCGGTCGGCTGCGTGGAAGCCAGCAACGCTGGCCACTCCACTACCGCGCCCCCACATTTATCGAGTTTGGTCGCAGATATGAACACAGGTTAATTTTGCCTCGATGTCTGAAATAACACAGCCTTAAGGTATCTCGCAGCGAAGAATGCTCTCATCGCCCAATTAAGCTCCCCCGATAGGTAAGTGGATGGTTTGGGGGAGGTCAAGGGATCCAAAATTGTGGAAAAATATGATTTAAGAAGAAAAGAAACCGAGTCGAGTGGTTGGGAGGGAATGTTTATTTTGCCCTCGGGATCCACCACTTGCAATGATATTATTGAAAGTCTATTTCCTGGTCATGTAGATACCTATTTGCAAAGAGCCTGGAAAGTTAGGCATAGGCGTAGAAATATTTTGTATGTCGAGAGGGCAAAAGTCGTCAGCGCTGGTGGCGGTGAACGTGATTCTACCTACTTACAGGCTTAGGAACCTCCAGAATATTGGGGGGGGTAGCCAAACTTCAACCTGAAGCTGACAAGAAACTTCCCATGCCAGGGCTAAAAACTCTCGGATTTGGACTCCTCGTTGTTTTCTATACCTGCTGTTTATAAAAATGTCCGATTTCCTCCCATTTCAGATGAGATCAGGATTTTTTTGCCCAATATTTGATGAGGCGATGGCCCCTGCCGCCTCTTCCTACGCCTATGTACCTATCACAATTTGTTAACGGAAAATGTCCAAAATCGGCTTAAAGTTGGGGAGGGGTGCACTGCGCCCCAGTCCAAAGATTGGGGCCAATGCCTCCTCCCCTTGGAACCTGTGCCTATGACGTTGGGGGTGGAACATTTATTTGCCGTACTGTTACTAAATTTCTGCATTAACCCGTTCCTCCAAGGTGTCCCTCTTGTATGTACATACCTGACGTTGGTAAATTAGACGCATTTTTTGGCACTTAGCCCGATTTGAAGCCTTAGGGATACACCTTGCCTGACAAAGGGGCTGGTGTTCTGGGAGTTAGTGTTTGAATTTGTCTGGGGTAATTGTGATAAAAATGATCATTATCTGCCAAAAAGTATATACCTTACCTTACCTTACAAATAGTCGGGATTTTGAGGCCACTGTGGCCTGCGGGTCCCGTTCTCAACGAGCTCCAGATGAATGTGTACTTATCTCAGTCGTTCTCAGGGATCAGGTACATGAGATGGTTCCAGTGAGTGTCTAAGTTGGCCTTGATTGTGTAAGTTGGCCTTGAATTGAGACAATGTCTGTGAAGAAACTACACACTCGGGTAGAGAGTTCCAGTCAGAGACGGCTCGAACCCCAAACACACATCGGCGGACCCTGGTCTGAGCTGTGGGTATATGTTAGATTTTTTTAGGAATTAAAGCTATAAAAGACGACAGTTTCACCTCATGGCATGATCACGACTAAGCACACATACACTAAAAACACAACATATATTTTTAAAATATTGCACTTCCATTTTTGATGTTCACGGTCTTCTTGCAATGCAACACTTCCTCAACAATGAACATATCATTTCACGGGGGAGATTGGGAGGGAGGGGAGGGGGTCCAGTGTTAGTCTTAAATTTGATGGTGAAAAATAGATGCAAATTATAGTATGAGGACTGGAACCATATTTATGCGATATATTTTGTGATGAGCCACGAGCTTCCTGCTTTGCTCATGGTGGCTCTGTGTTGGGGAATTTGCATGGACTCGCTGATTTTGACGTCTGGGCTGTCCCGTAAGTTACTAAGGAGGCAGATAAAGATCATTTTTATTAAAATCATCATTTCAACCTTTCCAGTGCTACTCTGCCTTTTAAGTACATTTTCTAGGGTACCTTAATATGATATCCCGTATTTTATCCACCAGCCTTTTCATCCTGCGCATAATACACGCTATTATTTTGTTTACCAATTGCTTTTACAAACACACAGAACAATCCTGGGCTAAAGCGGGGGGGGGCTGATATTGGCAAAGGGGTTAGATGTTGACCCGTGGGATAACCTAATGCAGGTGCGTCGCCACCGGCAAAAAAGAGCGGGCCAGCCAATTTTTAACTTGATGTTGACAATAACTAAATATAAATTTCGTGCTTAAAATGGATGCATTCGCTCTTTAAAGGCTCATTTTAGTATATCTGAAATTTTTGGTGCGCTGTGGGGCTGCTGAGATGGTTCAATTTAGCACTTCCCGCCTCAGAAGAGCTATTTTTAAGCTAAAAATCTGGGTGCTATTCACACTTTTTTAGGCTGCTAAAAACTAGCTTGGTGCTAGTTTTTTTACAGCTCCCTCTCGCTGCTAATTGGATTAGCGTCCTAAAGCTGCTAAAATTTCAGCACTTCAGGTGCTAAATTCGTAATATTAGCCGTTTTCACAACGTGAATTAAATCTTGGGTGTCTTTTTGAAACGTTTTTGGTAGCACTGTAATATTGCTGCCATTTGTCGGAATTTCACAAGAGTCTTGGGAATTTATTGAGTAAATTATCAGGCACATCTGGCAATGCTTCACAGTCGCCGGGGTCCCTGTGTTGAGTGTTGCGGAATTAAAAAGAATGAAATTCAACTTTAATAAGTCGTATAATGTGTGAAATTTGCATCAGTTATGCTCCTGCTACCCAGTCGCTTCAATTTACATGTCGTTTTTCTCTCAGTTTCTATATTAGCTGTGTAATAAGCTCAAAACAAAAGGAGTAGGGATTAGGGTAACGTCTGTTTGTGTAATACTCGGGCAAGTTTCCAATTACATTGAGAAAAAGTTTATTACCTAGGTAACCAACTCGCATACGAGCAGGGGTGTCCTAAACAAAGGGTGACAGGCAGAGGAATCCCGAAATGTAAATCAGGGTAGATATTATGCCAAATTTTCGGGGTTGAATGATGTTTTAATTGCATTCTCATTACAATTAATGTGTGGATCCACCCAAATTTTGAGACTTGCTAAATTTTTGGCGAATTGTTTGAGCAGTATCATTTGAAGACAAAGAATTTGGTCCAAAATTTTGTCCCACTGCATGTTTTCCCCCGCTATTTGTAGTCTGAGCATCTCAAATAAAAATTAAGTGGTGATGTCTGGTATCCTTAATTCAGGGTATGGGTGTTTTGACTGTAAACGGTTTTCACCTTGAAGTGGGCGTTACTGGAAAATTATAATTTATCTTGGTTTCTCAGGTTTGCTTGGGTATATGTGCTCTGCATTTAGTAATACACTAGCATGCAAAGTATGGCGTTTTTAATGATATCTCGTCAGTGCCAGTGCCCTTGGCAACAGGAGCGAGTGGTGCGAATTTTATCAACCTGGTGCAAATTTCTGAGACTGGTGTGAGGAAGGTGACACTGAAAACCTAACAAATAATGGCTAAATGGTTATAATGACATAGGAGGGGCCTTATGAAAAGTCCTCAACTAACTACCTAATAAGAGAGGTAGCATTGCATTGTGTGGGTGGGAATGAGTGCGCTTTTCTCCCTGGTATATGGCAGATCGGTGCTAATTTTTGGTGGCTGACGGTGTGAGAATTTTAGGTGGCTGGTGCGACTCATTTGGCCTGCTGCCATACTTTGCTGACTGAGCAATACAAAACACTTTGTTTATTATTGAAATAGAGCTATATCCGCTTCTCAGGCCAGGTCAGGCTTTTCCTGTCATTTTAAGAGGTTTGCTTCAAGGTGGTTCCAAATGAAATACAGGATATGTACAGATTATCCCTGTTTTCAAAATATACCTACAGGCATTAATGCTAATTCACCATAATAAGACGGCGTAGCTTTGTTGGTTGCATTGCTTATTTACCAAAAAGATACTGGGTTTCCTGAGATAAGTAAGAAGTAACTAAAGGAGTTTCCTGATGTTGATCATTTTGTCATGCTCTTGGGATTCATACTTTGATACCTTAAAAGTATCAAGCTCTAAAGTGGTGCAGTATCAGGCTTAAGTTTGGTACCATTTGTGAATTACATGTGTCAGCAAGTCACATGATGCCTCACATCGGTGCCCCTTCCAGTTAGGGGCACCGTCACAGAGTTTTTACAGGGGGGACAGACCCCAGCTGGTGCTGACCTGGGAAGGCGAATTTTGAGCATATTTGGTACCTGACAGCATGAATGGCAATGGACTAAAAATTTGGAGGGGCATCCTTTTGGTTGGCCAACAGGGGAGATGCCCATGCTTCTAGTGATGTGAACCAAAGTTTGAGGTTGACATGCTGGGTGAATCAACCCCACATGCTTCAGCAAGCTTGGCTTTTCACATTAGACATCTACAGCTGACATTTATTGCGTATTTACTCCAGGAAAATACAGTGGATGGTACGATTCTATGCAAAGGGTGGGAAGTTGAGGTACACTGTTTTTACCATTCTTGTACCATTTTAACATGCCCAGCTGGGGTCTCTTGCATGACGCACCCCCTTCGTATCTCGGTCCCCACGAAAACTAAAGGAAAATTATGGGTGGTGTTGGAAAGCTCTTGACAAGACGAAGCGATTTTATACGAAGAATTTTCATGTCAAGTCAATATTGAGGTCAGCATAGGTCAAAGAAGATTCCATAGGCTTACAACAGAGCAGTGTACGTTTCTCTCTCTAGACCTGCCCTCAGGGGAGCTAGAGCAAATCTTTATGCATCATTGGATTCCTCTCATCGCTGCGGATTGAATGATGTATAATATGACGTTGCTAGGTCAAATAGTGAAAATGACCTGACCTCGAGCTAGGTCAGGGTCACAGAGTGACCTGGTATGGTCATGCTGCATATCAATCGACTCCCTGTGACAATATAAGCACAATTCAAGCAAAATTTGAGCTTTATCTCAATTCAATGAGCAGTTATTGGCCAAATAATCACTCTATGCTCCCGTGACCTGATATGACCTTTGAGAGGGCAGATGGTTAAAAACTCAACTTAGTTTTCAAGATCGTGGTAAGAATAGACGGCTTGAGGATTTTCAGCTTTATCTATGCAATATTTACTGAAAACGAGCCCATTCTATTTTTCACCATAGACTTATAATGGGGTGACCAAGAAATTGACCCCACCTTAGGTAAAAATATAGAAATTCCGAGATAGCAGATTTGTAGACCTTAATGATTTTATCATATTGTGGAAGTTTCAAAGTGATCGGTTCGCTGATGTTCCCTGGGCACCGCTTCAAACTCGTAATTTTAGGTTTTGATGTCGGGTCACTTGACCTTGAATAACTCCTTGACCAGACAAGACCTTAACTCAAAGATTTGGTCAGATGTGTAAAATTGGTTAGGAATAAGTACTGTAAGTTTCGTTGCTCTGCGTCTCTTCGTTTTTTGAGATATCTGGAAAAAAACCAGGAGGGGCAATTTCACCCCCTGCGGGGCGCGTGTTAAATTCACAGACGCACACTGCCCATTTCACCATGTTGACCTACAACCCCTATGTATGTTTGGTAAGCTATGGCCGATGGAGTTGCCGCCTACTGGAGATTGCGTGGCAACTTGCCGGTCGCTGCATTGTGAGAAGTTATTCGGCGGCGGCGGCTTCCCACCTGGGCCTGCGGCAACGGTAGTCGCCTGGGTAACTGTGGCCCAACCCGGACCAGCGGCAGCGACCGCCCAACCCGGGCCTGCGGCGGCTCCTTGGAACAGCGGTGGCCCCCTCTGATTCAGTCAGTCCTCGACACACTCGTGAACGTGACAGGGGCGATATATCGACGGAGGAGATGCCTCAACTGTTCGATGAGCCGATGTGCAGTCTACGGCGTCATGGTCTCCCCCACCTCCCCCCAACTATCCATCGCCTCGCGCCTCACGAACACCGTCGCCTCCCGCCTCCGGCCTTGCCAGTGCCGTCACCCCCGCCTCACCAGTGCCGTCACCTCCCACATCACTAGTTCCGTCACCTCGCGTACACGGATCTTGGGGGGGGGTTAGGATGGACACTCGGCGCCATCTGAAATGGTCATGGCAACCCCTGAAAGTTGAATAGCGCCCCCTGAAATGTCGCTTCCCATCCCCCTAGAATGCGAGAATCGGCGCCCACCGATAGGATTTTGCGCCCACCTGAAAAGTTTTGCAGGCAAGAAGTGGCACCCACTGGAAAGGTGCCCCCGATAGGCAATGTCGGCGCCGTCTAGGCCTTCCCGGGGCGCCATCCGGACCAGGGGCGCCACCTTGGACCGGCAAAATATTTCAGGCGGGTGCAAAATCCTAACAATGGGCGCCGATTTTCGCATCTTTGGAGAAAAGGTGAAAAGCGATATTTCAGGGGCGCCATCAACCCTTCAGGCGGCACTGTAGCCATCCAGGGCATAGGCAGAATCCAGGGGTGGGGTAAGTGTCCCTCCGATTGACGCTCGGCGCCCCTAAAATGGTCACAGCGCTGCCCTGAAATGTCGGTTCTCACCCCTCCCCTCCCCAGGATGTGAAAATCGGCGTACACCGATATGATTTGGCGCCCACCTCATAGTTTTTGGTCAAAAGTGGCACCCTCCTGGTCTGGATGGTGCCAACCCGGAAAAGGTGCCCCGATCGGCTATCCGGGATCCGCCTATGATTCAGGGGCACAGATGGTCGATAGAAGGGGCACCTGCCCTTTAATTGATCCCCGATCTGTATGGTGATGGGAAAAATGTCTGCCTGACTACCGCAAAAAATTGGTAACGATCAAATAATTTCTATAAAATATTTAGCTTTTGTTCCTAAATACACGTAAAATAACGATCGTAGCTCATATACCGTGAGAAAAGAAACATTAGAGAACAAACTTTTCCCGAACACGTTCCCCGAACGCGACCTCTCTCTCTCGGGCCTTGAACGCGGCCATGCTGCTCCCAGAATACTGTCCGATGATTGGTTCTTGGCTATGACGTAGGCAGTGACGTCAAGCGGGCAAGTCCTGCATAAATCACCGACCTCAAAATTCGCTCCTGCATATGGAAGCCTCTGAAAAATCTCTCCAGACAAATCTGGAGACCGAAAAGACGGGATCTAGAGGCTTGGGTGTCTTTTGAAAAAACCGACCCTGGAGGTCGGTTTTTTCAAAAAGACGCCTAAGATCTTGGGATATTTCCAAAATATATATCCATTAATTTAGATTTATCTATTGAATTTAATGCCAGGAAAAGCTCAGAATTAAGATATTTAGGGTAATTGCTTTCAATTTTGGGTAAGCATATTTCTCAAACTTCTAGAGTTTCACTGAAATGAGCGCTGTTTTTTGGCTTGGGAAATGTTAAAAAAAACTACCAAAAGGCACCCAAGGTTGATTTCAATTTATTCACGTTGTGAAAACGGCTATTAGCACCATGTAAACGAAAAGCAGGGTGGTGCTAAATCGATAAATTAGCACCAAAAACATTTAGCACCTCGAAAATTGGCTTAAAACTAGCAGCAAAAATCGGTAGTTTTTGCTGTCTGATTAGCACCTTCTGGATGCTCAACTTTTTTACAGTGTAGGGACAGCCATTTCCAATCATCAATTCCAGAATTCTCTTTTCAATCAAGCTTTTGTTTCAATGTCTTCCAGTACCTATATGCAAAAAACTTCTTTTCTTCAATTCAAAGTGATTTTGACCCCAGTACCCACCATTTTTGGGTTGTATTTTTGGTTGTGTCACTGAGTTGCTTTATAGTCAAGTGAAGGAATAGGAATTGCATCTGAAAATGTGGTTTCCAAAGAATGAAGCTTAGTGAGAGCTGAGTTCTGTACTGCGTGTGTGCAACATTGTTTTTGCTCTTTCATCTAGTTGAATTGATACTTTTCTCATCTTCTAAAGTTGGAAACTCTTATCAAGGAGGCAATGAAGTGCTGGAAAGTCACAGTTATTTTTTGTCTCATATCTTAGTTTTGGATGAAATGTGGAAACCATTATCACGAATTTCGCTTGGTCCAGACTGGCTCTGGTCCCGGCACAGTCCCGGCGTCTAGCCTTTGGTCCCAGCTTTAGTCCCGCCGGGAGCAAACCTGGTCCCGGCGCCGTGACCGCGGGATCAAAAAGTCCCACCTCTAATTGGAATAAGCTCAAAAATAAGATATATACTTTGGTTTTTTGTCACGCTCCATAACGCTTTTACAGAAGAATTTTTCCTAGAAACCAAGAATCTGGAGGATTTTGTCTGCAGATAGAAGAATAAAGCTGAAATAAAGACAGATAGAGAAGAACGAGTTTCAACATCAGAATCAGTGGGAAAATTAAGGATGCAGTTTTGCCCTCGTCACGCTCCATCTTATCAGTGAGAGAAAATTGGTTTAAACACCATGTTTTGGAAACAATTTTGCAGTCGCCCAGGCTTACACCGGGCGTGTATTTACACCATGAACAAGGAAAGTTAAAATATTAGATGGATCACGAAGAATGCACGCCACTAAACCTTACACTGGTGCTCAATTCTCTCTTACCCCCTCCTTCTCCCCACACACAGAAAATATTGACACCCCCTTGGTTAAATTTGGCCAAGAACACTACTACACATGCTAACCTTCAAGAAAGCATTTCCCCTACTTCTTTTTCGGTATTTCCGGTAGAATATCTCAATCCCAGATACCTTAAACTCGACCTACTTTTTGAAGTATTTTGGGGACAAGTAGGTGGTGAGGTAAAATCAGCGCATAGAGGAAAGGTAACATTTTGGTACTTTTTGAAGTAGTTTTGGGAAAGTAGGCGGTGAGGTGAAGGGAGCGCATAGGGGTGGAGGGAGCATCTGGTAATCGAGCAGGGTTCATCGGCTCTCATAACACGCGCCTTGACGGGGGCGGGTACACGCCCCCCTCGGGTTTTTCGGAGACAGCATAAAAACATCGGCGCTTAGCGCCGCCGTATTGGGCATAACTTTTCTCTTATCATTTTTACAACTTTTTCCAAAATTTTAAGGTTAGGTCATCTCAAGTCAGGTCACCAGTACAGGTCAAGTGACCTGACCTAAAAAAAGTTTAAGATAGCATGAGTCGGAACAGGGTCAACTTATTCGACTGAAACTCATATAACATAATGGGTCCACCGAGGTCTCTGTAATGTGCTCCGGTATTTTTATGTCGATGACCTAAGGTCAGGTACGAACCATGACCTCTCTGTTAGAAATACATGGGGAAAATGATTTTAGCTGAATAACTTTGTAACAGATGGTGATAGAGCGTTTATTTTAACTGCATTATATTTGCCTTGTCTTTGTAGTTCTAATATATGAATTTTATCTAATTTGATCTTGAACTGACCTCAGGTCAGGTCAAATCCTTGATTTGACCTAGCAAAGTCATATTATATATCATTCGATTAGGCTTGCTGCGAGGACTCATATTGTTTAAGTTGTTTTGCTCTATCTTTACTTGTTCAGACGTAATGACCGAAAACCTTCATTTACATGTTATCCCTATGACGGGATGCTTTGACCTCTAGTGACCTTAAATGTGACCTGACAAAAAATGGTTCAAATTCTTTCGGTGGAGAAGTGGATGGGCTAACCAACGCCGTTTACCGTTTTTCGCTACCTAGCTTGGTTCTCGAGATCTTAGAGGGGGCGGGTACCCCCCATCCCCCCCGCCGTCAAAGCGAAGGTGGCTCAGACCCCTGTCAGTGCGCTTGTTAAGACGCAGCGCTCAGTATGGTGGGTTAAAGGGTTTATTTTTACCCACTGTGTTACTAAATTTGCACGTTTTTGTGGTATTATTAAAGGGTTCCTCCATTTTTTTGTCAATTGCCGCCATATCAGTTAGTCAAGTTCTATTCGGGTCGTGGCAAAGACGAGTCTGGGTGCAATGGCAGTGATACTGCGATTTTATGAGCTTCGAAGTGAGAGTGAATCCTCTTGCCATTGTGGAGAGTCAGATTGGTTAGTTCTTTAACTGCTGGTGGAGCATTCACCTGGTTTTTTCACCAGGTTCTCTGCTATGTCTAGGTAATGGATGGAACAGCATCATTTCTATTATCATCCATGGCAGGGCAGCATCATTTTTATTATCATCCATGGCAGGGTTAAGGTAAGTTTCATGATGTTATTGCTCACCTCATGGGTAGGATGTGAGCATATCATGAGACCTCATATCATGAGGTCAGTTCATAATACTCTTTGAGTTAGTCTGATGCCTCCGAGCTTGCCTGGTCCCCTAGTAGCTGTTTTAGTGCCCCTTCAGCTGATCGGGGCACCCTGAGCTTATTTAATGCCTCCCGGAGTTGATCTACTGTCCAGGGGTGCAGCCAGGGGGGCACAGGGGGCATATGCCCCCATCACTGCCGGGGTGCCCTTTTGATTTCCAGGTGGTGTACCACATTTGGGCCGTGCCGCTCGAAATTAAGTGCCCTACGCCGTTGAACCGAAATGTAACTGGACCGCACGTAGCGATTTGTTGAACAATTTAATACCTACCTTTTTCGGTCAGCTAGGGCATTCTGTCGCCTTTCCAAGCACCCGGGAAGAGTATGGGCACCTAGTAGGTGTCCACCTAATGCCTCATCGTCGCCAATAATCGTACGGGTGAAGCTAATCTGGTTCCCCTTGAGCTCATCACGTGGCCTCTCAGCTGGTCTTGGCCCCTTGAGCTGATTACTTGCCCTCTAAGCTGATCTGGTGCCCCTGAGTCAATCGAGTGCCCCACTGAGCAAATAATTGTGCCTCCTGAACCTATATAATGCCCTCTGAATTATTATAATGCCTCCGAGCTTGCTTGATGCCCTAATAGCTAATATAGTGCCCCTGGAGCTGATTCGGGCCCCCGAGCTGATCTCATGCCTCCCCAAGTTGATCTACTGTCTCCTAAATCAATATGGTGCCTCTTCAGCTGATTAGGTGCTCCCTCAGCTGATTATTAATGTCTCCTTAGATAGTCTGGTGCCCTCTGAGCTGGTTTGGTGGGCCCTGAGCCCATCTTGTGTCCCCTAAGCTGTTGTGTTGCTTCCTGAGTTGATTTAGGCCCCTGCCATAGCCTGGGGGGCTGGGAGCTGATCTGGGCCCCCCGAGCGGAGATCGATCTGGTGCCACCTGAGCTGCACTAATGCCCCTGAGTCGATCTGGTGCCTCCCGAGTCCATCTGATGCCCTCTGAGCTAGTCTGGTGCCCCATGGCTAATATGGTGCCCTTTAAGCTGACCCGGGCCTCCTGGGTTGATTACGTGATTTCCTGAGCAGCTGCCAGGCCCTGAGCTGAGCTGGCCCCACAGGGGTTGGTGAGGGCCCCTGAGATGGTATGGGGTTCCTGAGCTGATTAAGTGCCTCCTGACTTGATCTGGTATTCCCGAGCTGATCTGGGGCCCGAGCTGATCGGGGACCACTGATCTGATTGTTTGTCCCCGAAGCTGATCTGATGCCCTATGGGCCGATCTGGTGTCCCCTGAGCAGCTCTGGGGCTCCTGAACTGATTGGTCCCCTAGCTGGTTAGGGATCACTGAGCTGATTTGGTGCCCCTGACTTGATCTTGCCCCCTGACCTGACTTGATCTTGCCCCCTGACCTGAATTGAGGCCCCTGAACTGATCTGGGCCCCAAGAGCTGATCTGGGGCCCAAGAGCGGATCTGGGTTCTGAGGGTACCTGAGCTGGTCTGGGCGCTGAGCTTGTGAGAGCCCCTAATGTTGGCTTGAGGCCCCCTGAGGTGATCTGGCGCCTTAAACTATTCTGGGGCTTCTTGAACTGGTTTAGGGCCCCATGAGCCTATCTGTGGCCCATTGAGCTAGTCTGATGACCTGATCTATGGGGTCAATGAGCTAGTCTAGTCCCTGGGTGAAGCATGAGCTGCTCTGGGGCCCTGATCTACATCAGGGGCCCCTGAGGTGGTCTTGAATAGACAGATAATAAGAACACAAGGCCAACTCCCATCATCTCGGGGCGGGGTCACTGAGCTAGTCTAGTCCTTGGAGGCACAACTGGGGGGGATGGGGGAAGCTGCTCTGGAGGCCTCTGATCCACATTTGGGGGCCCCAGAGCTGGTCTTGAATAGATGGGGAATAAGAACACAATGGAAACTCCCCTTGTAAAACGGAGATAACGATGAATGGGGAATCTCTAAAACGGCTTGTGATGCCTAGGCACCCCTGGTTATATAAATTACTTATTATACTGGTGGATTCTGGGAAGGGATTATAAAAAGGCATGTGTCCCTCAGCTCAGAGCACAGTCCCCTAAACCAGGATTTCTACTAATTAATTTAAATGAAGAACTAGTTTTCACAATTTTCAGCCCTGTCTCACTATCCCCATCCAAACCACCCCATTCACCTTTTCTTTACTCTTAACTGGGACCGATCCTTGAGAATGTGGAACTTAATAAACGCGTTCAAAAGGTATCTCCCAAATTATTCCGGCAGCAAAAATTATGTTTTTTCAAAGACACTATGCCACTCCTCGTCCCACGGCGATTGTGGGAGGCAAGGAACTTTATCCGCGTTCAGCCAGGGTTCACTCGTTACGACAAAGCCAGTGGCCATAACAAATGAATTTTCGACTCCAATATGCCTTAACTTGCACATGGTAACAGATATCACATGCTCCGCTGATTTCTCTGATGTTAAGTACTGGTATGAGTTGGCTGACTTGTCCTTAAATATATCCAAAACACTCGTGTTTCGGCTACCTCCATGAAATTTTGATAATTTTTTCTTTTTTTGGTTTTAATCGAGTTTTCCTTCTCTGTCAATGATTTATTTGCATTTTTATTGAACCAAAGATGCCCAAAAATGATATAAATAAAGATATAGTAAGTTTTTTAGGTTACGTTAAAAAGTGTCCTTTTTTCTGGGGTGCCCTTCAAAGTTGGTGTGCCCCCCCATACCAAAGCTCTGGCTGCGCCTCTGCTACTATTGATTTCTTGCAGGTAAAAGTATGTAACACTGGCATGAGACAAGCCTTACCTTATATCAAATAACTTATATGCGAGGGATGTTAGCCAGGCACTCTCCGATGTCTTTCTTTCCCAGTCCGCAATGAATACTAGTGCAATCAGGGTGGTCTAGCGCAAAGTTTATCATTAAGAAAAAATTAATGAGTAATAATTGTTTTCTATGACATGATTCTATAATTTGGAGGGTATAAATTTGGGTGCAGCTCCCATGCATTCAACGACCCCTCTCGCCCTGTGTATATTTTGTTAGCTCCAAAGTTTGCAGCACTTAAAATGGCATTGAGGGTCCATCAGAGAAAAAAGTATTATATATATATATATATATATATATATATATATATATATATATATATATATATACAGTGTCCTGAAATTCTCAATTTTAAGTGGAAAACGTATCTTTTTCAAATTTATTTAGGCCTCACCGGGGACTTGTTTTGGCCTCACTTGGCAGAGGAATCCCGGGCATGAAAACCGGTAAAATACGCATCTAAATTATGACAGTGAATACCCAAACCATATAAGTATAATCCCCAACCCCCATTGATATAATATCTTGCCTGATTACGTCCTCTCAATCTCCAACGCCGATACTACTCCCACACACAGCCAAAAACGATGGCAACGTATAACGCAGCACGAAACAAAACAATGCCGGCCTGCCATAAACTAAAATATAAAACCCGCAGAAAATAGACCAACGGTGACATGGGAAAAGTAAGGAAAAGTGAGGAAACAAAGGTTTTTGGAGGTATAACAAACTTTTTCATGTCCCAGAAGTTTCTGGCCCGTTCAAATACAAAAGATGGCGCATACTTTTGCCTAAGCTTGCTTGGGATTGGCTGCTACCAGATTTTCAGGCGAAGGAAAGACTTCACGCGGGTATTTGCTCAGTGAGGCCGATTGGATCGAGGCGCATTCGTTTTCGTCCACTTTTAATTTTCGGCAATTATTTTCATTAGAATGGGATACAAATCGCATTTGAAAGGATCAAAATGAAAGGTAGATTCCAATCAAGACCACCAATAATGTGAAAGTAATCTTATAATTTCCTGAGAGTCTGCCAAAGTCAACCCTGACTTTTGGGCTATTTTTAATGTTGGTAACATTGATGAAGAAATTAGGATATATATTATTTCACTGAGGAAGAGTTGAAACAAAATATATCTTTTCCTTAAGAAAAATATATAGGCAGATTCTAGGTATTTTTATTTTGCGATTTTAGAGCTTTTTGAAATTTTCAGACGCTCGGAACTACGTCGTGATTTTGGTCAAAATCTCCACTTTAAGTGAGGCCAATTCCACCTTTCAATATATTTCGTAAAATACAGATTTATTTTTCTTTTTGTTAGTTTTTTGAAGTTGAAACATGCTTTGGCAACATTTCTAACGTTCGATTGCTCTCAACCGTGCGTTCATTAATGAGAAATAGGATTCCAAAGACATCCAAGTACCGAATTGGCCTCGGTGAAAAGGCCTCAGCTGGTTTTCGTCTATTCAGAACAATGACGTCACTTCGTCGTATTTGGGGAGCCGAAATGATCTCGGGTGATGAATGGGTGCGGAAGTGCAGGCGGTGAGATTTTTTAGTTACTTCGGTAACCTTGGCGAGCCCATGTACTATTACTTTACTCTATTGCCTTGGCCAAGGTAATAGAGAGGCCTTGGCGAGCCCTGTGTTTTGAGGCGGGAATATCAACAATCCGGAAAAGACAGAATATTGAGGTAGTATGGTTATTGGAAAGAAGACTGGAAATTGAGTGAGTGCGTGGAAGGAATTTGAGTTTGCTGTTGGAAGGGATATTGTGGATGATGGTTCAAATTTTATCCGTGATACTGCAGCTTACCTTTCAGGAAATTCATGATTAATCGAACCATTTCTCCCATCTTAAATATCTACAGGAGATATGTGGGTACCTACCTACTCAGTACAGTACTGGGTGAGGTCATAATACCTTGCAAAAGTTTTCCACAGCTCGGAGGAAGGCTCAGACTACCTTTTGCAGCTCATGATTTTTAAGGCTGGGTATGCTTGCTATTTTCTTAATCTGAACTGATTGTGCATGCAAATATAGGCGGGTGGTTTTCACATATTGAAGCGAAATGATCCTGGCAGCGGTTGAGTGTTTAAACCCCACGTCCTGCATTAAATAATGATAGCCTGTGTGGTGCTTGGATGGGTGAAAACTGGAGAATATCAAAATAAGGGGAAGAGGTATTTTATCTGGTTGGTTACCTATTTACCATGGCACCAGGGCCAAATAATGTATTGTATATATAAATATTAGAAATTATGGAGCTTCCTAGTTCTATAATGGGTTAGAGATTCAGGGTTATGAGATCCTATCTATGTATGAGGCACTTACAATTGCGGAGCATCAACATGTTTTCACTCTACTAGGAGGTAGCAGAATGATGATTCTTCACTTCCATTCTACAGCAGATATTTTCATCTACTTTCAGTAAAAAAAAACTGGTGGTGCTGCTGCGTATATTTCATACCACACACATATATTGACATTAAAGATCATGCATAAAGCATACACTCCTGAATAATAAAAACATGAGCTCATTCCTCCAAAAAAACCATGGCACAGCTCCTGCTGAAGTATCCCAGGCGTGGGGCCCCTAAATTGAATCGGAAGGCATATAGATACAGTCCTAAATCAAATTATTATCCTGAAAAAGTATTGGTTAGGTAGAAGCAATGAACATGTCTAGGAAAAGGCTGTGGTGGGACTTGTAAGCCTGGAAATGCTAAATGACAAGAAAATTAGGCATGTAAAGAAAGCGGGGAATTTTGGCCTCTTTTTGGGATTTTGGCCTCACTATCCACCTTGTGTGAAAGCAATTTCAGGCCTGTATATATATATATATATATATATATATATATATATATATATATATATATATATATATGCATATCTGTAAGTGCCATACTTTGTAGACTGGCAGCCCAGTCGGACATCACTATGAAATACTGGGCTTACTGAATTACTCATGAACTGTCCTAAAAAGCCCCAGTATCAATAAGGCTACACTGTTTATTCTCCCTGTAATATTTATGTGTTTATTAAAAGGTCATCGCATACATGAAAGTGACTGACCAACAAATAAGACTAATATCGTCTGTTCCTATCTTCTAATTTCTGGCATTTTCTGACTGAAAGACGTTTTATGATAGATCCTTAGATTACTTTTTAACAAACTATGATGCCACGGTGGATAGACTTCATATTTACTGCATCACAGCTGCAGAATACTACCTGAAGAACCATTACCTGTCGAAGATAATATCAGTAAAAAAGCGATATCCCGCAGTGGTAGTGGTGTTGCTATGCCTTTGTTTGCACTGTTGCTTCTTTATTTCAACAGAGATTGAAATATGTCTCTTCTGCTTCATTTTTGTCTCACTGCATCCTCGGGTCTTCAATCGTTTTCTACAAAATTCCCAAGATGACGAAACTTTTGCGTCAGAAAGGTCACGTGACCCTCATATGAGGTGGCAATACCTTCTGATTGGTCAATTGTGATTTCTTAAAAGCCCGATATTTCTGTTTTATTATTTTTTCTGTAATAGTTCCTAAGTTGTAAATCCCTACTTAGGACAAATGTGACCCTTTTTTGTAAAATTGATAGCTTTTGCCGAGGGTACGTCATTAAATCGATAAGAGGTGTACCGGTAAAGTCATCTAGAAATGTTGACTTTGAGAGTGATTTTACGGTATTTGCAGGGCGAATTCGCAAAAATGAGAATAGAACTCCTGAAACAACTTTTGTGATCTTTTGATCTAGCCAATACAATTTTTCGCGTATATTCCTTTAAGCCATATTATAATACAACCAATGTTGATATCGCTAGTGCTGTCTCCACAGAGCGCAAAATATATTAATGATATAAATTGTTTCCACAAAAAGTGCCGGAATCTTTGCTCTTCCTAAATTCTCCTACTGGACCGGTCCCTGTCCCTTCCCCACTGATTTTTCCTTTAAAAAATGCCCTGGGCCTACCCCAAATATCAGTTCACGTGTTCCTTATGTCCCTTGTATGCCCAATGGGTTTTTGTGTGTGCCCAAATTTCGAATATGTGCTCCCTTCCACAGCTTTCCGGTAGAGATGCATATTTGCCAAATATTCTGTATGTGGCCCTCCCCCTCATTTTTTGTGATGTAACATATATGTTTAGATTTTAATGCGTTAAGCCTAGACAGTTAATTTTACATGCATTATGTTTTGTTTTTCCCAAAGAGGTACAAAATAGGAACATTTTCGGGTAGCCCCCTTGTGGCTGCCCGAAACATTTCGGAGGCATGGCCGGGGGAAGGGGGGCAGGGCATGGCCGGGGGAAGGGGGCAGGGCATAGCCGGGGGAAGGGGGCAGGGCATGGCCGGGGGAAGGGGGCAGGGCATGGCCGGGGGAAGGGGGCAGCGCATGGCCGGGGAAGGGGGCAGGGCATGGCCGGGGGAAGGGGGGCAGGGCATGGCCGGGGGGAAGGGGGGGGGCAGGGCATGGCCGGGGGGAAGGGGGGCAGGGCATGGCCGGGGGAAGGGGGCAGGGCATGGCCCTCTGCTCCCCCGCCCCTTGGTTGCGCTATGTCCGTGGTGCTGAAATCGATTTAACAGATGACAATTACAGCGTACAATTAAAGAAAGGAGATGACACTGAAATGTGTTTATCAATATTCACTTCTGAATGATTTTAGCCGTCCGTGACCACCAGATGCGCCATGGTGCGACGATTGTCGGATCCCCTCCCTGACCCAGTCCTGGCTACGTTAGTGCTACTAGATCGGATCTGTCCAGACTGGTTAATGCCACAAAAGCCGGCCACTTACTTGAATTTGTCACACTTGGCGTACTGTTTCCAGTCGTCGGCCCGGGACGCGTAGCTGGCCAACAGTCGCTCCACATAGTCCACGTGCACCCTGTCGTCGGCAAATACCCGACGCAGCTCGGTCAGCAGCTCTTCCAGACTGGCCACAGCAGGCGGTGCCTTGAATTCCCCACTCGCTCGCTCTACGGGCCGCGCAGTCTCGGCTACAGACTCCATCTCGCAGTACGCAGGCTGTGATCGTGTATGTGGATAGCTGCCCCCGCCCAGGCACCTCAGCAGAAACTGCCGCGGACTCCAGCTGAGACAGCCCCCGGTCACACGACACCGGGCTCGATCGGTGGCGGTGACGTCAGGGCCCGGCCCACCAAGCGCCGCTGCCGATTGGTCCAGCGCCACGGCCGAGCCCCTGGTGAGACCACTTCGCAGCGTTCTGCGCAAATCTGTGGCGGCGACGGCAACACGACGCGTCAGGCCAAGGAGATAATTGACAGCGCGTTGTGTCGGCAAGTGGACTGCCGACGCCCTGTCGCCATCCTGTCTTTTTGTGGCTGGATTTGGTAAATCGCATCTGAAAGTAGAAAAGTAGTTGCTACGTTTCGAACAGAACTCGAACAGGGCTAGCCTAGCCACGCTAGCAGTAGTGTACTTTATATAGGTACATGCGGATCCAGGGGGAGGGTAAATTAGGCCTTTGCTCCCCCCATTGACCCTTAAAACCCCCTGAAATGGTCACGTTGCTACCCTGGAAGGCAGGGGCGCAGCCAGAGCTTTCGTATGGGGGGCACACCAACTTTGAGGGTCACCCCGGGGAAAAAGGGCACTTTTTAACGTAACCTAAAAACTTACTATATCTTTGTTTATATCATTTTTGGGCATCTTTCTTTCAATAAAAAAGCAAAGAAATCATTGACGGAGAAGGAAAACTCGATTAAAACCGAAAAAAAGGAAAAAATATCACCAAAATGCCATGGAAGTAGCCAAAACACTACTTTTTTGGGATAGATTTAAGGACAGCCAACTCATGCAAGTACTTAACATCAATAACAAAACAATTGCGCTTAACATCATCATAAACAATAGGTGCTTCAAACTAGGCTTTAACTGTCTGGTCCTAAGGTATGGTAGACTCAGAATAGCTCCCACCATAGTAAAAAAATCAACTAACCAACTAACCCTATCTAACCATCCGTTCATGTTTGCTAACCAAATAACCCTAACTTAAGGACTACTAACTATACTAACCAGATCTAAGACTAACAACTAACCAACTCACACCCCTCCCTAACACTCTATCTGTTCTATTACCCTTCTCTCTTCCTCTATGCGGCAGCTACCCAGCCAGAGAGGGGGCTGTAACCTCACCTCCTGGTTGCAGGATAAAGACCCGCGGCACCACGTCATGGTCCTTGCGGGTGTTTCTAATAACCCAAAATTATTCGTTTTCAATAGAGGAACTCGAGTAACGTAAGCAAAACGGTCATTCGATAACAAGGAACAAAATAAAAAAACTTATCTTTACGCTGGCAAGCCTCTTCACGTACCCTTTTAAATTTTACCTGTGCCCCAGGCTCGGCATCTCTGCCGTAGCAATCCCCTTCCCTCGCAAGTGTTGATACACTTCGCGACCCATTCCTTGAAATAAGATTCGTCCCTTTGTTCTGCGACATTAAAATAAACACCCCTCCCGGAAAATTCTCCCCCACACTTTAGAGGTGGGCAAAGGTGCTTTGCACAGAACGCCTTATAAAAAGCCCTTAACTCAGTGTGGTGGTGCGCTGCGTGTGGAGTGGAGTAGAATATTTTATATCAAGTGTATGCAGTTCTTATGTGATGATGTCATAGGTATGCCTGTATTGAAGTTTCACCTAGTGAATGTGTAAGCCCATCCCATTTACTCATCTATCAACAGCTTGACGTGGTGTCGTAATAGCCACAACCGTTTTTATAACTGTGGATGACTCTCTTGAAATACAGTCTTTGTCTTTGTCTTTGTACTGCATGGTACCAAAATAAATGGAAAAATATGTTGCAATCAGTGAAATTATCAAAAACATTTTCATACTTTAAAGAAGGTAAACTAAGCAGCAAATGCACTAGCATGCACACATTGTGCAGAGCTAGTATATTCTGTGGAGACTTTAATATCAGGGATATAGATTGGGAAAAGGAGACTTGTCAGTATGGGGCTGGAGTCAGCTCCCATTTATTCTTGAAGGGAGTACAATATTTATATCTTTTTCAACATGTGTTCCAACCAACCAGGTACCGAGTTGGTCAAAGTCCTGGAGTGCTGGACCTCATCTTTACTAATGAGGAAAGTATGGTGACAAATGTTGAATACCTGCCTGGGCTTGGTTCCAGCGATCACCTTTCGTTGCACTTTTCCTTGAACTGTGGATCAGATACCAAGAATACTAGTAGCATTACTCCAGTCCGTGACTGGAACAAAGCCAACTTTGACATCATCCGTCAGGAAATAGTAAATGCAGACCTTCTACCCGGAATCCTTGATGGGGGAGCACAAGAGGCATGGAATATTGTTGAGGAATCTCTCCAAAGTATTGTTACTACACAAATACCACTGAAGAAAACACAGAAAAAACAGCAGATATATATGAACAGGATAGCATTAGCATTAAGAAAGGAAAAGGAAAGACAATGGCACAAATATCTTATCACTCAGCAGGAGGCTGATTATTCTAGTTATTCGGCCACGAGCAACAAGTTGAGAAAACTAACCCGTAGATTGAAGTTCGACTTTGAGAAGTCAATAGCTGGATCCTGTAAGAAGAATGTCAAATCTTTCTGGAACTATGCCAACAGGAGGCTGAAGTGTCGGACTGAAATTGAAACACTGAATTTGGAAGGAAATAAGACGGCCAAGACGGACCAAGAAAAGGCTGAAGCGCTCAACAAATTCTTTGTAAGTACCTTTACAAATGAAGATGTGTCTAATATCCTGGACTTCCACCTTGATAGACAGGTAGCAACTATAGAGGGATTAAACATAACGACAGAGGAAGTTATCCGAGGACTTAGGTCACTAAACCCTGCAAAGCCATCAGTTCCCGATGGTCTGCATCCGAGACTGTTAAGGGAATGTGCCAATGAACTGGGTGAAATATTTCAAGTAGTTTTCATGAAGTCCTTACAAAAAGGTACAGTACCCCGACAATGGAAAGATGCGATTGTGAAGCCTATATTTAAGAAAGGAAGCAAACATGAGCTCGGCAACTACAGACCTGTAAGCCTGACCACGGTAGTGAGGAAGACAATGGAATATTTCATAAAAGAAGCAATTGTTGAACATCTGTTGTGCCATGACCTTGTAGCCCCTAACCAACATGGATTTGTTCCCAAACGGTCTTGCGAATCCCAGCTGCTGACATGCTTTGAAGAGTGGAGCGAGCTGTTGGAGTCAGATAATCATGTGGATGTGCTGTACCTTGACTTTAAGAAGGCGTTCGATGCGGTACCACATCAGTGCTTACTCTGCAAACTCAGATCGTATGGTCTTGGTCAGGAACTAATAGACTGGTTCAAGTCCTATCTAATAGGTAGACGACAACAAGTAACTGTAAATGGAGTCTCTTCAGGATGGACTGCGACCAAAAGCGGGATTCCACAAGGATCTATTCTAGGACCACTGTGCTTTGTATTATTCATAAACGACCTCCCGCTGCATGTCTGCAACAACATAGTTCTGTTTGCAGACGATGCAAAATTATTTGGCCCAGTAACCAGCTTAGACCAGCATGCAACACTCTAGGAAGATTTGGATCGAGTTATGGAATGGACTCAGCTGTGGCAACTCCCCCTCAACTTGAAGAAGTGTTCATCATTACATCTCGGACAGCTGAATCCCAGGCGAGGATATCACTTAGGGGGAGTGGAAATTAAGGAATCTGGCAGCGGAAGGGATCTAGGACTCATTGTGGACGAGAGTCTAAAATTCCACGAACATGTTGCTGAAGTTGTAAAAAAGCGAGCAGAGTTTTGGCAATAATCAAGCGTAGCTTCACTTATCTTGATAGCACATCTTCAAGAAGCTCTACAAGGCACTGTCCGACCAATCATTGAATACGGAAATGTAATATGGGGCCCTTCATTTATTGGTGATCAGAGAAAAATTGAAGGAGTCCAAAGGAGGGCCACCAAGTTAGTAAGAGCAGTGAGGAGCTTGCCTTACCAGGAACGAATGAAGCACCTTGATCTACCAAGTATGTCCTATAGAAGAAAGAGGGGAGACATGATTGCTTTATACAAGTTGGTCCATGGGTTGATGAAGACCGAAGGCATCATTAGAGTACCAGCCCGAAGACATCAGACCAGGGGCCACCATCTTAGACTGCTTAAAGGGAATGTGGCACCTTCACAACGTGATTTTAACTGAGATAGCCAAGTTGTAAAGCAGGTCGGAAAACCCGGTACTCCATATTTCATTTGTCTTGGAACTCGGTATTTCCGTAGAAAAAAGCTAAAACCTACCTGACACCAGCCTCCCTCAGCCCCCCGTCGCCGGCGGCCATTGTTGTGAGCTACTGGTGTGACGACATATGCTGATGTCACGATGAGCATCAGCCAATCGAAGCCCTTGAAGCGTTTCAAGTATGGTAGTGGTTGCCAGATCGTGACATCATCCACAGTCTAATATTTATTTCCTTTTCTAGTGGAGTATTTTTAAAAACCAAATATTGAGCTTATTGTACATTTTTTTCAGAGAAATCATGAGTGGTTTCATTATTTTTGACTAAAAGTACGCCTAACTACACTAAATTCCAGGATTCGACCAAGGTGCCACATTCCCTTTAAGCAGCATGCGATCAAAAGAGTAAGGAGAAACCATCTGACTATACGCTCCCTGAAGGCCTGGAACAACTTACCGGAACATGTCGTTACATCTGGGAACCTGAACCAGTTTAAGAAAAATTTGGACCGACTATGGGTGAATGTGCAGTACAGTCTGGAATAAGGCACTGGGAGTTTCCGTCTTTTCTATTCAGATCCTCAAGTACATTCCTATTTGCCCGAGACGAAGTATGGAGCAACAGGCCAAAGCAAAGGCCTCTTTCCAATATCTTCAACTTCAACTTCTAGTATTTGTAACAGGTAGAAATTTGTAATTCAAGTTACAGGCTTGATATAGACTTTTACCAGAGTGCTAAGATATTGCAAATAGAAAGTTAGACCAAAAAACAGAGGGAATATGGGACATTAAAAAATATGCCTAAACAATAATTGGAAAATTGCCATCACCAATCATTTTCACCCATTTTGGTACACAAGTTGACCTGCGCAACAATAAAATGAGGATTTTTGGCATTGACACTACTCATAAGCCTTGTTCCATCTGTCAGCACAGTCTTGTCCACTGGCCCTCGAGCCTCTCCTCTAGAAAAGAAATATCAGCATATCAGCGCCACAACTGCCTCTAGTACGTGCTACTGCTTATCAAACAAAAATAAACTAGAATACTTATCTACCAATCACAAAATAGTATGCTACCACTGTTGTGCTGTTACTGTTTTTCCAGCAGCACCACAGCAGGTTTTCAGCCTGTAAATCTAAGATTGGTTCTAAGATTTGTTCTCAGGGAGAGGCTATAGTCATGTGACATAGACTCAATGCTGCTCGCTGATTGGTGTTGACAGACGGAATGAGACCACAGCTAAAATAGTGGGCCAAACTGAGTAGTTATCAATTAAGCATACAGTTTGCTTTCTGGCAACTTCGTGAACCTAATTAATGCAGCACAGAAACATTAAATGCATTGCCCATATTTGATAGGATTAGTGCCTGACTACCTAACTCACTACACTCACTACACAAAACCTCAATAAGCATTGGTGGCCAGCAACGATGGATGGCAAAAAATAAAATTGTTCCATTAACTTTTCACTCATACATTTTTTTACCTCGAAGAAAATCTTAATCGACCACATCAAAGGCTCTAAATATTTTACGTACAGATAACCGACGATATTGATATGTTGATCACGAGACCGGAGCGGCGACAATCTCCTCGTCCGTAAAACCACCAAAAACTTTCGTCGTGCCTCAAAAGAGGCTCTTCTGGATCGCGCTACCCGTATCTTTTTATTGTATCATTGTCGCTGCAATGCAATCATGCAATAAAGAACAATTATTGATTATCATCTTTAGGGTAATCGGGCCTGGCCGCAGCACTAATGAGTCTTATAGAATTTGTATTCATATCTCCGTGTTTGCCGCGGCTTGTGAAATGGTACATATCGATAACTCATCGAAAGCCGTAATGACATCACATTGATGTAAGATAAGTCCACGTGACCAGATCCTATAAGGACTGGGCTTCTGATTGGTTGATGGTATTTCTTTAAAGTCCTATATTTCTTTAAAGTCCCTTTAACCACAGCAACCCCTTCTTTGCGTATGTTTGTGCGCAGCACGAGCGCGACGGCCCCGGGACGAAAGTGGCGCCCCGGCGGCTGTCGGCTGTACCACGGGCCAGAGCGCAGAGCGGCCGGCGGCGGAGCGGCAGTCGACCCGACGCAGCCGGAGCTGGGGCGTTGCATTTACCACTACCATTCCAGACATGGACAACTTAGTTTTTTTCGGCGCTGGGCCGTCCAAAATTCCTGAACAGGTGAGCCACCCTTCTGTTTACGAAACGTGCCCAGCGGCTGTCGCACAAGCTGGGCTATTTAGCTACAGGGTTTTTATATCCCGTGAACTAGAGCAGGGTTTATTCTAGGACTAGTGAAATACATTTAACTGACGACACAACCAAATTTAATTTTGAGACCTTCGAAGCCAAGATAAAGGACTATAGTCGGCTTCAGTAATTGTAAGGACGATACAAATGCACTCATTTAAGCATGCTTTCGGTTACCTGTCTTGGAAATCGAAGGGATGCCTCCAAGTAAAGCCTTGGGGATGGAGGGGGGGGTTGCAAGCGTCTGAAGGCTGGAAAAACATAGTGTTTAAACGTCAATGGGGATGGGAACATGACCTAGACATCTCTCCGAATGTGTTTTACTCATTTTCAATTAAAAGTCTGTAATACTCCTGGGACCGCAGGTGAAGAAAGCTGTCAACATAATACTCCCGAGGTAGGTCCTAATACTCCCGAGGTAGGTACTTTTCCAGAGTGCACGGCTTAAGATGAAAAAGACCTAGAACGCGACATGAATATCTGGAACCCTCACTGCCAAATTATCAATTGTATGCCGAGTCTCCTATAACTTGACGAATGCCCTGCCCCTGCGTTTGTCGTGCGGAAGATTCCATCCACGTGGAGAGTGCGTGGTTGCGAAGTCCAAGTTTCCAAACCACTCCACTAGGAGCAATGCAAGGCCCAATGGCGAAGCCAGCACGTGTGTGGGGTGGTGGGGGATGGAGATGATCCAGGGGCAGAGGCATAGCCTGAATTTCGCCCAGGGGGGGTAGGCGCCGAAAGGGGCCCGTGCAACAGCGTCAAAAGAGTCGCAAAAAATGTCGCTGAGCAAAAAAAAAACGACGAGCGCAGTTTTGCAGTATCTAATCTAAAAAAGCCACTTAAAGCCAGAGCACAACTAAAATATCTCAACTACGCCATGACAAGCCATTTGTGTATCTAGCACATTCTTAAGAACCAATCTCGTGCTCCTAAAGCGAAAAAGGGCTTAAGTATTTTTTTCTCTTCGGGAGAAACTTCTTTCAAAGGTAGATATATTTCGGTGTGCACACCGAGGAGCATGATTGTGCATAGAAAAATTGTTGATTAGCATATCTCCTCAAATCCGGGGTGCACAACAAAGTAAAAACACAGCGATTATTCTGAACTTCAGGATCTCAGCTCACACCATTATCGAGAACGTTTCCAATCGATGCATGTGATGAAGATCCTGTTTAATGGCTGTGTCCGAATATATAATCACTGAGTATGCGTATGCTGTATTTGCATCCAGGATTCGAGGAGATAGGCCAATTAGCAAATGGTTTTCGATGTCTGGCACATGCTATTTGTGGTGATTATGCAACTTCAGCGTTTTACCTACAGCTGCAGCCCATCGCGCAAAGCTCACGCTCACATCACTCTTCCCTTAGCGACCTCGACCTCAGTTGGATAGCCCTCGGACATCCGCGGACCTCTGGTAACCTTGTGTTTGACTTGAACGCAGTGGTAGTACTCCATGGCAGCCACCAGGGTACATGGACACGGACAGCACACTATGGGCCACCAGGATGCTCCGAATCTGCTTATGGAGTGTCCAACTGTCAAAGGGTCCCTCTATTGATAGCGGCGTCTACGGTCAATTATGAGTTCAACTGGTTTCAAAGCTTCATCTAGTTACATATGGTCTTCTGATAGCACAGTAGGCCCTGCTGGCTACAAAAGGTCATACTAACAGACTTTTTGATGACTCAAATTTTCTTGAGTCGACTCAACTCTGACTCACAGCTAAATGGCTGACTCCGATTCTGACTCGACTCACTGAGTTGAAAATGGTGAGCCGACTCGACTCAGGCCAAATTCAGAAGTGAGCCGACTCGATTCCGACTCAAATCTGCATTGAGTCGGAGTCGATTCTGGCTCAGAATAGTGGCAAAATATGCCCAGAAAAATGTTCATTTCCTTCAATAGTATGCAAAATCCAGTATATTTATTCATGGTGTTAATCTAACTGCATATATTCCTTTAATAATATGCCAATTTCAATGCATTAATTCATGACAGCAATTATTCCTGCATAGGAATGAAGAAAGATGCTAATCGCGAACAGGTGAGTATGAGGAAGGGCCTGATGGCTTTGCATTTTAAAGGCATGTCCTTCATGAGCAGTCATAATTGAGCAATAAGCGACGTTTCAACTGCAAAAAACAGGAATCAATATTTGAACATATGATATTTGGAGAGGCAATCCCTGCCCCAGAACATTCTGAACAATCCCGTGACGAACTTAAATTAGAAATAAATACTACACTGTGCACTGCCCCTACCCATCACCTCACCAAAACCAAAAGCAATGATGAATACTTGCCTTGTCCTCCCGAAAATGCCGTAGTAAACACGTAAATGTTACAGATGGCGCATTAAAGACATTACAAACCTAGCCTCGGATAGCGCAAACCTGACGATAGATAGCACTTTAAAAATCACGTGACCAAAAAGGCGTAAGAAAAATCTGCAGGTTTATGTTAAGGTAATCATGCCTTCGGGGTTCTAAAGCCTAAATGACTAGCCGTGTTATTCTGCCGGCAGAACGCAAAATAGTATGCCGCACGCATGCGCAGTACGGTATCATGGACTACAAGATACCTCACTGCGCAGGGTAACGTAAGCAAACGGTTATTCGATAACAAGGAACAAAATTCAAAACTAATCTTTACGCTGGCAAGCCTCTTCACGTACCCTTTTAAATCCTACCTGTGCCCAGGCTCGGCATCTCTGCCGTAGCAATCCCTTCCCTCGCAGTGTTGCTACACTCGCGACCCATTCCTTGAAATAGATTCGTCCTCTGTTCTGCGACATTTAGTAAACACCCCTCCCGGAAAATTCTCCCCACACTTTGGGCGGGCAAGGTGCTTTGCACAGAACGCCTTATAAAAAGCCCTTAACTAACTAACTAAGGCGTGCGGCATACTAGTATGCGTTCTGCTCGGCAGAATAACAAGGCTACTAGCATTTTGTTGCGCACCATGATCATTTTGTGACTAATGTGGCGCGCGCGGGGCAGCAGTGTGAGAGTGGTAAATAAAAATAATGGGCATCATCATAATTTTTGAGCGGGCGGTGGTTGTTTGTGAGTGAGAAGATTGATGTATATTTTTCAGTTTATCAGTTTCACAGTTTGAAAGTACTCAGGCTACGCCAGAGGTAGGACTGATATCCATTTTCTGTAAATAGGCAGTTTTATTATCTACCAGTGGGTGTTCTCAAACCACGACAAATCAAGATAGTGCTTTGAAATAAGCAGATAATTGAAGCTTTTAGTTTCCGTCTCGACCCATTTCAAGGCTTATGTGCAAAATAAGATTTTTTGGTACCCTCTTTCTGATGCTGATACGTGTTTTTTAGTGTTTTAGCCAAAGGAAGGAAGAAAATAGAAAATAAAGATATGGTTTCCTAAGAGCGAATTACCTTTTGCATGAGAATGAGCTTGGGATTTTGGATGGTGTGCATTTTCAAAGTTGAAAAAGTCTGATTTTGTGCCTAATCACTCATTTTTCGGTATGATTGTGCATGCCATTGCTAGGATTAAACGGGAAAAAAACTATCAAATTTGTGTGCTTTTTAAACTACATTTTACATAACTTGTGTTGCTAACAACTGATCCAGGCATGGGTCTAGTGTGGATATGAGAATAATGAATTACCTGTTATTACCAAATAGCAATATGAAATCCTTCAAAATTAGATGTGAAAATTTCTAAAATGTCAGTCAGGTGATCACTTATGTTAAGAAAATAGTGTTGAGTCGGCTCAACTCTTGACTCACAGCATGGAGGCTGACTCCGATTCTGACTCGACTCAACTGGTTGTCCAGTTGAGTCGACTCCGATTCAACCCAAACATGAAGTTGAGTCGACTCACCTCTGACTCGAGCAAAATTTGAGTCGACTCTGAGTCGCGACTCAACAAGTCTGCATCATACTAACAATGGCGGCTTGTCCCTTTAAAAGGAGGGCCCAGCTGGTTCTGCTTGTTCTCGAGGACCCTGTGGGTTACAATGGACCCTAATGACTGAAGGTTAAATTGGTTATAGAGGACATTTTAGAGGACCCAGCTGACTACAGACGGCCCTGCTGACGACAGAGAATCCTACGGAGGACGGTCGGTCCTACTGGTTCAAAGGCTCTTATTTTCAAGGGAGATACGCGAAAAATATATTGTGGTTTCTTGCTATGTGAAAAATTTTTACGAAACGTCAGTTATTTTTGTATCTTTGGCAAAATTTTTGGAGGCCACTCAACTGTTATTGAAATATGTTGACGGTACCGGTAAAAAGCTGGAACCTGCACTTCATCTCAATGTTTTCAAAAGCTATCTTAAGTTTTAAATAGTTGTTTTTATAATAAATATGTATGTTCTCCTGTATTTGTATTTTGATTAATTTTACATAGCCTATAAAAACTACCAAATGAATCAGTTTCCCTAAGAATGGAGCATAAAATAATTACTAATTCTTCAATCGTTTCGTACCTCGGGTCTGCAGTTATTCCTGTTTCAAAATAATTTTGGGATGTTATTTCTTTCAAATAATTTTTTTCTGTGATAGTTCGAGGTTCTACACCACTGTTTAGAGCAGACAAGGCCTAGTTCTTAGAGAAGATTTATCGTTATAGACAAGGCTACGTCATTTAATCGATAGTGACAATTATCGATAAGTGGTATAGAAATGTTGGCTTAGAGAGCGATTTTAAGGCATTTGGAAGCCAAATTCGCAAAAATGAGAATAGGATGTCTGAAACAATTTTTGGTGACCTTTTGATCTAGCCGATAATTTTTTTCGCGTATCTCCCTTTAACGAGGGCCATAATAGAGTGGGCCCTTAACGCCTAAAAACATCCCTGCTTACCCCAATCGCCTTCTCTCATAAAGAGGACTCAGATGCTCAGACAGCGCCCTGCTGCCCTGCGAGGCCCTGTGGGCCCTGCTGCCTAAAGAGCCCTGCTGGCCATAAGTGGCTTTATCGGTTGCAGAGGTCAGCTGACCAGCTGACCAGAGCCGGTCCTACGTCGACAGAAGACCCTGGGTCTACAGTAGTTCAGAAAACCCTCTTCAGAGCGTTCCAATTGTCAAAAGATTCCCTGCTTGTGTAAGAATGGAGTGCTGGAGAGGGCTGAGAGTACCCTGCCTGGCATAAGGTTCCACGGCGGGCCACATAGAATAGTGCGGCTGGGCAGTGCGTCCTTGAAGAAGCCTTCATGGGGCCGCCGCCCCAACAGCCTTTCTTTGGCTATGCCTCTGTAGGAGGCCCAGCTGACCAGAGAGGATCCTGATAACAATGGTATAGTCCTGCGGAGAACAGTTTGTCTTACTAGTTTGAAGGATATTGTTTTTAAAGAGGGTCATGATAGTCAGGGCGGGCGCTATGAGCAAAAAAGGTCCCTACTAGCCAAAATGGCCTTCTCACTTGAAGGGGACCCAGCTGGTCATACACGGACCGGACGGTCATAGCTGACTCTCTGAGCCGCACTGGGCCCTGCTAGCCATAATGGCTTTACTATTTACTGCCCCCCCAGGTGATATGAATGCCTTTAAAAAGTGTATGGAAATGATGTGTGACATTGCAACTAGATATTCGGGGAGGCCTCTAGTGTTCTTAGGAGGTTTTGACACACCTATTGTGAAATGACATAGAGGACATAGGCAAATTTAGGGACTTTTCATAGGTGGATCCAGGGGGGACAAAGAAGGGCACGTGCCTCCCCCCAATCGACCCTCGGCGCCCCCTGAAATGGTCATGGCGCCCCCTGAAAGGTCGATGGCGCCCTCTGAAATGTCGCTTTCCACCCCCTCAGGATGCGAAAATCGGCGCCCACTGATAGGACTTGGCGCCCACCTGATAGGTTGTACCGGTCAAAATTGGCGCCCCCTGGCCCTATGGCGCCCTCCGGGAAGGTGCTCCCCCGATCGGCAATCCTGGATTCGCCTATGGGACTTTTGCATGCACTCCTGAGTATGTGCGAACGTCAGAGCGAGCAATGTTTATGTTAGAGAAGGGTGACATTGCTGGCGTTTCACAAACAGAAGCTGAACCCACGCGAAACGAGGACTTTCTGGACTTGATGTTTTCGAAGTCCGCTCCCGTGAACTCAAGCGTACGGCCTGGTGTTCTTCTCTGATCATTATCAGTGAGGTTAGGTTAGAGTAACGACACCTCAGGCACCTGTTGTTAATAGGTTAACGGCATTAAATTACAAGAGGGCGGATTTTGATGACATGCGGCGTAGCTTGCAGCTTTTCCGTGGGAGGCTGTGCTAGATCTGAACACCGATGCAGCGGTAGATGTATTTTACGATGTTTGACTTCTATTTTCTATTTCAGCCTTGAATTATGTGTAATTGTGTTATTTCATTTCATTTTCGAATGGAGCTTATTACAACTAAACTAGGGCTTGTTAACCTCGCTTATTACAATTAAACCGCGCCAGCGTTCGCCCATCCAAAACCCCCTGAATCGAGAAGAGATCTCTAGTCCTGGCCACGGTATGTTACTTTTTGGCCCGACACCACCCCCAGTGACGTCATTTATGAACGGCCCCATATTGGTTGAAGTAAGACAATTTATGTGTGTTTAGTTAGCCATATTAGGTTATTTATTCGTCAAATACTAATGGAAATTAACTTAATTGGTTAAAAATTAACTTATTTCAATCTGATATGGGTCCCAAGGAACACAGGTCCTAGTTAAGATTATTACGTTCTCCAATCCTCAGAGGTCCCGGCACGATCCCGGTACAGACCCAATTGATCCCGGCAAACTCACAGCCGGGCCCAGCATCCGGTCCCGGCTCTGGGTCGCCGGGACCAAAAATAGAACCTCTGGTGCTGACCCCGTCGAGTGTTCTTCGCAAAAGACGCCAACTTACATGAGAGAGTAAATTTAATTTTGGGAACTGACACAATTGCTCAAGAAGAACCAGACAGCAGCCGGAGGCAGTTACTGAAGAGCTGCTCGCTGTGGGACACAATCTTAATCAACTGACTCACTGGGCGCTCCAACAGTTCCAGCCGAAGTCGATGTTTCCCATGTATTGCCGCTGCTGGACGGGGACTACCGTCAGAACAGATAGGCTTTTGGTTGAACTGATCTTTTGAATTTTGTCTATTTTTCGCTGGTGCAATCAATTTTATTTACCGTTTTCGAAACATCATAGGATGTGCTTGAGGTTTGTCATTTTATTTCAGAACCGAATGGTAAACGTGAAGGGGGAACGTCTATCTAACTTGTGATTCAAAGTAGGCCACTTTTATGCGTCAATAAAAATTAAAACTGTCTTTTGGTACGTTGGTTCAGCCTTCTCTGCCTCCTCTGCTGGTAAACCGAACCAAATGCCACTAAATATAATACACTACTGTCATAACAAAGCCCTTTAGCTATGAATTCGCTTCCACCCAGGACCTGAATAATATTGATTCCACCTTGCTTCAAAACACATACTTTATACCGTATGTTGTTTACGTTCCTTACTCGTAATGAAACTTCAGAGCCGCATGACGAAATCCATGAGCGAAGCGCATTGAGATTTCTCAAGAGGCTCAATTCTGGCTGCTTTACCGGTCTCGTCAGAGCCGCATGACGAAATCCATGGAGTTGTTGTCTGTCCTGCCTGAGAATTGATGTCAGAGCTCTGGAATTTTGTAGGGTGATAGCCCTTCTGCTCCAGACACCCAAACTGAAGCCCTGAGTCGAAATCCAAAATAGTTTTTGAGAAATTTTGGCTCAAACTTTTTCTGTTTTATATTTTTCTAATTTTTACTTCTTAAGCTACGAACTTGAAATTTATGTCCTTTTCAAGGATAACAAGGGCCAGCTAGGGGAAAATTGAGCTGATCCGACAATATTTATTGCGTGAAAACGCGGCATTTCTCACGCGAGCAAAAACCTGCTAAAAGTTGATGGCCGACTTGTGCGCTCGAAATGTCAAAGACAGCCTCAGTTAGCTGAAGGCAGTTACCTAGGGTAGCTAGGAAAATTTTGTAATGCTTAGGCATAGTTTTGAGTGCAAAACGCAAAATTTTGACCTACTTTTACAGTTCTTCCGGAAGACTGAATTTTGGTTCATTTCATTTCAACGTTAATATCTCACAAGCTAATTGACTGATTTGAGTTTTTATTTCATAATGAAAGAACATTGCTTCCGCCTGATAATATTTGGAGATGGAAATTTTGAATGTGAAATTCTTTGTTTTATAGGCATAAATAGAAATGGAGTCAAAAACTTTTTATTTGCATCTTCCTGGTTCCAAGCTCATGTCACTCACAACTCAGAACTGACATGGCTGAATAGGAAAGTTACGTGCGGTCATTTGCTCACTTATACTACCCACCTATCTCTAATGGCTTTAGTAATTAGTCCAAAATGTATTACAAGATGCTAAATTTATCGGACCACCTTTGCTTCTCACCATGGTTTCAAGTCCTTAAAATGGATGGAAGTGGAAGAAATTTGGCATGGAGCTAGCTTAGATCCTAGCTCGACGATACAAGTAATTTCAGCCCAAAAGACTGCTTGGTTCGTCTTCTATAAGCACCTTTATATCGTGCCTTTTCGACAAGACGCACCGGCCAGCGGCCCGGCAAATTCGGCGGAGTTGTACCAGCCAGTGACCTCTGACGGGTCACAGCTGTTCACTAGTGAGGGTGAGTAGTGTGGCACGGTGGTCTAGTGGTTAGGCCCCGCCTATTGATCAGGTAGGTCGGTTCGAATCCGGGGATGACTACGTACTTTTATTGGTTATTTCAAAGAAAAGAATGATAAAACGACTTACAGGCTTATAGAGATACATTAAGAACGAAATATGGTTTGCTTTCACATTGTCATCAGCTCTCCTGCGCCGGTGGCGTTAGCCGGTCGCAGACCGAGTTACTGAAGTTGAACACAAAAGATGAAAGAAAAAGAAAGACTAGATAATATTTTTTGTCAACGGCACACGCAACCTATGAAAAATTCCACAATACCATGTGCTGACGTAGATGCATGTTTCCCCAGTTACAAACTCCTAACCCATAGTCTCCGCTGAGCACCACACGCGTGCGTGTCGTCGGTTGGCCGAAGTGCCAGTCGGCTATCGGTGGGGCGCGCCGGGTGGCCCATTTTCGCGCGCATGGCGCTACTCTTTGGCTAATTAGACTTAGATAAATTCAAGAACGCAAAATTTAATTGATGTTATTAGAAAGCACACGCACAAGGAAACATTTTTTTACGGTAAATCATTTTAAGTTGAATCACTGGCCACATTTAGAAGAAATTGTTTCAATAATTGAATACAAATTTCCTAAAACATACAAATATATTATTTTAACTAAATGCTCAAAGCTTGACAGTATTAAATACAATCACTTTTTCAATGAGCATCCATAACGAATGACTACACAAAAAATAATTATTCTATGTCATCATGTTTTTCCAAAAAACCCGGGTTTTCACGATTTTCAGCGAGCTGTAACTCCAAAACCCATAGTTTGAGAAAATAAATATTATCGAATCTTAATTCTACGCCACTGATAACCCTGTGTACGAAGTTGGAACGAAATCTGAGCCTAAGCTATGTACAATCCAGGTGAAGCCTGGTCGATTTATCCTGAAACGGCCCTATATATATATATATATATATACCATATATATATATATATATATATATATATATATATATATATATATATACATATATACTATATATATATATATATACCCAAAAACATATATATTATCATCATCAAAACACGATGTGTAAAAAACACAAGTGCATGGATTAAAAAGCTCAAAACATCATAAAAAGGCAAAAAAACACGATGACAAGAAATGGCCAAGGTTTATATATATATATATATATATATATATATGTATATATATATATATATATATATATATATATATATATATATATATATATTCTTATGTTCGTGTACTTGGGCAATATATCTTCTTTCAGGCAGATGTCGTTGAAAAGAATAGCGTTTCGAGTTTTTGAGAGTTTTCGGAAGGCTTCGAAGCTGACTTTCACAACGGAAGAAAGCATCGACAACAAGATATCTTCCCTTGGATGTCCATGTAAACGGCTCAGCTAAACACATTGAAACAAAGGTGTTCAGAAAGCCTACCAACACCGGCCAGTGCATGAACGGGTGCAGTGAATGCCCAAAACGATATAAAGAAAGTGTTATCCGGGCATATGTACACCGTGCCCTCACCCACTGTTCTACATGGGAGCTTGCTCATCAAGAGCTGGACAGAGTGAAGAACATCCTCGTCAACAACGACTACAGCACCGAAGATATAGAAAGCATCATCAGAAAACAAATGAACAAATACTGTCAAAACCAGACACCAACAACTGAGACCGGTACAACCCACAAAATATTATACCAAAACTCGATGTCAACATCATACCTCAAATATGAAAAGGTCATTCAAGCTATCATCAGCAAGGAATGCTCGCCAAAGCAGCTCGGCGACTCTATCGAGCTAGTGATATATTATAAGAGCCCTAGGACAGAAAATCTCGTATTGAAAAACAACCCTTCACAAGACCACTCAGACCTGAAAGCCACAGATGTATTGTACAGATTTCAATGTAAACATGGTGACTGTGCACACCAAACAAACTGTTCCTACATCGGCTACACAACAACTACACTATCCAGACGACTGACGAACCACCTACAGCAAGGAGCACTGGTGAGCCACGTGTGCCTCTCCCACAACAAAGAACTCACCAGGAGCGATATTGTGGAGAACACCACCATACTGACGCGCTGCCACGACAAAAGAAACCTGCAAGCCCTGGAAGCGGTCTACATCCGTGAAATGAACCCGACCATCAACAGACAGATGAATCTGGTGGCTAAACTAGCGTTGTATGAAAGCGCCTGGTTGAGTGGCATAGCTAAAACCCAGAACATCTAGCTGTTAAAGTGCGAACCCGCACTAAAATATGATAGTTTAACGTAATTCAAATATCATTGTGTATCCGTGTGTGTTTATGATTGATCATGTCTTAGATTTTAAGGATATTGGTAACGTTCAAACTTTGAAAACGAAGTGCCCGCATGAATAACGCATCTCTTGCGATTGTTTTTACTTGCCTATGCTATGAAATAATGTTCGCTAATTTTAGAAGGTATAGAGTCCGACGCGAATATTTACGAACTCTAGATCGATTTTGCTGTGTATGTCATATGTTTAATTATGCCCAAGGATGATATTAGAAATATCGAAACGTTGCATAGCCCATAGTCGTTTGGTGTTATTTTAAAAGAATTCAATCGCGAGAACAATAAGATTATTAGGACAATAGAATCACTTAGCCGAAAAGTAACAAAGGCCCATTTCGCCGTCATATTCAACGAATATATATATATATATATATATATATATATATATATATATATATATATATATATATATATATATATATATATATATATATATATAATATAAATTATGCATTGACCGTTGAATTCGATAGCTGATTCACATTTCAGCTTACGTTAAGTTTTTTATTTTTCGAACGTTTGTTTTAAGCTCCGTCGGTAATTCGAAAATTAAAATTCACGTATGAGCTTAGCCGCGAAAACGTCCTTCAGTTTCTTGATGTACTCGTTGAGGCCACGGCCGATAAATTCGAAACCAGCGTCTACAGAAAACCCACCCACCAGGGAATGGCCATGAATGCTGAAAGCGAATGTCCGGATCGTTACTAGCGTAGTGTTCTTAGCGCTTTCATTAGAAGAGCAATCACACACAGCTCCACGTACCAAAAATGCACATGGAACTAAACCGCACCAAACAACTACTGGTATCCAACGGTTACACTAATAATAGCATAGACGAAGAAATAAAAGACAGCTATCGGAAACAGAGAACCAACATACCAACAACACACTGACCCATCACCTTTACTGCAGAATGGAAATGAACAGCGCATACAAAACTGATGAACGAATACTTAGCAACATCATCCGACGAAGCACAGAGTGTAACGACAACGAGCAGCTCTAACTTCACATATATTACAAAACACAAAAGACACGAAATCTTATGATGTCGAACAAGCCGGCCAAGGCAGAGTCACTGAAACGCACCAATGTAGCGGTGTACAAATTCTCATGTCTCCATGAGGGTTGCAGACATCATGTTGATGCCTACATTGGTGTCACTACAACGACTCTGTCTCGCCGGCTCACCATGCACCTACAAGAAGGATCCATAAAACAACACGTACAGACCAAACACACCACAATCCTAACAAGAAAAACACTCGTTCAGAACACACATATCATAGCATCTACTGACGAAACCGGGAAACTTACAGTTCTGGAAGCGCTACACATCCGCGATCAAAAACCAACCATCAACATGCAGATCAACACACATCGCACACTGCCACTGTGGGGGGGGATTGAAGTGTATCATGTGAAATGTTTTATTGTACACCATTTTTCTTTTATGTGTCATGAAATGTGTCATCATAGCGTAATGTTCTGTATTATAAACTGATATTTGTGATCTTAACAAAGCAAACTCGAAACTGATATGTATTTTAAACTCGTGTAAATTCGTAAACTGTAACATATTTGTAAAGGAATGGAATGTTCGTGTTTTATATCCACTATGATGATATGATAAGAAAGTGGATTAAAAAAGGAAGCTGGTTTTATTCTATTGCTCGTTTTTAGCTGAATGAAATGATTGTTTTATAAAACCTCTCAGAGCCTACACTTTATTGTTGACAATGGTTGTGAAAGTGATACAATCGTAACTAGTCCAATTTTATTAATTTTGCATTTCTTCTTAACGAATTACCGACGGAGCTTAAAACAAACGCTCGAAAAATAGAAAAACTTCAACGTAAGCTTTCGAAATGTGAATCAGCTATCGAATTTAACCGTCAATGCATAAAAGAAGACATATATATATATATATATATATATATATATATATATATATATATATATATATATATATATATATGTATGTACCTAAATTAGTATATTTTGGCATTTCATCAATGTAACGCCTGTTTAAATGAACTGCTGGTACTACTTTTGATAATATTTTGTTAGTTTTTTACGATGGAATTGATCAGATTCTTGTTTTCATGGTTTAAATTATATATAAGTTGCCCAAAACTCATAAAGAAGTCTCCTTTTCACCGACCGATTCAGTTTATTTAATTAAACTATTTTCTAGGAGTTCAAAATTCAAATGAGCTCGGGGGTACAAATATTGTACTTGGAAAATCTAGTTTGGTATGAGCTATTTATGTAAAGAATCACTTCCGTTTAAGCTAGGCTAATTAGACACGTATAAACACGGGTCACGGCAAACTACGTACAATCATGCATAATCACTTGGCAAGATAACCGAGTTCAAATCATTGGCACATATCAAACACAGTTATAACTGTGTTTGATATGTGCCAATATTTGAATTCTGTCCTCAATTGAGGACAGAATTCATAACATACTCCTAGCAGCATACGGAACGTATTCTCTTTATCCATGGCGGTAATTATTTCCGAAAGAAAACTCACCCCGGAATATGCTTATAATTACTTTATACGGAAATGGCTCATAGCAAAATTATATAAAATGCATCATTTTTTACAGTGTACACATTGTAACTTTAAGAATGTACCTAACAGCCATCCTCGGTGAACCTAAGTTCATCCCGCTCCTCAGCTGGATTCCTGCCCTCGCGCCTTCATTTACATGAGCATATGCGTTTGCTCCCCCTTCTGCAGTCCTTTGGCGTATAGGTTCGGGCTGGAATCTACACTGTAAAAAATGAGTAAACCTTTTGTATAGTGGAATGATGTGCGAATTTTATCCGGATAATAAACGGTTCATTTTGCTATCCTCATGATGGAATGCGGAGACGGATACTTGAAGTATGTAAGGGACCTCCAGAATAAAAAATGGATTCTAATACCCGGATACCGTTCATTATCTGGATTCTGAAACACCGGGATTATGATGCACTGCGGATAGTGGAATCCGGATTTCAGTATCCGGATACTAAAATAAGGAGGAAACGTATTTAACTACCCGGATGTCACCCACAACTCGGATGAAATTTGCACATCATTCCAGTATACGCTGTGTATCCGGAGATATTGGAATCCGGATTTCAGTATCCGAAAAATAAAATTTGGAGAAACCGTATTTTATTATCCGGATACCATGCATTATTCGGATGAAATTGTCAAACGCACAAGACGTTCAAACGTTCAGGTCACGTCAACAGCGAAATCAATTGACTCCTGTCACTGAATTGCAGCAAAAAATTTTCAACTTCTCATGCAAATCTTACAGCCAGTATTATCAGAGCCATCACAGCCAGCCAGGGATGTTACCACCAAAGGAGCCCATGGTGAGCCAGACCCTTACGGTTGGAAAGTTGTGGTTCACCACTACCCCCCCCCTCCACCCACTTGTGCGGTGAAAAACATTGAAAACTAAAAGTTTGAGGGGGCTTGTAGGAGCTACCTCAACCCCATCCCTCAATGCGGCCTCCGTCCCTCCCGCTTGAAAATTTATGGCATACACCCTTGATCACAGCATTCATGGCCACCTTCAACGCTTTGGCCAAAACCTTTCTGGCTTCAGAAGAAGAAAAATTATTTCAAATATAATATTTAACATAATTTAACTGAATCCTATCGAAAATATCGTTTGGAAATGGTAATGATTCCTGTAAACATTCCTCACTTATAACCGGCAGCGGGCCATCTATATGCATTATTGATACAGTTGCTAATATGTATTTAATACAGTGTTAAAGAGAGATACGCGAAAAATTATTATTGTGGTTTCCTGCTATTTGAAAAATCATGATTACGAAACTGTCAATTATTTTTGTATCTTCGGCAACATTTTGGGAGGTCACTCACTTATTATCGAAATAGGTTAACCGTTCCGATAAAATGCTGAAACTTTCACCCATCACTTCCTTTTCGAAAACTATTTAAAGTTAAAAAGTATTTTTTGTAATAGAAATGTCTGTTCTCCTCTATTTGTATTTGAATTAACTTTACAAAGCCTTTAAAAATAGAACATGAATTAGTTTGCCCTAGAAACGGAAAAACATAATTACTCAAGTCTTCTCCCGTTTCGTACCTCCGGTCTTGAGTCGTTTTCTGCTTCAGCCCCAGGATGACGAAACGTTTGCGTCAGAAAGGTCACGTGACCCCCCTATGAGGTGGCTGTACGTTCTGATTGGTCAATTGTGATTTTTTAAAAGTTCTATATTTTTGTTTTAATATAATTTTGGCTGTAGCTTTTTTAAAAATAGCTTTTTATTCAATAGTTTTAAACTTACAAGTCACTGCTTAAGATGAATGGGACCGGTTTCTTTAGAGAATTTGATAGCCTTAGCCGGGGGTACGTCATTTACATCGAAAAGAGGTGTACCGGTAAAGTCGTCTAGAAATGCTGATTTTGAGAGCAATTTTAAGGCATTTGCAGGCCGAATTCGCAAGAATGAGAATAAGACTTCTGAAACAACTTCTTGGGACCTTTTGATCTAGCCAATAAACAAATTTTGCGTATCTCCCTTTAATAAGATACGTGTTAATTAAGGTTACGTGGTAGCAAAAGTTCAACACATGGCAACAGGATTCAGTGATATTTCTTCCCCAACGATCACTCTTACCTGACACGACTAAGGAAGTTGCGACAATCAGAATGCAATATGGCGGTCGTGGCGGGCGTTGGTGAACAAGAAAAAATGGCGGAAAGAACACATTTCCCAATCAGTTTTAAATAGCGTCGGTAGGCTGATACCCAAGAAAGCTGATACCAAAATACATTTGAAAACCACATGACATAATATTGGCCTCGGTCATCGAAAGTGTTGGCACCTGGCGGATTTTTTTGTAAACGCCAGGAGAGGGACTGACGTCTGGCGCGGCTGCTTCATATCCGGCGCATGTTTGAACTCTACAGGTTTTAAACGGACTTTCAGTCGTTGTGAACTAGTTGCTGTGAAGGAGTGTGGTTATAGGCGACGTTGGGTGGACGTGAATATTGAAGACTGGCATTATTTTCTTGATTGTTATAATCTTGGAAAGTTCAAAGAAAATGGAGAAGAGACGGATAACCATTAGATCCAATCAGAACTGCTGCGTTCCTCAGTGTGTATCCTTCCGAAGAAAGTGTCGAAGTCTCAGCTTTCACAAGTTTCCTCAGGATAAGGTGCTGTCCAAGCAGTGGAAGTTGAAACTTAGAATTGGGAAGAAGATAGGCTCAAATGCTGCTGTCTGTTGCAGACATTTTCAGCCATCTGACTTCCATTCACATCCACCTGGTAAGCGGCTGTGAGGCCAGTGTGCAAAGTATGGCATTTTCGAAGAGAGCTCGTCGGTGCGAGTGCCCTTGGAGACAGGATCAAGTGGTGCGAATTTTATCAACCTGGTGCGAATTTGCCAGGTTAGTGACACTTAAACTAAACAAATAATGGCTGAATGGCTATTAAGACACAGGAGGGGCCTTATAAAAAGTCCTTAACTAACTGACTAATGATTGAGGTAGTATTGCATTGTAGGGGTAGGAATTGGTGAATTTTTTCCCTGGTATGTGGCAGATTGGTGCGAATTTTTGGAGGCTGGTGGTGCGAGAATTTTAGATGGCTGGTGCGACTCGTCTGGCCTGCTGCCATACCCTTGCAGACCGGCTGTGAGGCAATCTCCAGTTCCGCTTATGCATCCTTCCACTCCCTTGAGCCTGCTTCTAGCAGGAGTAAGCCTTTATCCTTGGGCCGTCATCATAGGCGGATCCAGGATTGCCGATCAGTGGGCACCTTCCGGGGGGCGGGGCGCCATTCTTGACCGGGAAACCCTATCAGATGGGAGCAAAACCCTATCGGTGGGAGCCTATACTTTCGTATCCTGGGAGGGGGTTGAGGGGTGGGAAGCGAAATTTCAGGGGCGTGGCCATTTCAGGGGGCGCTGAGGGTCCATGGTGGGGGCACATACTCCCTTTGCCCCCTGGATCTGCCTATGGGGCATGTGCCCACTTTGCCGTCCCCCTGGATATGGCTGCATTCCTTTTTAGCCCGGGAAACTGACATATTGGAATAATTCGGTAGATATACGCCTTTATCCGTTTCAAGCTGTCTGAAATTCCAGTTTGAATGCACAATGGAAAATGCGTTTCCAAACATAAGCGTCGCCACCGGCAAAAAAGTGGGGGGGGCAGCAGACTTCAACCTGATACTGACTACAAACTTTGCTCCTTGGGACCAAAAACTCTTCGAATTTGGGCTCTTTACTGCCTTCCGCAGCCGCTGATTATAAGCCGCTGCCACATACCAGGCATAAAACACGTATAATTCACCGCTTACCATGCTATTCCCGGGGCCCACTAATGTTGTTTACCTTTCGGAATCCCTCTTTCGCGGCCATCTTGGATGGCACACTAGCGCCTCTGGTGAGCGTGACCGGGGTCAATACGCCTGGCAGTATGCGGTTTATATTCTGCCAGTAGGCTGATATCGAAATGAGCGTATAGCTAAATACATTTGCATGTAAAAAAAAAAAAAAATTGAGGACAGAATTCATAACATACTCCTAGCAGCATACGGAACGTATTCTCTTTTCCATGATGGGAATTATTTCCGAAAGAAAACTTACTCCGGAATACGCTTATACTTATTTTATACGGAAATGGCTCATAGAAAAATGCAATAGAATGCATCATTTTTTACAGCGTACACTGTCAAAAATGATACATCTTATTACATTCTGATCGTCGCAACTTCCTTCGTGGTGCCAGGTAAGAGCGATCGTTGGGAAAGAAATATCATTAAATCCTGTTGATATGTGTTGAAATTTGCTACCACAGCCTTGAGGGTGGCCATGAATGCTGTGATCAAGGCTCTATGCCATTGATTTTCAAGCGGGAGGGACGGAGGCCGCATTGAGGGGTGGGGTTGCGGTAGCTCCTCCAAGCACCCTCAAACTGTTAGTTTTCAATGTTTCAAAGCCAGACAGGGATGTGGCAAGGTTGCATTGGCAATAGCTACCACAGTAGTAAACGCCCGCAGTAGTATCCCAGTCTCGGAAAAACTCCAAAAACAGTTGTCACGTTTCACCACTGCATGAGCGGATGAAGGCAGAGGACACGCTGAAAGCTGCTGTGGCGTCGCTGATACGTCGCGTCGGTGATGACATATACCTTTGTTCCTTCCTGTTATATTGTCTCGCGCTGTGTTATGTGGCAAAGGTACACCGCTGGTAAATACAGCTCCCACATTTTTCGAGTAACCAATCTCCTCTTGCAACGGCAGCAGTAACTAATACATACATAGGTATCGAACATAATTAAACGATAGTCAGCTTACCCGCGGCGGAACTCTACCTTATGATCCTATTATCGGTGACCTGACGTCACCTGAACGTTTGGAACGTCTTGGGGTTTGCAAATTTCATGCGAATAATGTATGGTATCCGGATATTAAAATACGGTTTCTCCGCATTTTGTTTCCGGATACTGAAATCCGGAATTGCAATATCCGCCATGTATCCGGATATTTAAATATCCGGATACACGGCATATTCTGGAATGATATGCAAAATTCATCCGGATAATGGCCGATATCCGGATAGTTGAATACGTTTCTCCCTTATTTTAGTATCCGGATTTCACTATGCGCCTTGCATCATAATCGGGGTATTTCAGAATCCGGATAATGAATGGTATACGGATATCAGAATCCACTTTTTTATTCTAGAATGTTACCTTCTTCATGTAGGTATCCGTCTCTGCATTAGATCATGAGGATGGCAAAATGAACCGTTTATTATCCGGATAAAATTTGCACATCATTCCAATATACACAAAGTATTCTCATTTTTTACAGTGTAGCCTGCTGTTTTGTGCCCCATAGTGCGAGCTTATCAAGTCGACTATTCCTTTGGCTGCAGATGGGTGGGACATGGTCACGTATGTGTATCCCTTCGCATATCTCTATTCAGCGTGCATCGTTGGTGTGGATGACTTCGGTGTTGTTGGTGAGATCACTGCGGGTGAGCGTTTTGTTGTGGGCGGCTGTCATGTAATTTTAGATTGACGACTCGTGGAGATGGGTGGTAAGTGATCCTTCTTACACCAATTAGAAGGTTAGTACATTTGTCATGAGAAACAACCCACGCGAGACAAAGATGTTAGACAGAGCCAACGTAATGTATGTATCAGTTCAATTGTCCATACGGAGATTGCAGGCTCTGTAACGTACGTTACGTTTGCTTTATGCTAACAACTTTGCCTCGTGGACTTACCACCCATCTCCGCGTGTCGTCTAATCAAAATCACCCCCACCAGTGGTCGATGAATATCTAGCGGTTTGGGTTGAGTGGAAAAAATGGCCAAATAAAAATGGTAAGACAATTGTTGCAAAGTGGTTTTCACTCAAGATACCTTTACTTAAGGGTACGTTCAAGAGGGACTCCTCCACGCCCGAGTGACGTCACACGGGTGTGGAGGAATTCCTTCACCTTTGGCCGTGGGTCAAACTGCTGCTAATGGCACTGCCTGCTTACGAATTTGTGAGAATACACGGTAATCAAGTTTATTCCAAATGCATTATGTAAGCATTCCGTTTTCGATTCTGGGCCTCTTTTTGCAAAAATGTGGATATTTTATCATTTAATTTTCCAATGTAAAATGCTACGAGGTGTGACGTCACATCCGGTGATCTGCGCTAGCTGTTGGAGTGGGGTTGGTTTTCACTCTTACAGGAAATTATAAAGCACTTACACGAAAAGGTAACCTAATCTATTGCTGTATCCCCCTATATGCTGCCATTTGCACCTAATATTGTTGTCAAGATCAATACTGGTCGGTGAAAATCTTTTTGGAAACTATTTTCATAGCTGCTTTTGACCGCGGCACGTCTTCGATTTGTCGGATTTTTTGACGCGATAGTTAAATTCTAGATTCTGGGACCTGATAAGATGAGCGAGAATTGCCGATATAACGTGGGAAGGAATGGTTCATAAAAGTTTTTTACTGCCCTAGAGGTTCTACTGTTAATATTTTTTACTTGAGTTTGAAATTTGTCAGCCAGGGGTCGAGGAAGAGTGTTATTTAGATAACTATGGAGTACAAATATTTGAGACTTCGAATAATTCAGGGAATTTCAGAACTTTGTATTTTTAAGATATTGGTCATGGTCCACAACTCTCACCGCACGTTTTTGAAGAGTTGCCAGTCTAATGAGATTTGATGGGAAGGAATGCCAAATTTTCAGAGTTTTATTTTAAGTGGGGAAGCACAAGATAATTTTAAAGTAAGAGCAGATGCTCGGAGTCCAACACACCATTTTCCCTATACATCATTCCAATATTCCTTGATATTGTATTTTCAATGCCTTCAATGTGGGACACCCATTTCAGGTTGTCGTCAATTTGAACTACTAGGTATTTGGTGGTTTTAGTTCTGCTTGATTTGTGGTTATTAAGAGCAATATCAAGGTCGGAAGAAGTGTGGGTTGGAGAAAATAACAGATATATTAATTTGGAAACGCTAGGGTAAGTCGGTTAGCGACGAGCCATGCATTTATATCTAGTAGACTTGAATTGATAGATGACTGGAGATCTCAAAAATGATAGCAGAATAGACAAGAGCTGTATCGTCAGCAAATAATGGAAGTGATGGTGATTGGGAACTTCGAAATATATCATTAATATACCGTAAAAATAGCAATGGGCCGAGCGCAGGACCTTGCGGTACGCCAGGCGACACGCTTTCTGGATTCTCAGAAAACATATTGTTAAATTTGACTTTTTGAATTCTGTTACTTAGATAGGAATAAAATAATTTGCGTGAGCCATCTCTAATACCATATTTATCAAGTTTTTTCAGCAAAAGTTTGTAACGCTTTCGACAAGTCGAGATAAATTGTAGCAGGGGCATTCCATGACATTTGAGTAAAATCGATGATCAATTTTACACCCTCATGTCTTCGATTTTCTTCAAAATTAGATTTTCCATGGGGTTATCGGCAGCCCAGAACACGCCTGTGACATTTTTAGCTCGCTTAGTATAACGGTTCAGGACTAGAAGCCTCCAGCAATTTTACCCTTTGCCAGCGCAGCAATTTCTTCTACAGTTATTTTATCCAATTAGAATAATGATAGAAAGATAAAATGAGATATCAAAATGTTTGAAATAAGCCAATAAACACAACGGTGTCAATTTCGAAATATTTTCTCGTCATTGAAAAAGGTTAACATTATTCAAATATTTTGATAAGTTTTAAACATATTTTCTTCAGCGTCGATTTTAAAATTCACCATAGTACGTACAAGAATACGTCTCAAAGTAATAATATCACATATAAGAACCGTGGGTATTTACTTCTAGACAAGAAAAAACTGTTAAAATATACCATGGGTACGTGCCGTTAGCGCACCCCGCGCTAACGGCATGGCACGTTTGCTTCCTCCTATACCTTAGATGCTGTGGCATTGACCTGAAGATAAATGCTGATGGAGCAAGGGGTTGTACATGGACAGAAAACCTTTGTTTCCAATTGTTCGTGTAGTTTTTTCTCTTTGTTTCAGCAATTGGAATTACGGTCTTAAAACACGAGACATGTCGGTTGAGTTATGAGGAGTTCAACCAGTAAGCTAGTTAAAACACTAGTTCTTCAGCGTGTATTTGAAAATCGTCACATGAGAGGGGAAGAAAACATCTGAGTGTTGAGATCGAAAATAAAAACCGCAGACATTTACTTTTAAGCCTGAAAAACCGGCGGCATATAATATGGGTAAGCGCCATTGGCGAACCCTGTGCAGCGCACGCTCACCTCTTTCCTTACATGATCCGCCCTGAACGTGACCTGAAGACGATGGTTAATGGAATAATTGAATGGTCAGTAACAAAATATAACCGTTTTATCAATCTAAATGGTCTTTTCACTTCTGTCTGAACACTGAACATAACATACCGTTTCAAAAGCGTTAGGTATTAGATGATGACAAATACGAATATCGAAATGTTTGGTTCTTTGCAGAGTGGGCAAATGAGTACATTCGAGATAAGCCAAGGAACTAACGAAATGATGAATTGAAACGTTCTTCAATTACGTGAAACCACTACGGGGAAACTATAAACTAAGTAAGAGTCCGTGCCGGGCATTACAGTGACCGTCCGTGCCGGGCAAGTACAGTGACAGTCCGTGCCGGGCAGGTACAGTGACCGTCCGTTATGTGACCGTCCGTGCCTGGCAGGTACAGTGACCGTCCGTGCCGGGCAGGTACAGTGACCGTCTTTTATGTGACCGTCCGTGCCGGGCAGGTACAGTGACCGTCCGTTATGTGACCGTCCGTGCCGGGCAGGTACAGTAACCGTCCGTGCCGGGCAGGTACAGTGACCGTCTGTTATGTGACCGTCCGTGCCGGGCAGGTACAGTGACCGTCCGTGCCGGGCAGGTACAGTGACCCTCCGTGCCGGGCAGGTACAGTGACCGTCTGTTATGTGGCCGTCCGTGCCGGGCAGGTACAGTGACCGTCCGTGCCGGGCAGGTACAGTGACTGTCTGTTATGTGGCCGTCCGTGCCGGGCAGGTACAGTGACCGTCTGTTATGTGACCGTCCGTGCCGGGCAGGTACAGTGACCGTCCGTTATGTGACCGTCCGTGCCGAGCAGGTACAGTGACCGTCCGTGCCGGGCAGGTACAGTGACCGTCCGTTATGTGACCGTCCGTGCCGGGCAGGTACAGTGACCGTCCGTGCCGGGCAGGTACAGTGACAGTCCGTACCGGGCATGTACAGTAGTCCGGGCCGAAAATAATATTTTCGTTCAGAATCGCTCCATTAATCCCCGTAATACCCGGGCAAATGTGCAGTAAGCTTGAGAAAAGCAAACAAAAAACATAAAATATCATCTTCCACCTCCTATTTTACCTTTTGTAGTTACCTTATCAGTCACGATAAGCGTTGAAGTCACCATCCATTTCAGCACTCAAATAGAAGACTAACACCAAGCTTCTATGTCTTGTAAATTATTGCCCTCAATACGATACTTCTCATGTAAATCTAGATGAAAATACTTGTTTTTGAACGTTTTTATTCACAGCAAGCAACAACCATCTCACATCCACCAAAGTGCAATCATTTCACTCACATGAGGCCCGTTTAAAAAAGTCGCCCTTCTGCTCAACTCTTGGTAGACATCTCTGAGAGGTAGAGCGTGACAATATAAACCTATGGCGACCGTTGAGTCCTGCTTTTTTGGCAGAAGCATGTGTGACCTCCGCAACCCAACGCTCCACCCCCTGAGAATGGCACGGCAGATCAGGTGAATCAATAGGGACCATCTTCACCATCTCCAGATCCTTCTGGGTCATTTTGCTCGTGAACGGTGGCTCTGTCACCGGCGTCTTCTTGCAGTCGACCAGATGATGGTAGTCTTTTGCCTGGAAGTGAATGCTTGGCACTCTAAACTCTCGCACCACTCCAGACTCAGAGCACCTCGAACGGGTCTCCTCTATCTTGCACACTGCCTGTTGCTGACCTTTGGGCGGTCATCAGCTAGCATTGCAAGCAGTACGTTTTCGGGATGAGCCCATTATCCGTTCGTTTGTAGTACCGATTGGACGATGGAACGGTCCTCGTTTGGCAGTCTTCTGGATAACTCGATAAGGTACATACATAAGGTTTGGGGCGCCGTCTCTTATACGCCAATGGATCCTGTAGTGGAACCAACCGGGTGCGTACTGGTTTAAGATGAAGTACACCATACGCTTATGTTCTTTGCTTGGCGAGCGTACTGAAACGTATGCCCGCAGGATACGGGCTTTGCAGTTCTCCACTTCGGTGGCGATGTTGCCTTCCGAAGGGGGCGCGGTAGTGGGTGGTCAGCGTAGCTGGCTTCCACGCAGCCGACCCGGGTTCAAGGCCCGGCGGCTTCCCTGAACAAGGAGCAAGCTGGCTCCCGAGAAACCCTTCCAACAGGGAAAGAGTTGGCGACGCCATATGACCCTGGCAGTTGGTGCGTCGATAAGCCCCAAAAATTATTATGTTGCCTTCCGAAAAAAACGTTCGTTTTCATCAGAACTGGTTCCTCATTTGTTTTGTCTGAACTTAAGTTCCATTACACGAAGCCTGCTCTTTCATAAACCTCAGAGATATTCTGCGCCACAGTTTTTGCTGCTGACCTTATTGGGCGGGTGATATTTGAATCCAGTGAGAGCATCTTCCTTTGACTTCTAGAAAGTGCCTATAGACATCGAGATCCGTTGGTAGCATTGTTTGTGAGAATTCCCTTGGCGTAAAATTCAGCTGGTCTGCAGCTCCCTTTCTCTTCCGTCTCGTAGAACGGCGTGGCGCAGCCATCCTAAGTTCAAATAAACTTTCTTTAATCACTCAACCGTCGCGCTTGCTCCTGCGCTTTTCTTTGCACCGATGTCACTTCTCATCCATCAATACTCGACCACGACTTGTTTGCTGCTGAATTTTTCTTGCACGTTCCTGATATCTTCCTAGTTAAACTGCAATGTGTTTTCTTACTAAACGTCTCTTGCAGTGAGCTGGATCAGAGCAATACGCACGGCCTCTCGTTCCGCCCCGATGTCTCACCTCACACGGACAGGGTCAGTAGAAAACTGGCGGAACAGTTGAAGTCACCAACGCAAAGCTGTGCTTTATCATCATCAGGCACCTTGGTTCTCAATTAGCAGAGCCAAGCAGACCTTTCATGAGCTGCGCACTGGATATCGGACACCAGGCGCGTGCCGCGGAGGCATCGACGAAACGGCCGAGGTGGAAACCGCCACGATAAACGTAGCTTTATGTACGGTGAAAACCAGCCAACAGCAGGACCATGACCTGAAGACCCCCATCCCAACCCTCCTTCCACAGACGTATTCAGGAGGTGGGAAAAAACCGTTTCTCTCTCGAATGCTACTGTGTTACCCTTTTAATTAAACAACACAAACTTTTTCAGTGATTAACTCTATGACCCTACCGAACCAACAGCCTAGATCCGCCCCTGGACCCCCTTGCCACAACGCAGTAACTCGGCTAAGATATGCTTCGAAGTTCATGACGGTTATCCATGCATTTTTGCCGGTATTCTGTCAACAATGTTTGCATTAACGCGATCCCGGGTGTTAGTGCCCTGTTCTTACGGCGCTAATAGCTGGGTGACTGCGACGCCGGGAGGTGAAAATGCTTGCTTAGATTTTGATGTTTAGGAGGTGGAGGGTGCGATTTCATCCCGTTTTGTTTGTGATTTCCACACTATGTATGTCTATGCCCGGGTGTTTCGACTATTAATGGAAGCATTTGATATTTTCGGCCCGGCCTAATGTATAGTGACCGTCTGTTGTGTGACCGTCCGTGCCGGGCAGGTACAGTGACCGTCTGTTATGTGACCGTCCGTGCCGGGCAGGTACAGTGACCGTCTGTAATGTGACCGTCCGTGCCGGGCAGGTACAGTGACCGTCCGTGCCGGGCAGGTACAGTGACCGTCTGTTATGTGACCGTCCGTGCCGGGCAGGTACAGTGACCGTCTGTAATGTGACCGTCCGTGCCGGGCAGGTACAGTGACCGTCCGTTATGTGACCGTCCGTGCCGGGCAGGTAAGGTGACCGTCTGTTATGTGACCGTCCGTGCCGGGCAGGTACAGTGACCGTCTGTAATGTGACCGTCCGTGCCGGGCAGGTACAGTGACCGTCCGTTATGTGGCCGTCCGTGCCGGGCAGGTACAGTGACCGTTCGTTATGTGGCCGTCCGTGCCGGACAGGTACAGTGACTGTCCGTTCCGGGCAGGTACAGTAACCGTCCGTGCCGGGCAGGTGTTGACGCAGGTGCGGGAGGAGCTGCTGGACTACGACGGCACCGGCGTCAGCGTGATGGAGATCAGTCACCGGTCAGCGCAGTTCCAGAACATCATCAGCCAGGCTGAGGAGAGACTGCGGCGCCTGCTGTGAGTACCAAAGCCGTCAAAGCACGGACATTGTCACAACACGTCCACCGTCACAACACGGCCACCGTCGTAATACTTCCACCGTCACAACACGTCCACCGTCACAATACGTCCACCGTCACAGCATGTCCACCGTCACAGCATGTCCACCGTAACAACACAGCCACCGTCACAACACGACCACCGTCACAACACGGCCACCGTCGCAACACTTCCACCGTCACAGCATGCCTACCGTCAAAGCTCGGCTTCCGTTGCAACACTTCCGCCGTAACAACACAGCCACCGTCACAACACGACCACCGTCACAACACGGCCACCGTCGCAACACGTCCACCGCCACAACACGTCCACCGTCACAACATGGCCACCGTCTTAACACGACCACCGTCACAACACGACCACCGTCACAACACGACCACCGTCACAACACGTCCACCGTCACAACACGGCCACCGTCACAGTGCGGGCACCGTCACAGCATGTCCACTAGGTTGTGTCATCCATCGCAGAACATGGTGCCTCTATGATTTTATCATGCCCCTCACGTCTAGGAACAATGCCGCACCATTCATTTTTTCTTAAATTTAAACTCCAGCCTGCTCGCAGCCGGAGAAAATAGGGGTTCTCTCAGCATTAGCACACTAGCGCCGCCCCGTGGCTGTATTGCAAACTAAGGGCTCAACCGTACTCGTCTGGCTTTAGATTAATTACTGGTGGATACAAATAGCAATTAGTGAGTCTAACAGCATCCACTAGTTCTAGAAAGCTGCTGAAAATCATGCTGCACCTTCCATTTAGGTATGGTCTTGATGTTATGAGCCACCTCCTTTGGCTGATCATAGCTCCAGAACGGAACCATGACTTCCCCGTTAGGTACCAATGCGGCGGCCTGATTTCCCGAATAATAAACATGCAGGATTAAATCCTAACACATCCCAATTCCATTCAACTTCACTCTAAAAGAAAAAATTAGCTATTCGGAAGATCTGAAGGCTGATCTTCAAATATCGAAATGCATGAATAGCAGTATATTCATCGTGATGACCAGAGCTTCAGTCGCTGAACAGCACTGGCACCGTTGACGGGTACTACAATACGCCGGAGAAGAAATGTCTGCTACTCTTTCGTCCTTATAGACTGCCAAATTTGATCTCTGCATATGAGCTTTGCCACAGGACATGCATTCGGAATTGTTTGGATTTAATATTGACATTATAAGCATTGATTGGGAATAGATATAACGCATCATGACTTACATTCACTTAGCAATGAATCCACGCTTGATGTCATGTGAAGGCTCCGGCAGACTAAGCTATTGAATAAGACCGTTTCTATACCTGCTAATCGACTAATGCGTGCCTTGCTATCGACTGAATGCAATTCATATCCCTCACATTAACTCAATGAGTGCTATAAACAGTTTTAAGCCACAAACACAGTTCAAAAGAAATGTCGCAATGGATCGGACAGGAATACAAAACGTCTGGCGGCTTCATCGCCCTGGGCAAGAGCAGATGCCTGAGCCGCTGCAGCTGCATTGGGGATAACCGCGTGCTGATAACCGAGGATAGATTCCTCAAGGACCAGAGAGGATCTCGATGGATTTTTTGGGGCGGTGTTGACTAAAACGAAACGTTGAGACCTGTAGCAGCAGCGTGCCGGAGGATGATACTGAACGAGAATGAGCGGCCGGCGGAGCGGGCATTCGCCAGGGGTGATAATACTGACCCGCCCACCAGCGAGGTTGGACTATCTCGTGAGGGCAGCGTGTTCAGAAGCGGCGTCTTTAATCTCCTGATCCTCAGACAGCTGCATACGGTGCGGTGAATCAGAAATCGGATAGTGAGGGCATTTCAGTAGACAGTGAGCACGCTCCTGACGTCGATTGGGACATCGATAACACGTATCGTGCCCTCATTGCCAGAGAAACTAGCCACAACCTAAGCTCTGGCTAGCTGCTGCTCTACCGGCTCGTCGAAGACGTCCAACTTTGGCAGCATAAACAGTTTTGCAGAAACTTCTATGGCAAATTAACGATAAAAACAAGCCGCAGATTGAGTGTTGTAGAGGCCTTTTCAAGGTCAGCTCAACGCGTCTGGCTACTCCTCTCAGGTGCCCCGTGTTGACAGCCGTTCCATCGCAGCCAATTACTAGAGGATCCACTTCATTCTCTTGCAGAACTTTGACAATCTCCTCCGCAATGTCAGCAGCTTTTCCGCTTTTTGGAGACACATGATCCACTTACACTCCACCAGGCTCACCGACAATTACCTCATGCGTCTGCTTCATGCATTTTCCATCGCTCTGCCGGGGCTTATCCTCCCTTCCATCATAGTAGATGCCGGTAAAGCCTCCTTTTCTTTTATTTGTCTTCATTTCCTCATGACCCCACCTGTATCGTTGTCTCCTCAGCTTGTTTTTGTGTGCACGGCAGTAAATTCACGACAGCGTGTGCACGGCAGTAGCATTTACGAGAGCGTGTAAACGTCAGCAGTATTTACGACGTGTGCACGGCATTAGCACTCACGACAGCGTGTGAACGGCAGAAGAATTTACGACAGCGTGTACGGCAGTAGCATTTACGACTATGTGGGAGGTCCCTGGATCAAAGCTGACCTCTGGCAGCATTTTCCTCGACCCTCGTGTCACCGGAGCAGTCTTCTGCTCCGCCGGGCCCGAGATATTTAGATAGCCTCGCCGTATCATACGGTGGGGTATGTGAAAGGGAGCATGCGGACACGACTGTCCCGCAAGGGTGCCGATAAATGGAAACATCTGCCGTGTACATAGTGTGACTGTGTGCATATATGGTGCAAGAATGCAAATGTCCCCAGGTAGGGGGCGCAAAAATAGTTTAAAAAATAGCATTTACGACATCGTGTGAACGGCAGTAGCATTCACGACAGCGTGTGCACGGCAGCAGTATCTACGACAGCGTGTGCACGGCAGCAGTATCTACGACAGCGTGTGCACGGCAGCAGTATCTACGACATCGTGTGCACGGCAGCAGCATTCACGACAGCGTGTGCACGGCAGCAGCTTTTACGACATCGTGTGCACGGCAGTAGCGCTCACGACAGCGTGTGAACGGCAGCAGTATTTACGACAACGTGTGCACGGCAGTAGCATTCACGACAGCGTGTGAACGGCAGCAGTATCTACGACAGCGTGTGCACGGCAGCAGCATTCACGACAGCGTGTGCACGGCAGTACCATTCACGACAGCGTGTGCACGGCAGCAGCATTCACGACAGCGTGTGAACGACAGCAGTATTTACGACAGCGTGTGCACGGCAGCAGTATCTACGACAGCGTGTGCACGGCAGCAGTATTTACGACAGCGTGTGCACGGCAGTAGTATCTACGACATCGTGTGAACGGCAGCAGTATTTACGACATCGTGTGCACGGCAGCAGCATTCACGACAGCGTGTGCACGGCAGCAGCATTTACGACATCGTGTGCACGGCAGTAGCGCTTCACGACAGCGTGTGAACGGCAGCAGTATTTACGACAACGTGTGCACGGCAGTAGCATTCACGACAGCGTGTGAACGGCAGCAGTATCTACGACAGCGTGTGCACGGCAGCAGCATTCACGACAGCGTGTGCACGGCAGTACCATTCACGACAGTGTGTGCACGGCAGCAGCATTCACGACAGCGTGTGCACGGCAGCAGCATTCACGACAGCGTGTGCACGGCAGTAGCATTCACGACAGCGTGTGCACGGCAGGCGCGTTCCCGACAACTACAGTGTGTTGTTTCTGCAAGGCGGGGCCACTGGGCAGTTCGCGGCCGTGCCTCTCAACCTAGCTGTCAACGGCAAAGCTGACTACTTCATCACAGGTACGTCCTCCTTCATATCTAACGTATTATAGGGCAAGGCGATGGCTGGCTGGACCAGTCAAACTAGACCAGTCCAGCCAGTCAAACTGTCTATCTTGTCTGACCAGTCTGAACCAGTCAAACTTGTATTCCGTTGATATAGCCTAGAGGTGCTCTTGGGCTTATCTGTGGATTTTGGTTGCATAGAGGGGTACCTTTTTCGTTTTTTATATTAAGATACGTTGTACTTCTTTTCCAAATCTATTTTGCACAATATAACTGGCATTGTAAACAAGTACGTAACTTATCGTTGACCAAGACTTCTCTATTCAGCACTTGGAATCACATGCCACTCTGCTAACTGGCCGAGTTTTCTCGTCGCTATGACGGTACCGACACCAGCTAGCATGCACAGTGCCAACGGCAGCTGCTTATAAATGGTTTGACACCATTTATAAGCACCATTCGGATGCTGGCGAGTTGACTGAGAATGTATTACGTGCTCAAAAGCCAATGAGAAACAACGGCTTAGAACGCTTAGGTGAGCAAGGTCAATGAGGCTGCTGGATTCCAAGTGCAACGGGTACTCTGACCTCAATACATGTCTGGGAACTGGGATACTCATCCATTTTATCTGAGTCTGAACAGTGCGGTCTTATCCAAAGCGGTATGCTGTGGGCCCGTCAGAACTGCGGTGCATTTACGGAGGTGTAGTAGTGGAGCAGACGCTCTTAGCTGAGTTACAGCATGTGTTGCTCTACATTCGGTCATTTCATTTCATTTATTTCATTTATTCAGGTTTATCAGCAACAGGTATGTGGAAACCCAATGACAGCTGAAGTCGATCAATAGAACAGCACACCAATGAATATTTACAATGCAGCAGTGTAACAATGCAATGCAGCCTATTCCTGCAACAGTGATATAAAACACTTGATATAAAATATACATGAAGCTATGAAAACGAAGCATAAAAATACATCAGAAGCACTGCAATACATTAAGACATGAAAATAACGACATAGAATACGATAAGAAGACTAAAATAGATGATCTTTAACATATTTCCTCGCTCTGGCTCTAAAACTGCTAAAGGTGGAAGCGTAGGGGCCTGCCTCGGGACAGCGTCCAAGATGGTCATTAAAACCAATTGCTGCCCTGCGAAATAACCCCCTTTTGAGGGTCTCCACACGAGGCAGGACAACATGTAAAATATGACTTTGCATCCCCCTGGTTCGCCGCTGAGGTACATGGAGCGGGAAGCTCCCGAGCAGACAGGCGGAGTCCACCTTCCCGGTTAGGATTTTGAGTACGAACTAAATATCGTACTGGAGTCTCCTCTAGGACAGACTGCTAATTTTGAAAAGCCTTAAAAGATCATGGTATGACAATGACTGAGATGGTCGAGATGTGTGAATGTTGGATGCGAGCCAAATAAAAAATGTATGCTGAACTCTTTCATCTGTCCAAATGACATCTTGCAGCTCCGCCCAAGATGACACATCCATATTCCAGAATTGATCGAACGTTGCCAAAATTTGCTGCCAAAATTGGTCCTTCCTTAAGTCGTCCATCACCTCGGCCAGTCTAAAGAGAGCGCATTAATAGACCCAACATCTTGTCAGAGCCGCATGAAGAAATTCATGGAGTGAAGCGCATTTAGATTTCTCAAGCGGCTCTAAACTGGCCGCTCGGCGAGTCTCGTCGTGGTCAGAGCTGCATGACGAAATCCATGGAGCAAAGCGGATTGAGATTTCTCAAGAGGCTCTATTCTGGCCGCTTGGCGGTTCTGGCAGTTGATGCAAGGGCTCTGCAATTGTGTAAGATGATAACCCCTTTACTCTAGACGCCCAAACTAAGGCCCTCGAATCTAAATCAAAATAGTTTTTGATAAATTTTGGAACAAATGTTTTCAGTTTTGCATACTTCTCATTTTTATTTCTTAAGTGACGAACTTGAAATTAGCCTCCTTTTGAATGAGCAACAGGGGCCACCTAAGGAAAAAAATTCGAACTGGTCCGACAATATTTATTACGACAAACCGCAGTATTTCTGATACAAGCAAAAAAGCTATTGCATTTTGACGGCCGACTTATAAGCTCGAAATGCTAGAAGGCACGCTTCAGTTAGTTTAAAGACAGCCACCTGGAGGCAGCTAGGTCAATTTTATTGTGCTTAGGCATAGTTTCCAGTGAAAAACGTAAAATTCTGATCTAGTTTTTGTCATTCTGCCGGAGGACTGCATTTTTGCACATTTCATTCCAATCTTAATATCTCGCGATCTAATGCACTGATTTGACTTTTCTTTTCAGATAATGAAAGAACATTGCTTACGCCTGATAATAGCCGTTTTCTCAGAGGAAATAAATGGAACTTAAATCATACTATTTATCTTCCTAATATTTACCCGGGTGAACAGTAGGTTTTAGTTGCGCCCATTTTGGGTCTTAAGAGCTCATTTGGGACCAAAATATAGTTATGAAATAAGTATTTAATGATTTAAAGTGATCTGCAATTATCCTCATTCAAAATATTGATAATTATGCCCTTCGGGCTAAGTCATAATCCCTCCATGGGAAGAAGTAGTACGCGAGCATGTCTGCCGAATGTTCCGACCCGCCCGGTCGGAATTTACATCTGGCACAGCTCCACCTTGGGAAAAGTACATTTCTAGTAGGAGGGTACTTAGCCTCTGCCTGTGCTGCCGTGATCATTTTAACCAATCAGCAGCACTCACGGCTCACGAAACTTGGGATATGTTCACTTTTCGCAAACTTTTCTCAAGATAACAGAAATTAACCCTATGCTGCCGCCTCATATTTTCTGGCAACTTGATGGATGTCACAGGCAGCCATTGTTGATGGGAAAATGTTTTAGGTATTGAGATGTGTTATGCGTAGGTGTATCATTGCAAAGAGACAGCTAATCAATTGGTCAAAAAATTGATATGACAGGTGATTTAATAGGAAAACTCAGTTAGAGATGGGCTCTTCCAATTGATTAGTCACAACATTCACACACGTATGCCTCGTGCTAAAGCAGTAAACATTCAAACTAAGTTGTAGGCTTATGTTTCTACCTATATGAAGTGTCTTTTTCTTAAAGATTAATATGTATTTGTTTACTTAATGGAATCCAGTTTGTAAGTGTATGAAATTTTAGTAAAACTCCATAGTTATTGATATTCTGGTTACCCGCAGTCTTCTGTGGAACAGTTCAAATCATATAGGGGAGAGTGCCCATAATGCGCCCCCTTAAGTTAGAATGACTGCCCCAGCAAAGGTAGATGCTATTGCCTGAAAACGCTTGTGGAATCCGATAATATTGGACATTTTCTAGATTCTGTGAGCTTCGTATACTTGAACATTCATTTATTCGCGCGGTGTAAGCGTTTTAGCAAAACATTGCAATTGGCGCATTTAGGCACGCATTGCCAAAATGCGCCACTCGTGGGCGCATTTAGGTTGCGATGTTTGTATAATGGAAATGCGTGTAGGTTTCTTCGTACCTAGAATGAAACCGTTGATGCCGTTATTTTACCCTTAGTTTTGTTCCATTGTCTGGTTGGTGATTGCGTCCAACCGTATTGGGAAAATGGAGTCTGTAAAGTCCAGTTTGGGAGAAAACGGTTTATGTAAAAATACACCTTTATGAGAAAGGTCATTTTGCTATTGACATCACCTGTTTCCCCGGATACCCAGCGCTGGTTCTATGGGCCGAAACCTGATAGATCAACCTTCTCGACTGCAAATTTTACTCATCAATGACAGAAATCACGACCGTACGTCCCAGAACCAGAACCATTTGAGCAGAGCTCGTGACACAAGAGGCTGCAGCTGGCACACTGCAGCCCCACTTCATTTCTTCCCACTACTCCTTCATAACAATAAATGCACTTGTCGCCACCTGAAATCAAACTGTTTGCCTTTTCCTGCCCATTCTTCCAAACCCCTAAGATGGTGTCCAAATCCTAGCCATTTTCGGGACTGGGAAGGAACAGGACCTAGTATGAGTCATCATGGATGGAAAGCTCGTGGGATCGCGGGGCAGCCGCCGTATCTTTTATGGTGCCTTTTTGAAAATAGTAATTATATCATTCCAAAGAAATTGAACCATTCATCAGCAGGTAAATATACAGCAGACTGTGGAATTGAGAAAGAGCAAGGGATAGTAAGTTATCGCACCAGTAGATCGCTGAAACCAGCGAGTTGGGGCTAAACACCCTGGAAGAAATCCGACATAAGTTTTTATAGTTTAAACGCACTATCACTGGTGACGGGAAAAGTAGCCACCCATCAAACCCATACATCATTGGCGGATCGGGTGAAGGGGGCCACCTGTGCCCTACCCGATCGACACTGGCGTCCCTCAGAGGGTCGATGGTGTGCCCCAAGAGTGTCGCTTCCCAGCCCCTTCCCAAGATGTGAAGACCAACGTCCTCGCGACAGGATTTCGCGTCCACCTGATAGGTTTGCCGCCTAAAAGTGGCGGCCCCTAACCATGTGCCCACTCCCCATGAGACAAGCTGAATCAGGCTATGCGACTAGGTAGAATTATAGAACTCAAACAATAGGCTGTTGCGTGTCTGTCCATTCATAACGTAAAATTTTGCACATTTCCAAATCAAATGTAATTTTACGTCCTTACCTTCTAGGATCTAACAATGATAATTTTTCCTTGCCCTGATCATCATCCGGTCCAAACCTATCCCACACCCCAAAATATACACCGCACCCGGTCCCTTGACTTTCGACAAAAGGAAGAGTTAAATGACTGCATAATTAAACAATTTGAGCTACCCTCTCAGGTTGCGGTCAACTTCCAGCGGTTAGCCTGGCCCAAATGCGCCATGGCGCACTTGGTATGGGCGCATTTAGGAAATGACAGCCTTCTTTGTGGCAGGCGATAATGGCGCAATACGGGTGTCAGCACTTGTGTTCAACTTAGAAAATTAAAGAGCATTTACTGTTTATAATATTGGAAATAAATTCAAGTATCCTCGAGACGTGTCAATGTAGTTACTTACCGACAAAGAGCGCCGTAAGTAGGCCAAATACACCCTAATTTGTGAAATGCAGTCCCTCACGGTATATAGTGCAACCCTTGGCACTGTTCCACCGGAAAAGGCCTAGATAGTGCTAATTCAGGAAGATGTGAAAAAATCGTAGCGATAGTGCTTATAGGTTGAAAGATATTTGAGTTGACGCATTTAGGAACATGGCGCATTATGGGCACTCTCCCCTACTCAATTTATTTACGATTTGAGAATTTTGAATTCACTAAAATTGGATTTTTTAGTTGAAAATAAATGTGTTGTTAAGATGTTCCTGGCCTCTCCCTCGATCCGGAATGTAAAACACTGAGATTATATTTCGGCGCCTTTCGAATCGTGGAGTAATATTATTCTCGTCCTGTTGCGACCTCGATTCGGTCTGGTTCGGACTGATTTGATATTTACTCCTTCTGATGCCCATATATAATCTCGTGTTTATTGCGGATTCGAGGGGGGGAATCTTAAACTCTCATCTGCTCCGCCGCGCACTTCAAAACTTATCAACGTGAAAATAAATGTGTTTAAGCTGATGAAATCCAGTTCATGGGTATATGAATTTTTAGAAAAAAACTTATTTATTGATATTGTGGTTAGCCGCAGTCTTCTGCGGAACAGTACAAACCATATACCCAATTTTTTAACTATTTGATAATGGTGAATTCACTAAAATATGATATGTTTTTTTAATAAATGTTTGTTAAGCTGATGAAATGCAGTTCATGGGTGCTTGAATTTATAGAAAACCCAAAATGATTGATATTCTAATGAGCCGCAGTCTTCTGTGGAGCAGTACAGATTATATACCCCATGTATTATCTATTTGATTATGTTGATTTCACTAAAATATGAAATCCATTTTTCTTAAAAATGAATGTGTTTAGCTGATGAAATCCATGTCATGGGTGCATGAGATTTGAGAAAAAAATCACAATTATTTATATTCTGATCAGCTGCTGTCTTCTGCCGAAAAGTAAAAGTCATATACTGAATTTATTAACTATCTGATGTTAAATTGAATCTTTTTGAAAAAAATGTTTATTGGGGTGGGTCTTAAGGCTAATTTCATTTAATTTGTACAAAATATTCTGGGAAATTCACCTCTTTGAACACTTTGCTTTTCGTCAAGTATTGTCCTTCAGTGTGATACACATGGGGAAGATCATATTCCTTTGTTTACACCTTAAGGATATTGAATATTAATTAATATGTCAGGGTATGCATCATTTAATTACTGAGGGTTAATTTCAGTGACGGATCCAAGGGGGCCAGGGGGCCCGGCCCCCCCTTAGCTCCGAAGCGCCTCAGTATAGCTTAGCTCATATCGGGCGCCGAAGGCGCCCGATATGAGCGGCGCGCCTGTACCCATTTCGTCCGCCAAGGTGGAAGATACCACTTATTCCGCTTGAATTAACACATAGTCCTTAAAACCATGGCAAAGCGCCCACTGCCCAAACACTAGACGCCTTTACTGGTCTTTCGTGCCCCAGTAAAATGTTGAAGATGAAATTTAGAAAGCTAACAAAAGCGCCCCGGCAAAGAAAAGGCGCCACTAGATAGCAGGATTGCGCCATGGGGAACTAATGCATCACTTAGTAGCCTAGGCGCCCCCTGGATGAAGCGCCCTACGGATATCATATGCGCCCTTGGCTAGGAAAGGCGCCCCTGGGCAGCAAAGGCAAATCTTGGTAACATAGGTGCCCTGGACAGCATAAGCGCCCCTTAGATAGAAATAGGCGCTTTAGGAAAATAAAATGCTCACCTTGGGTAGAAAAAGGCGCCCTTTGATAGCCTAGGCGCCCACTGGAAAAGCGCCCTACGGATGCCATATGCACCCTTGGATAGCAAAGGCGCCCCTGGACAGCAAAGACAACCCTGGATAACACAAGTGCTGTGGACAGCTAAGGCGCCCCTGGGTAGCAAAGGCGCCCCTAGGAAGGCACCCCTTCGATAGAAAAGCCGCCTTTGGATAGCCTAGGCGCCCCCTGGATGAAGCGCCCTACGGATATCATATGCGCCCTTGGCTAGGAAAGGCGCCCCTGGGCAGCAAAGGCAAATCTTGGTAACATAGGTGCCCTGGACAGCATAAGCGCCCCTTAGATAGAAATAGGCGCTTTAGGAAAATAAATGCTCACCTTGGGTAGAAAAAGGCGCCCTTTGATAGCCTAGGCGCCCACTGGAAAAAGCGCCCTACGGATGTCATATGCACCCTTGGATAGCAAAGGCGCCCCTGAACAGCAAAGACAACCATAGATAACACAAGTGCTGTGGACAGCAAAGGCGCCCCTGGGTAGCAAAGGCGCCCCTAGGAAGGCATCCCTTCGATAGAAAAGCCGCCTTTGGATAGCCTAGGCGCCCCCTAGATAAACTAGGTGCCTGAGAAAGAAAATGAGTGCCCCATTGGAAAGTTCAGGCTCCCCCCTGTATAACATAGATGTCCCTTATCCATCTTCAGCTACCCTGGATTGGAGCAGCGCTCCTCAAGAGAAAAGGCGCCGCTGGACAAAAAGGCGTCTCCGTATATCAAGGGCACTCCTAGATAATATATGCACCCCTTACATAGAAATAGGCACTTCAGGGAAAGTGAAAGGTGGCCTTTGGTTCGGACGGCGCCCTTGGACAGCCTAGGCGCCCTTTGCATAAAGCGCCCTACAGATATCATATGCGCCCTTGGATAGCAAAGGCGCCCCTGGACAGCAAAGTTAACTCTTCTTGAAATAGATGATCTGGACAGCATAGGCGGCCATGGATAAACTAGGCGCCTGATAAAGAAAACAAGCGCCTCACCTGAGAGTACAGGCGCCCCCAGGATATCATAGGTGTCCCTTTCCATCTTCAGCTGCCCTACTGTCTGTGGTTTGGCACACCTGTCCGACAGTCGCGCGCTCTGTTACAGGGCTCGAGCGCTCAATTTGAGCATGGACTGCCTTTAACCACATTTCATTAACCTATAAATGAAGGCTTAGTGCTCCATCGCTGCAACCAGGTGCCTTTTTCAGTATGTGCGCCCCACTTCCGAGAACGCTGCCCTCAGCAACCAGCAGTCCTCCCCGCTCAGCAGATGAGCGCCTCTTTTTGATAACTAGGCACTTTATTTCAGTGTTCGAGCGCCTTATTTCAGAATTTTTATTCTCCATCTATTTTGGGCTCCTCCTGGATTGCAGAGGCGCCCCCTCAAGTGTAAAGGCGCCCCTGGATAGAAAAGTGCGCCCCATGTTTGCAAAGGCGCTCCAAGATAGCATATGCGCCCCTTAGATGGAAATAAGCACTCCAGGAAAGTAAAATGCTCCCTTTGGGTAGCAAAGGTGCCCTTTAACAGCGAAGGCAGCCCTAGATAACAAAGGTCCTCTGGACAGCATAGGTGCCCTTGAATAAACTGGTGCCCGGAAGAGAAAAATAGCGCCTCACCGGAGACAAAAAGAACCCCAGGATAACGTAGGGGCATGTATTTCAATCATGTCTGTGATTGAAAAATACACCTAGACAGCATATGCGCCCCTGGATAGAAAGACACCCCTGGGCAGTAACGGCGCCCTTGGAAAGCAATAGTGCGCCCCTGTGGAGAAAAAAGCCGCCTCCTGAATAACCTAGACACCGCCCCCGAAATATCAGATGCCCGTGGATAGAACAGATTGCCTTGAATAAAACAGAGGCCCTCGATAGTAAAGGCGCCCTTTGATAGCATAAGCGTTCCTTAGCAACAATATGGGCGCTACATGAGCTCAAGGTTCACGCGCACCTAAGCCCAATAATAGAGCAATCAATCGATGCCAAAGCACTCCTTAAAGCACGGACGCCAAACTTCCTAAGAAGTAAAGGCGCCTCTGGGTAGCAAAGGCGACCCTCGACAGTGGTGTAGGTATTCCTGAATAACAGCAGCGTCCCTTGATAAGAATAGTCCCAAGATGGCACAGGTACCCTGCTGATAGGAAAAGCGCCCCTGAATATCAGAGGCACCCTCTGAATGAGGTGCCCATGGAGAGCATAAGGGCGCCCTATGTATAGCAAATTGCCGCCCCCTGGATAGCCTAAGCGCCCCTTGCATAGAGTAGGCGCCACTGGGTAGTATAGGTTACCTTGAATAAAAATACGCCCCTCAATACCAAGGTGAACCTGGATAAGAAAAAGCTCCCCTTGGGCACTGGGTATCAAAGGCACCCCCGGAACAGCAAAGATGCCCCTGGATAGCTAGGTTGCGTCCATTGGGAAGCGAAGGCGCCCCTGGGTGGCACAGGTGCCCCATCGAACCAAAGGCCCCCTCCCCCAGAGAGCATAGGTGTCCCTGATGAGCACAGGTACTCCTGGACAGCCGCTAAATGACGTTGCATAATGTTACGACACCTATTATAATGTATGCTATTACATCAAAGTAAAGGTTATTCAGTGTTTAGATCAAGGTCACAGGTCAATTTTAAAGGTGACTGGCCTTGATGATCAAGGCTTGATCAAAGGTCATTGGTAAGCTTGGGCACAGCGCTAGTTATAGCGTAAATAAGGCATAATATGTTGGGTTGTGCCGTAATAGGTCAATGACCTTGAAGGACCTTGACCCCAAAATTTCAGACATTGTTTAGAGCCTTCCCTTTTGGCCTCAGCCCTGTTCTAGAGTATTCGCGCCCCGTTCCGGCCCGTTGAGGGTGCTTGAACACCCCTCGAGGTCTCTCAGTGGCACGAAAAAACGTCGGCGCGAAGCGACACAGTACTTGTCACACCTTATCATTGATCAATTCCGCAACTTTCTCTCAAAATTTAAGGTTGCGTCATCTCAGGTCAGGTTACCAGTGCAGGTCAAGTGGCCTCACCCCAAAAAATGTTTAAGTTGGCGTAAGTAAGAAAAAGGTGAATCTATCGAATTCAAACTTGTACCATATAATGGGGCCAAAAAGTACTAATACATTTATTCCGAGATTTTTCCCATCGATGACCTAGGGACAGGTACGAATCATGACCTCTCCATTGAAAATGCATGGGGTAAAACGGAAATTTTCCGAAAAATTGCTCTATGTCTGCAGACGCCGCTTGAAATACCTTCAGATTCCCCAAATCATAGTATCCTAGGCCTCTTTATCGGTTCATGTTGCAAGTTTAGACATGTTACCTCTGAGAGTTCATCTGGGGCTTCCTAAGCAGGTTTTAAGACTTGGGTCAATTGCTTTGCAGGAAATATTGATAAAACCCGTATTTTGATACCATTTTTTATTGTTATTGTGAGTTGATTGATATGCATACTGACTATGCTAGGCTATATGGTGACCTTGACCTAGCCTTAGGTCAGGTCAGTTTTATGTTTTGACCTAGTATAGCCATATTATACATTATTTGATGATTTGCCGTAACGAGAGGAAGCGAATTGTGCCTAAAAATGATTCTAGCTCAACTCTGGCAGACGCTAGAGTATAGAGACAGAGACATGTTGTAAGCTTTGTCTCGGGGAAGGGACCCCAGCGCTGATCGCGGGAAAGATCCCCAATGGCCCCCAGGGGCCCTCAGGGAGTCAGGAAATCTGGCGTGGGTGGAATCCGATAGGAGGGATTTTGGGTCTCCAAACTCAGCTGAGGGGCCCGTTTTAGTTAAGGGGGCCCAGATAAGGGCCCCCCGACGAGCGCATTTGACCTCAGTGCCAACACAGGATTCTCAAGACCAGCGTTGGGTGCCTACCTATTTAAACGGTTTCTAAATAAGCTCAGGGACCCAAAACTAACCCAGGGGTCCAATTTTCAATTCATGGGGCCCAGACACTCTGAGGGGACCCTGCAGCAGCTCAGAAGGCCCATAAAACTAATAGGGCGAGACTACCTGGGTGCCTCGACGAACTAGTGCCCAGATGCACACAACGGGCCCCAAACAAGCTGAAGGGATCTATATCAGTTAAACGAAAACGGTACCAACCCTGGGGACCCTGACCAGCTTAAGGGACACTAATCCAGCTTGGGGCTCAGAGCTCAGAGCTCCAGCTTTTAGCTCAGAGGGCCCAGGACCTGTTGAGGGGGCCCTATATCAATAAAAGGGCCCCGAAAAGCTTAATAGGCTTCAGCGGCGACATATAGGTTTCAAGTTCAGTGTGAGGGCCTGGTTAACTAAATCGGTCCCAGATCAGCTGAGGGGACTCGATATAAACTCAGGGAAGTCACCAAAAACTCAGGGGCCCAGCCCCGCAGAGGTTCTGCGGCCTATGAGGCTCAGGTTAGCGTCAATCGGCTATTTTCAGTATGGAGCCGTTAGTCAGGACAACTGTGATAAGTGGAGGTGGTGGATACGACACCTCAGTTTTCGCCATCACCGAAGATAACTGTATCATTTGCTCATCGTGCTTCAGTTAGTGTCAGTGGGTGCTTTCAGCATTTTCTACCAAGGTGCCAGTCGTTAGCTGGCCTGAAATAGGCTTGATGGTAAACGTGAACATGTCCTCACTAAGAGGAAGCTTTCATGAAAATAAGCATTTACAAATCCTTTTTAAACGCGTTTTTCATTGACACTGGCCGCCTTTTGGGTGGTAAATTGGCCAGTGGCGGATCCAGGGGGGCAAAAAGGCATTCCCCAAACGGAAAAGCTCGGGGCATAACTATGTTTTGACCACCAAAGCGATCGACCTCCTTTTTACCCCTACTCCTTTTTAGTTTATAAGCAAGATTTTGGTGTTTCAACTTTCAACTTCAAACAGAACATAAGTAGATAAGATGTTCCCTGGCCTGTCCCCTCAAATCCGGAAATGTAAAAAACACTGAAGATTATATATTCGGGCACAGCCCTTCATCAGAATCATGGAGTAAATATCAATAATTCTCAGTTATAGTATAGCCAGTCTAGTATAGCCAGCCCCTTGGATAGGAAGAAGTATCTTGAGCCCATATTTTTCACCCTGTGACGTTTTTTCTAGCTTTTCGCCTCAAATACCCAAAATTCTACCGGGAAGTGATATTGGTAGCGGAGCTTTTTACTGCGTGACGTTTTTTGTTTTGTTTTGTTTTTTTTTTTTGCTTTTTGGCTTTGGTTTGCCCCTCTCAAACCGACCGGCTGGATCCGCCACTGAAATTGGCGCCCCTCAGGTTCGGCGCCCCCAGGTTCGGCGCCCTCCGAGCCTGGGCCTCCCCCTTAACGAAATCCTAGATCCGTCACTGTTTTGAACGACCCTAGTCTGCCATCATTTGATGAGCAGCGCATTAATGATCTACCACTTGTGAGCGGACGACAACTGCCGCCGACAGGTGGCGCCTCCCTGTCGCCAACCGAAATTAACGCCGATTATTAGCCGTTGGCAGACAGCGCAGGCGTCAGAAACATCATCCATTTTCCACAACTGAGGCCAACTTTTACCCCCCAGAGGAAGAAGGCTCCCCGAAAAAGTTTGGAATACCACGTGAGAGAACATTGTTATCCCGCCGACGACAAAAAATATCCGGTCCCAAAATGAGCCTTAACCCTCATCCCACCGGGGGGACTTCGATACCTCCCTAAGGTTTTTTCAGAATAACAGAAGAACAACGAGGCGCAGCACCGTTTTTGAGGTGGCTACCTCTCACTTTATCATTTTCCCACTATCCCTGAACTTTTTATCCTGGGTCGCACTAGGTCAGGTCACCAGGTGAGCACAACCAAGGTCACCTCACTCCAAATTTGGGCCTCTACAGTTCTATGCCGAACTATTTGAAACTTGCTACATTTGATGACCCCTTCCAGGATCTACAAAATGTATATCTGGGATTTTTCGATTTGTTGACTTGAGGTCAGTTCACCAGATGACGTCTCCCGTAGAGATTTTATCCCACGGAGAAAATCTGTCTTATGATCTAAAGGTCACAAAAATGATTTCAAATGCTCAGATTGAAATGATGATCAATGATGCTCAGATTGAAATGATCCACTAAGCCCCTCTGGGTGGCTTGGTGGATGTTGTTTCTAGCCACCGGTCCGGGTTCAGTCCCGGCGGAGCCTCTGAATAGTCGATCTGACCAAATCCCTTCCAACAGGGTGGAGTTGGCGACGCCGTTGCCTGGCGTTGGTGGTCGTTAAACCCCAAAATTATTATTATTTATTAAATGCTCAGATTCCTCAGAAAAGCATTCTTGTTCACCCCTTCACGGATTCCAGGGGCGATATTTGCCCTTAAACCTATCTTACGTCATCACAGGTCACCAGGGGTCAAGAGCAGTATTTTGACGATCACTGTTGACCTAATCAAGCTAGAGCACTGAAGTAAAAGTCATCATCTATGTCTCGTAACTGGCTTTCATTTGACATTCGGCAAGGTCACTTTCTGGCCTTACGTAACCTTAGGTCATGCAAGGTCACAAGATGCCTTCTGGAGGTCAAACTACTGGAGGGAGGTTATTATGTTCCACCTAGCGGCAAAAGCCGTGCCATTTTCATATCAAATGTACTCTACCAGATATCAATAACTCGAATGGCATGTGGGTTATGTCCAGGTTTCTTAAGCACTGCATATCTGAGTGGAAATAGCCTATCGTGACCTAACTTGACCTCTGGAGGTCACACCATTGACCTGAGCGCTCGAACATGTGAAGTAAAATCATACTGAATTCACGCGAGCTTTCCAATGTACTTAACAGATTTGCGCTACTTCTCATATTTTCGGATATAGATATATATGTATTTTCGATACTCCCTGTGGGATGAAGGTGGCGCCAGACCCCCGTTGGGGTGCGGGGTGAATATGTCGATAGAGACAGCCTTTTGTCGTGGACTAAATCCTATTTTTGGGTGCGACAACTGTCATTTCGTGCCAATAACTTTTTAGAGGTGTCATTTCCGAAAGAAACTTGAGCTATTTTCCAGACCATTTCTGACTCCGTGTTCTGGCGTCAAGACAATACAAACGAGAGTCACGATGCCTCTGAGAGTGCCAGGTATTTTATTGGAGGAATCCCGATTGCCAAATGAGCAATTCCACTTTTCGTCAGATGCCAGTAGGGCGTCCGTCTCTTTTTGTGCGGTTACGAAGGGTTTCTGCAAGAAGGCGTCCCACTCTGCATTTTGCAAGTGGTCACGACACTTTTGTAGACGAGTCTGACTTTCAGTGGAGAGTCTAACTCTTCTGCGACGTCACATCACGTCACGGTCGGATCCAGGATTTTGGTAAGAGAAGGGAGTGGCCAAGCGACCATTTGGGAGTTGGCTCTTAGTGTCATGAAAGGTGCATTTGTGACACTATTGTTTCCTGCTTTTGGTGCCGATTAAAATAAAGCTAGCTTAATCAAAACTTCGCCAAGGAAGAGCAGAATTTATCGGTGTCTGCTCAAAGAAGTACCAGTGAAACAAGGCGTCTCTGGATAATTTTTTTAAAGTCGAATACGCGAATGGACGGCCATTGGAAATAGTTAGAACCAGCTTCAAGCCCCAATGCACCCTGTCTCCGCCAAGCGAATAGTTATAGATCCATAATATTCTAGATGAGGACAAAGGCTTTTATGGAATTTAAACATTTGCAGGGGACACAAGCTTAACTCATTTGGTACTTCAAGCCGAGCTTTCAACATTTTTTTTCACACGGTTTCCGATTTTCGCCGGTTGTCCCCACTTCAGGGTTTGTTTATTACCCTTCCCCCTCTCCCAATGAACCTAAATAAATTGCTGCTCAAGGATATGCTATTCTTTAAGCTCAATCATAAGTGTACGGTTATTCAGTACCGAAAAATCGTAGAGAATGTGCATGAAATCCTGATGTGTTCAATTATAACAAGGAAAAGTTATTGACAAGTCAGGCTTACAAACTTTAACACAGCACAGAGGAGAAGATCTAAGATGACCAAACGCAATAGAACCCATTAGTTGTATTAACCACTTCAAATAAGATCTAAACATTGCATGGATGGAATTAAGCATAGGATTTTATTTAGAATATTGGTTCGGTATGCTTGTACACATAACTAATATTCCCTGAACATGAATTCACTTTATGTTCAACGAATTTTTTCAGCTGAGCTCCATCAGAAGCCAGAGCTATAAGTATACCCCTGTCATTATATTACTACTCCTGCTTGGAGGCCTCTGGGGCCGAGCTCACTCAATTTCAGAAAGTGATAACGTGAGCTGCCCAGCTTTAAAGGCAATGAGGCACCTTGGTCGAATCCCGGAATTTAGTGTAATTAGGGGTATTTTTAGCCGAACATCGTAAAAACGTCCATGGTCTCTCTGAAAAATGTACAATAAGCACAATATATTGATTTTTAAAATGATCTTCTAGGGTAAGAAGTAAACCTCTGTCTTTGGATGATGTCTGATCTGGTAACTACTACCATATTCATTGGGATTCAAGGGCTTCAGTTGGCTGATTACTCACCGTGACGTCAGCAGTGTCGTCACGCCAACAGCTGACAACTGTGGGCTGTTGCCTGGGTACATTTTGGGTGCGTTTCAGGTAAGTTTCTAGCTTTTCTCTACGGAACATTTGCGTTTCAAGACAAATGATAAATTGGGAACCAGGTTTTCCGGCATGCTGTACAACTTGGCTATCTCAGTTAAAATCACTTCATAAGGATGCCACATTCCCTTTGAACTGTGAATCCCAGGCTCAATTATATAAGATAAACCAAGTTCATTTTAGCTTCATGTGGGTTAGTTAAACCACTTATTGCTTACGTGTTGTTGAAACAGATTTAGGGAAGTTGATGTAGACTTATGTTTTTTTAATGGGAAAGGTCACCACGTGACCTGACCTTAGGTCACAAAATTGAAAAATCCCGGAAAAAACTTTGTAGACCCTGGTAAGGTCATGAAGTGTACGTAGTTCCAAATCCATCGGCTTAGAAATGTAGCTATTGTAGAGATCAAAAGTTTAAGTGAGGTGACCTTGGTTGACCTCACCTAGTGACCTGACGTTAGTGTGACCCGGAGGAAAAAATTCAGGGATGGTGGGAAAACGATGGGGTGAGAGATAAGCCCTCGACCGCGGTGCTGCGTCTCTTTGTTTTTCTGATATTCCGAAAAAATATTTGGGAGGCCATCGATGCCCCCCTGGTGGGGCAAGGGTTCAGGTAAATATTGATTCGAAGGTGTATTTTATTGACCACCTTCGAAATGCTATATATGCCGCGTTTTTCGCTTTCCCCTACCAGTTTGCATGGAGCAGGGCATAGGAATCCATTTACATTTGGAACGGGAGAGCATGGGACGGGACGAGATCAGATTTCCGTGTTCCACTCGGAGCGGCGCGGAACGAGACCATTTTTATTACAATACCAAAAAATTGGACGGGATCCCTCGTGGAAATATCCGGGACGAAGTGGGACAGGGCAAACGTGAAGGACAGGATGGTACCGACCGGAGGGGGGCGCAAAGTTTTTCCTACTAAACGGCTGGCATTTTAGACTAGTCCATAGGAAACACATGTTAAAATCTTGCAATCTAGAGCCCTCACGCTACGCAGAAAGCGCACGCGCAGCCAAAAACTGAACCCTATACTCCAGTGGTCCTCCACGGTATAACGTTAGTTAATATAGCCAGCCACGCCCATGGATCGCCTTAAAGGAAATGTGGCACCTTCACAACGTGATTTACTATAGCAAGTTGTAAGCAGGTCGAAACCCGGTACTCCATATTTCATTTGTCATTCCGTAAAAAAACTAAAACACCTGACAACAGCCCCCTTCCCGTCGCCGCGGTTTTAGCTACTGTCGTTGCTGACGTCCGCATAGCCCTAGCTTTTCAGTACGGTGTGGTTGCCAGATCGTGACATCTCCAGGCTGATATTTATTTCTTTTTTAGCGGAGTATTTTTAAAATACGAAAATTATTGAGCTTATTGTAGCATTTTTTAGAGAAATCATGAGTGGTTTCATCAGTTTTTGACTAAAAGTACGCCTAAATTACACTAAATTCCAGGATTCGACCAAGGTGCCACATTCCTTTAACAATGCAAACCTGCCAAGCGGAGCTTGGCTGGTTGGTGGTTCAACTCCATCCACCAAATCTTGCGAAGGAATCTACCTTCAGTCTGGACAAGGCCATCAGCCAAAAGGTGACAGGCAGCTATGAAATTATCCGGCACCAAAAGACGTCCTTGTTAAAACCAGCAACGCTGCCTCAACCAAAGCCCTGCTTGACACCAAACTTTCGGATCGAAACCGGTGGGTTTCGCCATTCATAAGTCTCTGAACTTCTACCGGGGCACAATTCGTGCGCCAGAGGCTTCCACCTCTCTGAAGACGAAATCGAGCGCAAATTTGATTTTGAGGGCCAAAGTGTGCTCACCATTCAAAGGCTTACTCTCCCCAAGCCCACCACCGAAAAAGCCCCTCTCCGTAAAGACAATCGCTTCCTCGTCACCTTCGACATAAAGTGCCGAGATGACTGTGGCCGGTCAACTGGGCGACTGTGTCACCCAGTGAAGCCGTTCTACCCCAACCCCATCAGGTGTCAAATCTGTCAAAGGTACGGCCACGTTAGTCCAGCTGTAAAAATCCCGCCCCCGCTGTGGCAAGTGCAGTGCTGCACACCGAACCAAAGACCGCACCTACCTTAGCCTCCTGTTGCTGCCTTGGCGGCGCCCATGGCTACGATCCAATGCCCAGCCTGGCTCCGTGAAAACATGTAAATATGGTAGCTGAAGACGAAAGCTCCCTTCGACCTGGCCCGCAAAAAGTGTTAGAGCGAACAACGTCACTCCAACCCAGGCACGTGGTGGCAAGGCCACCGCGGCGCCCAGCACAGCTGGCCAGGCCACTCCTCAGCTCACGCCTCCCAAAGCGTCCCTTCCCCTGATGGAGCCGGTGTCTTGGTCACCCTTCGGCTGGCCATCCCCATGTCCTGCAAAACACGCACCAAAACACCTTTTGCCAAGTGGACTCCCACCACGGGCTGGACGGATCCCCAGTCAGCCCAGCCTGTTTCTCTCCGGGTCTTCCGCCCAAAAGTACCGCCGCCCCCGCCCCTCACATGTCATCAGGAAAACCTGGACCCCAACCGAAGGGCGGCAAAGCAGCCCTCAGCAGGTGCCTAGCTGTACCGAGTTTCCCCGCTCCCAGCCCCTCCCGCCCAAAAGTCACCGGTGCACCCCCTCCCAGGCGCCGCCTACGGCGGGCGCCGGGACGGAACCACCAGAATGGTAGCTCCCCATTACAGTAAGACAGCTGCCACTCAAACAGAAAAAGTCAGTGTAGCCACCCAATCCGAAACCTCTCTCGCGGACAGCAGCAAAGCTCCTGCCTTTCAAGCACCGACGATCCGCCATTGTGGCTCTCAAACAGACCTGGCATGTCATTACATGCAATTCCAATTTGCCAGTGCTTCCAACACGTCAGGTAGCAACAGCGAACCTGATAGTGAGCTGCCCGGGACCGAGTCTAACCCAAATGCTGACAGCATCTCGGTCAGAGACTCTGTAGAAAATAGTTATCTCATGTCGGCCTCCCCCACCAGTTCAGTCTCATCCAAACCCCTCAGGCCCGGCAGCCCCCGGTGCCGAGGAAACTCCGGTACACTCGGCACTCGTCCCCCGTTTCTACTACCAGCGACACTAGTAGCACACATTCCGATCACCTCCGCCCCCGCCCCCTGCAAACCCCCCCAGCATCTAAGACATTAAACCACCATGGGTTCAATTCTCCAATGGAACACAAACAGTCTAATTGGGAAATTCCCATTATTTAAATGAATCTTTGCTGAGAGAAAGCCGGCAGTAGCAGCACTCCAAGAAACCCTCTTTAATGATACTGATAATAACAAATTCAAAACATCGGGTTACTCTTGGTACCGCCATAATGTAAACGCTACTGTCCGTAAAGGAGGCACTGCCATCCTTATTGAAAATAGCATCCCTCACAGCCAAATGCCTTTGGTAACGCCACTCAACTGTGTCGCTATTAATGTAGAAATTCAACACGTCAAATTGACGGTGATTTCACTGTACATCTCTCCAAGCGATCCTGACCCGTCGGTTGGGGACTTCGCCCAACTTTTGGCACAAATTCCCGGCCCTTTGCTACTACTTAGAGACTTGAACGGTCATCATCCCTCATGGGGCAGCGCCACCACCACTCGCAGAAGTGAAATCATCTATGACGCAATAGACTCTCAAAATCTAGTTATCTTAAATAACGGCGCTCCGACCCACCAAGCAATGCGCGGTGGCCATTCTGATACTGCTATTGATATTTCGTGCTGCTCTCCTAGAATTGCGTGACTGCTTACCTGGGAAGTCGAAGACAACCCAGGAATGAGCGATCACCTCCCAATAAAAATTGGTATTCCCACAGGCTCAATCGACCATGTTACTCTTTTTCCACTCTCATGGAATCTAAAACGTGCCGACTGGAACAAGTTTGAGGCAGAGTTCGACCTCACACTTGTCACCGGAGGTGACCCCGACTCGGCAGACATTGACACGGTTCTAAGAGCCATCAGCTCAGCAGCACATTTAGCAATACCAAAAAGTCAAGGCCCCCGACAGAAAAAGGAGCCCCATGGTGGAATGCAGAGACGGCACACGCCAAAGCTCAAATGATTAGAGCCAGGAAAGCCTACGATAGGAGGGCACACAGCCCTACTCGCAATGCCCTCCGGGCAGCCAAAGCCCACTTTCAAAACACGTGCAAGCGGGTCCAAAAAGATAGTTTCAACGCTTTCGTTTCCAAATTCAACCGCTTCACACCCATTTCTCAAATCTGGAAAACCATTGGAGCTGTCTCTGCAAAACGACCGCCCCGTGGACCTCTCCCTCAACTGACAATCTCCGGCCAAAACATCACGGCACCCAAGGAAGTCCTGGACGCCTTTGCTGATCATTACAATGGCGTTGCAGCCAACAGTTCCTGCAACCAGCGCTCAAAAGACCAGGCCGAATGGTGCAAACGCCGCACATTCTTCAATTCTAGTAAATCAGGAGTACTAAACGTATCTTTTACAATGACCGAGCTAAATTACTCCATTAGCAAGTGTGGAAACACTGCAGTGGGCCCGGATGAAATTCACTACTCTTTCTTCAGGCACCTCTGCCAGACAGCACTAAAATATCTTCTCTTGGCCATTAACAACATGTTTCTTAGCGACTTGTTCCCCACTATGTGGCGGGAGAGTGTCATCATTCCCATTCCAAAACCTGGCAAAGAAAAAACAGACCCTAAAGGTTATCGCCCCATTTCGCTTACTAGCTGTGTTAGCAAGCTTGTAGAGCGCATGGTCAACGTAAGACTTCACGAAATTCTCGAAAAGAAACTCGACGCTATGCAATCGGGTTTCCGGCGCAGGCGAGCCACCACTGACAATCTGATCAAACTGGTCAGTGACGTCCAAAATGGCTTCTACAAGAAGCAAGTCACAATTGTTGCATTTTTAGATATCAAGTCGGCCTTCGATCGTGTACAAAAAGACGTCCTTTTGTATAAACTCTGTAAACTGGGAGTCCATGGCCACCTTGCTAGATTCATTGACAACTTTCTCAGGGTCAGAAAATTAAAAGTGTTCTGCGGCACCACCTTTTCCTACCTGACATCAGAAAGCTGCGCGTGGCTCGATGGTGTACAACACAGAGCTTTATCCTCCGCTTGTGCATGACTCAGACAGAACCGTCTACATAACTGGCTTCTCTGGGCCGCTACATTACCTGTGTCTACGTTACAGTGGTCATTAAAATCAAACATAAGCCAGACGTGCTAAACGCCCCGTCCCACATCTGTGAGGCCCTTCGACGTCGAAGGAAATTCCTTCATGGAGAGCTGCTGGGAACAGTCATGGAAAATATGGAGCAGAACGCCTACATGGCTCACCCAGAGCATGAGCTACTGACCAGTAGCCATACTCTGTGATCAGACGGAGGCCATCATGGCCGAGGGCGTTGACAAGCTGAACAGGAAGTAGCACGTGGGGCAAGGTATAAAGAAACAGCACATCCACTAACGCTGGTTTGGCTCATGTCGAAAAAAATTAGGACAATACAGGATGTATTTCAATGATGCTATGCTTCTGAATCCATACACGTATATTGATTGACTCATCCTACAACACCTAGGTCCTGCATCCGTGCCCGCCCTATAGCGCGGGATCCCTGAAATAACGCCAAGGCGGGCACAGATGCGGGAGCAACACATTAAAAGGTAAAAACAATAGGACATTCCGAAACACCATGGCAAGCAAAACCGTACAGATTACACGCGCGAAGATAAAATGAGCACGGCACCCCTCCACAGCCACAACTCGGTCCGCTCTCGCAAAAATCGGTCCACACAGCGGCGCTCCCCACCACACTGTCAACATGTCCGTTCAGGCCGACACCCCGGGGACGCTGCTCGGTCCGGCCACGGAGGCGGCGGGGCTCTCAGGAGAATCACCGCCCCGGTCCCCCGGCGACACACCGGCAGACCCGATGCAGCGAGGCTCCACGGCGAAAAAAAATCTGGTGACATCTGGTGATTTGATCTCTCGTAGACGGTGGACCAAGCTGTATTTATGACTGCATGGTCTTCTTCATGGTATAATTTGTCTTTAATATGTTACATATATGGTACTTAGAATCTTTGCCTTTCTGAAAATAAAATCCAGTTTTAGTATGATTTGAATGTTTGAGTGGCAGATAAGATATAAGTCACCTAGTCGCGAAAGCTGGAACTAGTAGTTGACGGACCAGCCGATAGCGGTGGAAACGGTCACAGCATCAGTGGTAAGTAGAAATTTTGAGTGATATTCAGTAGGAAATATTTCCATATTATGCTGGAAAATCCGGATCTAGGGGGACTTGCTTGCTGAAAAGTGACAAAAGGACGTGAAATAGGCATCTTTATTAGCTTTCTGGGACCTCAGAATATATTTTTTGGAACTGGCAACCATTAAAATCTGGATTGGCGTCCTCGACAACATCTATATGGACTAGGAAAAGAACCGTGCTCGAAAAAGTGCACATTGGGGGTCGCCCTAGTGCACAGACCCATTGGGGGAATGGAAGGGTGTCAGGTTCCTGACATGATGTCTGACCACTGCCGCCTCGCCGGCAGGCACGTGGTCGCGAAAGGCGGCAGAGGAGGCACGTCGGTACCTGGATGTGCGTCCCGTGCTGCCGGAGACCCGCGCCTTCACCAGCATCATCGACCGGCGACAGTGGACACTACGGTCCGACGCCGACTACGTCTATTACTGCGACAACGAGACCGTAGAAGGTAGGGCACTACTCCCTATTGGGCTGGCGTGAGTTGTTCCGCTGTTCTGCCTGTCGGGCTGGCGTCATCTGTTCTCCCTGTCGGGCCGGCGTCAGTTGTTCTCCCTGCCGGGTCTGCGTCAGCTGTTCTCCTTGTCGGGCCGGTGTGTTCCCCTGCCGGGCCGGTGTCAGCTGTCATCCCCTGTCGGGCCGGCGTCAGCTGTTCTCCCTGCCGGGCCGGCGTCAGCTGTTCCGCTGTTCTCCCTGTCGGGCCGACGTCAGTTGTTCTCCCTGCCGGGTCTGCGTCAGCTGTTCTCCCTGTCGGGCCGGTGTCAGTTGTTCTCCCTGCCGGGCCGGTGTCAGTTGTTCCCCTGCCGGGCCGGTGTCAGCTGTTCTCCCTGTCGGGCCGGCGTCAGCTGTTCCCCTTGCCGGGCCGGCGTCAGTTGTTCTCCCTGCCGGGCCGGTGTCAGTTGTTCCCCTGCCGGGCCGGTGTCAGTTGTTCTCCCTGCCGGGCCGGCGTCAGCTGTTCCGCTGTTCTCCCTGTCGGGCCGGCGTCAGCTGTTCTCCCTGCCGGGCCGCGTCAGCTGTTCTCCCTGCCGGGCCGGTGTCAGCTGTCATCCCTGTCGGGCCGGCGTCAGCTGTTCTCCCTGCCGGGCCGGCGTCAGCTGTTCCGCTGTTCTCCCTGCCGGGCCGGTGTCAGCTGTTCTCCCTGTCGGGCCGGCGTCACCTGTTCCCCTGCCGGGCCGGCGTCAGTTGTTCTCCCTGCCGGGCCGGTGTCAGCTGTTCTCCCTATCGGGCCGGCGTCAGTTGTTCCGCTGTTCTCCCTGTCGGGCCGGTGTCAGCTGTTCTCCCTGCCGGGCCGGTGTCAGCTGTTCTCCCTGTCGGGCTGGCGTCAGCTGTTCTCCCTGCCGGGCCGGCGTCAGTTGTTCTCCCTGTCGGGCCGGTGTCAGTTGTTCTCCCTGTCGGGCCGGCGTCAGCTGTTCTCCCTGTCGGGCCGGTGTCAGCTGTTCTCCCTGCCGGGCCGGTGTCAGCTGTTCCCCCTGCCGGGCCGGCGTCAGCTGTTCTCCCTGTCGGGCCGGCGTCAGTTGTTCTCCCTGTCGGGCCGGCGTCAGTTGTTCTCCCTGCCGGGCCGGCTTCAGCTGTTCTCCCTGCCGGGCCGGTGTCAGTTGTTCTCCCTGCCGGGCCGGTGTCAGTTGTTCCCCCTGCCGGGCCGGTGTCAGCTGTTCTCCCTGCCGGGCCGGCGTCAGCTGTTCTCCCTGTCGGGCCGGCGTCAGCTGTTCTCCCTGTCGGGCCGGTTTCAGCTGTTCCCCTGCCGGGCCGGTGTCAGTTGTTTCTCCCTGCCGGGCCGGTGTCAGCTGTTCTCTCTGCCGGGCCGGCGTCAGTTGTTCCGCTGTTCTCCCTGCCGGGCCGGCGTCAGCTGTTCCCTGCCGGGCGGTGTCAGCTGTTCTCCCTGTCGGGCCGGCGTCAGCTGTTCCGCTGTTCTGCCGGTGTCAGTTGTTCTCCCTGTCGGGCCGGCGTCAGTTGTTCTTCCTGCCGGGCTGGCGCCAGCTGTTTTGCCTGCACATGTTACTTACATAATATATTTTTTACCTGGTAATTCACGTCACTTTTCTATCAATTTCAGACCAGCAAGTGGTCTTCAGACAATAGCCAGGCGGCGAATAAAACTACCTGCGTGTCAATCAGATACGATATTCTTTGTTCGCCAGGGGTAGAGTTCGCGGAGGTGCCAGACGTTGGTGACGTACCTTTGGTAGCCGACATGTCGTCCAACATTCTGACCCGCTCTGTTGACGTCCGTAAGGTAAGGCTGCCACGCGGTGTCCTTGCATGTTATTTTGCAACCGACCACTTGCGCACTGGATTCCCGGTACAGCCTTAACAGCAAGTGCGATGCGTGCTGTGCATATTTGACAGGCTCAGTGATGTGATGTTGATTTCGATGCTGCGGCGGCACACACCGAGACCAGGACGTTACCGTTGTGCTGACGCTGGTGCCATTCTTCTTCAGTTCGGGCTAATTTACGCTGGCGCGCAAAAGAACATGGGCCCTGCCGGCGTCACGGTGGTGGTGGTGCGCAAAGACCTGCTGGGTCGCGCCTCAGCCCCCTGCCCTTCCATCCTCAACTACGCCACCATGGCCAAGGCTGGCTCTCTGCTCAACACGCCGCCCGTTTTCAAGTGGGTGGCCGCACTGCAGTTAAGCGTATCGCCTAGGACGAGTACCCATAGCCGCTCCCTGTGGCCCACACTAACTCAGGGCCCATCCTCTAAACAGTGGCGGATACAAGGGGGCTAGGGGGGCTCAAGCCAGACTTGTTGATGACTCAAATTTTGTTGAGTCGACTCGGCTCTGACTCACAGCTAAAAGGCCGACTCTGATTCCGAATCGAGTCGCAGGGTTGAAAATGGTGAGTCCACTCGACTCAGCCCAAATTCAGAAGTAAGTCGACTCGGCTTCGACTCAAATCAACTCTGACTCAGAATGGCGGCAAAGTATTCACATACAAAATTCACATTTCCTTTAATAATATGCAAATTTCACTACTTTTACTCATGGCATTAACTATTTACTAAGTGCACATTTCCTTTGATAATATGCCAATTGCAATGCATTAATTCATGACAGAAATTATTTCTGCAGAGGAATGAAGAAAGATGCTAAATGCGAACAGGTGAATAAGAGGAACGGTCTGAGGGCTTTTCATTTTGATGGTATGTTCTTCGTGAGTAGTCATAATTGAAGCAATCAGTGACGTTTCAATTGCAAAGAACAGGAATCAATAGTTTAACATATGGGTCATTCGCGTCAAATCGATAAAAAATGGCATTTCCGTACCCGAACCCCTCAGAATTCGATGAAAATTGGTGCACCTGTAGGACCTTATGAAAAAGCGTCATATAAACTTTTAAGTCTGGAGCAGCGTTTGAGGTCAGATCTAGAGGTCATCAACGGTCACGCGTTTTCGCCGGCTTGGTTTAAATCAAACACAGATAATTCCGCCTCGGTAGCTTAGTTGGTAGAGCGTTGGGCTCCTACTGCCCGACTGCTCAGAAACATGTGGTGGCAGTGCATGTCCAGGCTTGGGATCGGCTCCCCTGAGACGCTCCGGCGCTCAATAGTTTACCCGACGTAGGTCGGCTGGCAACTGACTGGTGAGAGAGTGACCTGAGCGGGGCAGCCGTCCCTGTGCTTTGGGGGACGTTAAACTTTGGCTTCTAAATTAACCCTTCATTGTGGGAGCTGCTCATTCGGGTGGTGGGGTCGGGGTCTCTGCGACAAGTCCCTCGAGGACTTAAGTGAGACTCCGACTCCAAGAGCCAAACGAGTAACAACTTGGACAAAATTTATATACAAAAAATTGTGGTGTAAAGGAAGTTTTGATGACCAAATTGTTACCAGTAGCAATCAAATGTTTCACCATTCTGAAACTGGACTCAAATTGGGCGTGACCCATATTTGACCTTTGACCTGACCAGGTCAACTTGTATAAATGCGTTTTTGACTCATTTTTCCTGTTTCAAATGACATTAAATCTTAACGTGTGGCTTACTTAACCATTGACTATATATGTGCAAAAAGAAAGACGGAAACTTGTAAAAGTTCTGAAATATTGATATCTAAAGGTGGTAGTGTTCTGCAGAACAGCTATTCCCCGGGGCAATTTATCTGTAATAATCAACATACGTTTGTATGCGATTTTGGATAAGAATATTCCGAATTCTTCTGAAAATCACTTATTTGAACAGTTGTAAACCCGTGCATGACCCTGGGTTCGAGAATTTCACACAGAGTATGGGGGAGGGGGTTAAAACCCCAACTGAACTGGGCATATATAGATTAGGGCCGGGGCCGGGGTGGCCTAGTGGCTTCGTTGCCAGTCTACGGATCGGATAGCATGGATTAAAGTGGGTTCAATCCCCATGGCGGGAAACCGCCTTCCGTGTCCGATCTGACCCGGTGGAGAGGATCCTTAAACACCCACGCCAATGCTCACTGTAATTGGCAAGTGTGTCTGTTGGGAGTGGCCCTAATAAAATTAAAATAAAATAGATAAAATAAGCCCATGGAAAAAAACTACTGGGGTCCAATGGCTTCTGAAAATAACGATGGGCCTGCAATGCCTGCTTTAACATCATGTCAATCTTGAGGTCTAAGGAATAAAAAAAATGATAAAGGAGAAATCTAACATATCGCCTTTTAGCTTCTTGTTTGTTGATTCTAGAACAAGTCCTGGGACATTATTAGAATCCCGGTGTCCAATGCAGTGACAAAATAAAAACAATGCCTTTGAAAATAAAAGTTCTGACCCGATTGAGTCCCAAATTATTCTTTAAAACATAAACTCTTGCGGAATTGACCCAATAAATAATTTGGGTGGGTTTCTGATTGAAAGTTCTATCAGAATATTAGGACTTGGCCCAGAAACACAGGACCAGTACTAAATTATGAAATTATGGAATTGTAGACGGGGTCTCCTCATGGCCCCTTCCGCATGAGCCGCATGCTCAATCTGCTCCCGCTGTTTCGGTTGTGTCGAAAAGTAGTTAGAAGTGGAAGTAGTAGTAGAAATAGAGCAATCTAAGCGCACCACGTAAGCCTAGAAATCAACAGTCTGACCTTGACCGCCGGTTCGAGCGGTTGTGCCCAGCAGCGCTGCGCGGCATGCTCGGCTGAGGGGTGGTGCGTGGATCACGGGCGCGGTGTGAACCGGTGACAGGCCACCAGTGACTTTTCTATTACGAATTCTGACATTGTGGGACATAAGTGGAAAGTGTTACATTGCCGGGATAATCTATAGGTGAATATGTGATGTCGCAAACCGGAGATACGGACTCTGTCTTTAGCGACGCGGAATCGGTGCCAGCCGCGGAGACACCACGGAAAAAACGGGACAGAGACTCTGTGTCGGAGATGATTTCTACCTTTGAAAAGAAAAAGAAAACGGGACCGTCACCTAAGAAAAGATCGCCTGGAGCCAGTAAGTGCGGAATTTCGTCAGAGGCACTGGCCTGCATTGGAGAAATAATCGAGACAACGATCCAGAAGACACTGGCCTACATTGGAGAAATAATCGAGACAACGATCCAGAAGAGTATGGAGGCGGAAGTGACTAGGATAACAAAAACATTCGAGTCGAAGGTACAGTCCCTGGAGCGGAAAGTGGAAGTGCTGGAGGGGGAGTTGTTCGAGAAGGAAAAGACCATTGAAGAAATGTGAAAGCAGTCCTCAACTTTCGAGCAGCACCTATCTCAGCTGAGTGCTCAGGTGGAGGAAATGGAGAGGCACGAGCGTGGCATCAATCTGGTGTTGTCCAGTAAAGTTTTCGGAAGTCGGCGCCCGGGAAAATATGTTAAGCTCATGGCAGTAAAGGCACTTCGAAGCAGCCTTCCGCACATCCCTGTGGACACTTACCTTTCAACGGCACATAGGCTCTCTCGCGACGACGCCATCATCTGTGCCTTCCATGATGGGGACCTGCGTAAAAGTGTATTATGCGCGCACTTAGCTCCGGAACAGTTCCGCTCCGAGGGAGTACCGCCTATACATAACGGAGTCCCTGACGAGACTGAATCGGCAAATCTTCAACGAGTAGGTCACCATGAAGAAAGAGAAGCTACTCTGGTCGGTTTTCTCGAACAACGGACTCCCCCGGCTACAAGCTGTCAGCAACTTCGTCACCTGTCAGGTTCACCACTCTTCAAGCAGTTCGGCAGCTGTGGCAGAGGGTGACGTCCCCGCGGGTGGTGCCGGAGCCTTGAAGGGCCTCGGCGTCGCAGCCGTCGGCGCCGGATCTGCCTCCCCGGCGGAGCGCCGGGGGCCCCGCGGCTGCTGCTGGACCTCGCTCCTTCGACAGCGTATGCCCGTCTGGGCATGTTCGTCAGTCGCGTGATGCCGGGTTCGCGCCTGCTGCTGTTTCGTCGACAGCGGCGGGGCTGTCCGGGGCTTCACTCCGGAGCCTGGGAGCTGGCGCCGGGCCCCTGGCTCCTCCTGCCGTTGGCTCCTCGAGGGCGTCGGAGCCGGCGGCGGCTGGCCCGCCGCGGGTAACGGGCTCTTCTGCTGCAAAAGGTACTGTGCCGAATAGTCAGTGAAACATGAACTCGGTAAACGGGGTTTAGTTTTGTGAATTCTAGTATCTGTGGATGGCTCTCAGATGATTGTTTAGCATATTCGAGGTAAAAAGACGATCAATAGATATCCTCGCGTGTTCACTTTTTAATGCCAGATACTGTAAACAGTGCATTTTGTTTTGCAAATCCTCCCTGCGGTTTTCATCTCAGTGAGGAAGCGTGGGCCTGCACACGTGTCTGTTTGTTAATGTGGTTTGTTACGTGGTTTTGTGCGTGTAGTTGTAGTGTAGAGCTTTTCAGATCGGGCTTGATTTCTTGTTTCGGGTTGCTGAAGGTGCCGGGCGGTATTATATCTCTGTGCCAAGTCTTTAGGGAAGTATGCGTCTGGCCTTTCCTCGCTTTTGATTGGTCATCCCGCTGACGTCAGTGTGAGCGGTGGGGCACCGCCGTGGGTTGGTTTGCAGCATGCGGCACGATCAGCTGATTACCACAGATGTGTTACCGGTGTCTGCCGTGGCAGGCGCAGGAGAGTGGCGCCCCCTGTGACGCGCTCGCAGCAGTAATGGACTTCCCGGCGAGTCGTGCTATTTGAACCATAGGCCCTCGTATTTAAGTGGAATCCGAATACTAGAGATAAATAGGTCACACATTTGTGTTCCCTCACGTCGGTGAGATAGTAATGTAAGCTGATGCACTTGAATTGAGACACGCGCCCGTTCCACACTTGTCTCAAGCGTTCTTTTCTTACATTCTCTAATCTGGCATTATTTTCCCTGTTTTCCCTTGAGCCATTGGTGTGCGCATACTCTTGTTCTCGGTTAGGTATTTAATCGTATCAATCATGCTCTATTTGTCGGATGATACGCAAAATAATCGATGCACTGGCTTGTTCAACGCATTTGAAAGTTGCTCAATAGTGTTTGTTGAATTCCCTTCACTTGATTTTGCTGGTGGTTCATTATGGGACATTTATCGACCTTGCAACTCGATTCAACGGCGGATCCTAGGATTTCAGCAGACAGTAATGCAGTATTATTTTGTTCCGATTAACCAAAAACATTAGGTTTGCATCCCTGAATGTGAATGATCTTCGTTCACGATCAGAAGGGGGCGTTTCCAAACAGAGTAGGTTATTAACTTGGTTGAAAAAAACAAAATTTGACATAATACTATTGCAGGAAACGCATAGCAATGAAGATGATGGTGAAATATTTGCTATATATAGAAATATTTGCTCGGACGCTTGGGAGGTATTCGTGTTTTTAGCCATGGGGATACAAAAAGTCGCGGCGTGGGAATCCTAACCAGACCTAATTCGGGGATTACCATCGATAAAGTGCATAAAGATAAAGACGGTCGATTTATTATTCTCGAGGTATTAGATAAGGGCACCCCAATTACGGTTGGAAATTTTTACGGTCCAAACGTGGACAATCCGCGAGTAATTGAGGACTTCTGCTCAAGATTAGGTGAATACGATGGTATTTACACAGTCGTCGGAGCTTATTTAAATTTCTGCCTGGATTTTTCCATGGACAGAGAGACCGCGGCTCAGCGTATACGAAACAATGACAAATGTAAGAGGAGACTGGTCCAATATATGTGCGAAAACAATCTCGTAGATGTTTGGCGTGAACTGAACCCACAAACTAGGCAGTACACGTTCATAAGACAAAATCCACCTTCAAAATCCCGCATTGACTTCTTTCTCGTAAATAAAGATATCCTAGAAGTAAGAGATGCCATAAATTCGGATATGCGAGACGGCTACCTCTCCGATCATAAAATGATCACAATGTCACTAAATATTCCAACTGTTTTGACAGGAAAATCTTATTGGAAATTTAATAATGATATACTAAAGGATGAAGAGTTTGTCACCATGGTACGTAACACATTTTCCGAAATTATACGTGATAATCAGTCGGACTCTATACCACAGTCTACACTAACGCAGACCGTACTGTGTGTCCTCAGAGGTCACATCATTAAGTTTGCAGCTCACAAAAAGCAGGAGGCCGAAAAAATACTAACGGAAATAGAAAACAAGTTAAATGAACCGGATAATGATTATCCTCAAAACGGAGAACGCCTTTCAATTCTGAGAGAACAAATAATTTAGTCCCCGATCTAGCTCGAAAGGGATTGTTTCTCTCCAAAGTCCGGTGGAGGGGCCTGGCAGAGAGGGGAACAAAATATTTTCATGGAATAACAAAACGCAACAGGGGCAGGATGATATGCAAAGCCATGTATGCAAATAAGATAGGGGACGACGGAGAAAGAGTTTTGACAACTGATACAAAACCTATGCTGCAGGAAGGAAAGGATTATTTCGAGAGCCTGTATAAGCAATCAATAATGCAAGGGGATTCTCAGCCATTTTTAGTGGGAGTAGAACAGCTTAACAGCATGGATAAAGAGGAATGCGAAGGACCCTTAAGCATGGATGAGCTAACGTATGCTGTATCGGTCTTGCGGAGCAATACCTCACCCGGCCCATCTGGGTATACCGGAGAGTTTTATAAATGCTTTTGGCCTGAGCTAAAAGGGTTGGTTTTTGATGTATGTAACGAGATTTTCAATGCCGGAAAAATGTCAAAAATATAAAGACCAGCGTTACTATTCTAATTAAAAAAACAAAGATAATAGACTTGTCGAAAAACAGCGTCCCATAAGCCTCCTCAATACTTAATACAAAATAGTTACTAAATGTCTGGCTGTTCGCCTCGGAAGAGTCATAAAAATTTGTATAAACGAACACCAATCAGGATTTATCAAAGGTCGCTATATTGGCGAAAATGTAAGATTGGTATTAGACATCATTGACTACTGCAACGAACAAAGACTTTCGGCTTTAATTCTGGCGCGTGACATTAAACAAGCTTATGATTGTATGGATTGGGATTACCTAAAACGGGCAATTGCATCTTTTGGTTTCGGAGAAGCGTTTAAGAAATGGATTGAGATACTATATGATTCAGATCCAAGTTGTGCCGCTACAGCAAGGGCTCAAATTAATGGTATGGTATCTGAACCGTACTTAATTGAAAGGGGCCTGAGGCAAGGGTGCCCGGCCAGCTGCTTGCTATTTTTGCTTGGATTTGAGCCACTCCTGCAACATATCAGGAACGCACGTGACGTAAAAGGATTGACTTTTCTTGATGATGCAGTTAAGATTTTGGCCTACGCTGACGACACAACGCTGGTGATTGATGGAACACCACGTCCGCTTAAAACCGGCCTCAAAATATTTGACGATTTCAAATCAGTCTCTGGGCTACCGTTGAACTACAATAAAACTCAAGCTTTGTGGATAGGGGAAAACGTAAAGGTAAAGCTACCTATTCAAACTGATCCGTGCATTAGCTGGCCAACGTGTCCAATTGAAATTTTGGGGGTTAAGATTTGTAACGAACCAAATGCTGATACTGCTTTGGTAAATTACAAGAGCAAGTTAAATCTGCTAAAAAGAAGATTGAATGTTTGGAATGGTAAAAGCCTAACCCCATTCGGATGAATTCATTTACTCAAATCTGAAATTTTGTCTCAGCTAGTATACCTCTTAACAGTGCTTCCGGAGCAAAATTCGGAATTTTTCAAAGAAATTGAAACACAGATGTTTAGCTTTGTTTGGGGAGGAAAGCGTGACAAAATTAAAAGATCTACCCTTAAATCTAAATACAAGAATGGGGGTCTTAAGTTTCCCGATTTGAGAGAAATGGCAAGGAGTTTAAAGATAACCTGGGTGAGGAAATTTATAGACCGGGAGAACAAAGCAAAATGGAAGTCAGTGATGGAACACAAGCTGCGGATCAATAACGACACTACTTTTTTCCATTGCAATGCGTCCCACAAACCGATAGATAGCTGCGTTCGAAGCAAGTTCTGGAGAGAGACAATAGCAGCTTGGATGACCGTCAAAGAAAATCAAGAAATTAGCAGTAGCGAAATACTTAACGAAGTTTTGTGGAACAATAAACTAGTCAATATAGAAAAGAGAAAAATTTTCATAACCAAAACGTCATTGATAAAGGGCTCATTAGAGTACGAGACATATATAACGTAAGTGAGAAAAGATTGATGTCGGCAAACGAAGTCGCAACGAAATTTTCGTTACATCCTATGAACGCAATGGTATTTCTAAGATCGATTCTACAAACATGGAGGCAAAAACTCATAACAGAGAAACCAACCCATCCTCACGATACTGACATTTTTGAAGACCTGAAGGAAATACACAAAACATCAAAATGGGCATATCACAAGCTTCAGAATCGCTGGCCTTCAATACCTCAGAAATTCCAACAGAAGTGGCAAAGCGAGCTAAATATAGCAGATCCATCCATCTGGCCAAGTGTTTATGAAAACATTCATTTCGCATCTTCAGATGTGAAGCTGAGGTGGTTCCAGTATCGTTGTATACAAAGGATACTACCCATAAATAGGTTGTTATATCATTACGGAACATCTGATAGTGACAAATGCAAAAATTGCCCAATGTATTCGGAAACTTTAACACACAAATTTTGGTACTGCCCGTCCGTGCGTATTCTGTGGAATGAGGTGATAATTTTTTTTGCAATTACAACTAAATTAAGGCTTGTATTGCCCGTTTCATTCACCCACCCAAAACCCCTGGATCGAAAAAGGATCTCCAGCTCTGGCCATGGTATATCACTTTTCGGCCCGCACTCCCCCCCGTGACGTCATTTATGAACAGCCCCATATAGGCTTAACTTTTTCTTGGACTTCCCTTGGACCCCTCAGTTCTTCTTCTTGGACTTCTTCTTGGACCCCTCATTTGGGGCTGGGCCCAGTGGCGGATCCAGGGGGGGGGGCAAAGAAGGCAATTGCCCCCCAAACGGAAAAGCTCGGGGCAAAACTATGGTTTTGCCCCCCTCAAAGCGATCGACCTCCTTTTTCCCCGACTCCTTTTTAGCTTGTAAGCAAGATTTTGGTGCTTCGACTCTCAACTTCAAACAGAATTAGTGAAGTTCAGTGTAAATATTGGGGCTTGGATAGGAAAAAATTATCTTGAGTCCATATTTTTCACCCCGTGGCGTTTTTTTTGTTTTCGTCTCAGTTCCAAATCCACCAAAAGGTGTAACGAATTTTTACTGCGCGACGTTTTTTTGCTTTTCGACTTTGGTTTGCCCCTCCCAAACCAACCGGCTAGATCCGCCACTGGCCGGGCCCCTTGACAGGGAGTTTTGCAAGGGGTCCCTGAGCAGATATACTACAATCAGAGTGTATTATACAGGGGCTTATGGACCTTGCTTTTGGGTTCAAACTAGTTTGGCACCTCCGTAGTTGGTAAAGGCCCTTGAGATGAATTACATAAGAGATTCTCGACTAGTTCCTGGGGCCTCCTAGCTGGATTAGTGTAGCTTGAGCTGGCAAGAACCCCTGGATTTGTGTGGGGTCCGTTTAACTGGTATGGGCTTCCTAAGCTTGTTTTTGGGCAACTGTATGCTAATTTTGGGCCCCGTTATTTCGTCAAGGCACCCGGCTGGTTTGGCCCTCTTAGTCTGTATGGGCCTCCTGAGCTGCCTTAGGGTCCCCTCAGCATGTCTGGGCACCCTTAGTTGAAGCTTGTCCCCCTGATCCTACTTAGGACCCGTTTAGTTAGTACCCTTCAGTTAGGCCCTCACACTGATTGTGAGGCCTCTGTGTTCTACTGAGGTCCAATGAGCTCGTCGGGGGCCTTATGCACAGTGATGCAGGAGGTCTGAAAAACGGGACGAAATTCTTAACTCAATAACTAATAATGATAGAACAATGATTTTGGGTTCAAATTGAATCTCTTCATCAGGCGGCTCAAAGGAAGGTGGATTAAAGGTGGAGAAACGCATTTCGGTCACCATCCAGCCCCACCAGGCACGCTCCCTTTAGCAGCGAATCATCTCCTGCAGTCAGCTCAGGGGAGTTAGTAATGAGGAGATAGCTGAGGAGTTGGAGGGTGCTGGTGTAGTACAAGCGCGCAGACTGGGGAAAACTGACGCTATTGTGTTGAACTTCCGTGCAGATGCCATACCTGGTCACGTACACATAGGCTATCTGTCAGTTCCTGTCCGAACATGCATACCAGATCCGCTTCGCTGCTTCCGCTGCCATCGGTTTGGGCCCGGGTCCTCAGCCTGCCTTAGCCAGGCGCGCTGCGGTCGGTGCGGAGAACCAGAACACGGAAAGGAGTGCAGCGCGAGAGAAAAAATGTCCAAAGTGTAAAGAAAACCACACGGCCTGGGATAGGCAATGCAGCGTGTTCCTCAAGGAGAAAGAAATGGTATCTATCAAAGTAAACCGTGCCATTACGTTTCCCGAAGCAAAGAAAATATATGACACAAACCACCCAGTCACATCATATAGAGACGTTGCTGCATCCACGCCACGTGCAGGAGCTTCAGCCATGGCGCCCACACCGAAGGGCGCATCAGCCTCACAGGGAGGGATATCGAGGCCGGAAAACACCGGGAGACAAACCAACATCTCTCTGAGCACGAAGGTCCGTGATCTCCTCGACATGACGGTTGGCGACCTTCTTCACTTGTTTCTCAGGCTGCTGCCAGCAGCTGAACGGGATGTTCCCGTGTCAGAGCTCTTGCGGACCAACTTAGTGGTGCAGCCTGCCCCGGCGCCAGATCTGGAAACACGTCCCACATCCCTACCTGCCCCCGCTAACCAGGGCCATAGTGGTGCTAGCTCAGCTTCCTCTCAGGGTGCTATTTCAGGCGCAGCAGTAGCCTCCCCCTGAAACCTACGAGGCCACATCACAGACTGAAGCGAGACCCAACTGCGAGGAGAGCTCTGTAACAGGGCTCCCATCTCTGGCACTGCCCTCCAACCATGCTCAACCCGATCCAGTAGGATCAAACAAGCTAACTGAAGGTGTAGCTGCCGATGGGCAGGGTCCTCCTAACGAGCGGTCATCCCTGGAAGGAGCAGAGCAGCCTTGGATGGTGGTGGGCAAGGGTGGAAAGATCTCCCCGAGAGTGAGTCCGGATAAGGCTGGCAGCAGCTCGGGGGCCCGAAAAGTGTGCCGAGTTCACCAGCGGGCGGGAGCTCGCTACCAGCGACCTCTCACCACAGGCGGGTGCAAGCCCCAAGGACGGGCATGGGACCACCGCCTCTTCCCCCCGCCCACCGCGAGAGAACCAACGACCGTCACATGGCCTAGTGGCTCTAGCCAGGCTACGGCCGCCCAGCTCACAGCTGCAACCACCCCCGTGTACTCCAGATAGATCTCGGTCGGACAAACGTGAGCTCTCTGCCTCACCTTCGCCGAGCAGCATGGAAAGCCCACACAGAAGGCGCAGGCTCCAGTCGGAACCGAGGGCGGGCTACAGCCGCTCTGCCGGCAGCAGTCCAGCGTTGCCAACAGGACAGGTACACTCAAGTGTAGGCGGCGACGCAAGCGGTGGAAGGCGTGCGGCCGACTTTTTTAATCAATGACCTGCTCTCTGTAGCCCATCCCCAATTAGCACAGATTTACAATGGAATTGTCGAGGAATTTGGACCAGCATTGAATAATAATAATTATTGGGCTTATCGACGCACCAACTGCCGGGTCTATGGCGTCGCCAACTCTTTCCTGTTGAAGGGTTTCTCGAGCCAGCTTCTCCTTGTTCAAGCGCCCCTTGAACCCGGTCCTGCGGGCAACGCACGCTGACCACCCACTACCCCCCCACCAGCATTGAAGACCTCCATAATGTCATTCAGTCTAAGAGTCCTGTGACAATATGTCTCCAGGAGACCAAACTATCACCGGATACCCCCTTCTTCTTGAAAGGGTATTCAATACTCCGGAAAGACACACAGCACACCTCGGTAGCACATGGTGGCGTACTTATCGCAGTAAGTCACGATATCCCATTTAAGCAGGTCTCCCTTGCAACGACACTACAGGCTGTTGCAGCAAGGGTTAAGCTTGGTCAACGAGACATCACTGTCTGTTCGGCCTATCTTCCACCCGGAATAGATTTTCCGGTGAGAGAATTAGGCCTGCTTATATCCGAACTCCCACTACCATTCCTCCTCTTGGGAGATTTTAATGCTCATAGTACGTTATGGGGATGCAAGGCTTCAAACACGCGGGGAAGTCAGTTGGAGCGAGTTATGAACCAGGAAAACCTGTGTATTCTAAACACGGGCGCCCCGACTCACTTTACTCTACCATCTGGCCGTGAATCTGTCCTAGACCTGAGCTTTAGCAGCCCAGAGCTACCCACTCTGTTTGACTGGTCCGTAAGCAGAGACCCGATGGGTAGCGACCCTTTCCCCATATTTTTAGGATATAACGATGGTGCTACTCTTGGCGCTAGAAGGCGGCGGTGGAATTTTAGGAAAGCAGACACACAAAGTTTTCGGGCTTATCTTGAACACTACTTCACAAACATGTCAGTCAGTGCCCAGCTATCAGTAGAGCAGTTTTCTGCCGTGCTCCGAGATGCTGCATACGAATGCATTCCACTAACATCTGGGAAACGACACCGACCACCAGTCCCCTGGTGGACGGAGGAGTGCCGGACTGCTATTCGCTCTCGCCGTCGGGCGTATAAAAATTTTAACACAACTCAACACAGGCCAACCTCCTTTCTTATAGACAAACTCGAGCTGCCTGCCGTCGCACCTTTCGCCTAGCTAAGCGAAAGGCGTGGAGGGACTACGTGGGAAAGCTGAACCGGTGCACTCCTCTCTCCCAGGTGTTTGCCCAAATCACATCTGCAAAGCATTGCGGCAACCTCGACATCCACACCACTCCCTGTGCTGAACACGGGTGGAAGAGAGATAATGGACCCCTTGGAAGTAGGAAATACATTTGGTAATGCCTATGCCAGGCGATGCAGATCAGCTAGGGATGATCAGGAGTTTATGCGGTACAAATCATCAGCCGAAAAGAGGCAGGTGAACTTCAGCACCCTTGAAGACCTCACATATAATAAACCGTTCACGATCACAGAACTTGTTAGAGCGATTACCTCCCTCCGTAGCGTAGCTGAGGGTCAAGATCTTATCCATAACGACATGTTTAAGATACTTCCCCAGACTGCGCTCGATGCACTACTGGATACCCTCAATGCAACATGGGAGGCCGGTCATTTTGCCTCCTCTTGGCGGGAAGCTATCATTGTCCCCATTCTGAAACCAGGTAAAACCGGCTCGGACCCACTTCACTACAGGCCAATCTCCCTTACGTCATGCTTCTGTAAGCTACTCGAGAAGATGGTCAACGTCCGATTTACATGGTTCCTGGAGAGCCGGGGAATCTTTAACAACAACCAGTGTGGTTTCCGCGAGGGCAGAAGTACTGTCGACCACCTTACCTCTCTAGACACTGAAATCAGGTGCGCGTTTAAAGAGCGACGACACGTCGGGGCAATCTTTTTGACGTAGTCGCGGCGCATGAACAGTCTGGCGTCAGGTTGTTCTTTTAAAGGCGTTTCAGTGCGGTCTACGTGGCCAGATGGGCTTTTTTATCCGGAACTTCTTAACTGACAGAACATTCCGCGTACGGGTTGGCAGTTCTTACTCGAATGTCTTCTACCAGGAGGAGGGAATTCTGCAGGGAATCGTGATGAGTGTAGGCCTTTTCGCCCTGGCAATGAACGATGCCACTGATGAGCTACCGCCCTCCATCAGAAGCTCCCTATTTGTCGATGATCTGGGAATCTGGACGACTTACTCAACGACGCCCTCACTTTCGAGGCAGCTTCAGCTAGCGATCAACTGTTTGGAGCAATGAAGCTCTCAGAGCGGTCTCGAATTTTTATCTGAGAAAACAGAGGGCATCCATTTCTGCAGGAGACGCCGTCACTGCCCAGACCCAGTGGTGACGTTGCGAGGGAATCCCATTGCCTTTCAGCCCACACCAAAGTTTTTAGGAGTCACATTTGACAATCGATTAACATACAAAGCACATCTGCAAAGCCTAAGGGACAAACGTTCTAAAACGTTGAATTGTTTAAAATGCGTGTCCCGTACATCATACGGAGCTGACAGACCTTGCTTAGTCTTTATCGATCTTTGATCAGATCAAAGATGGATTATGCATGCTTTGTGTATGATTCTGCAAGCACATCGGCTAAAAGATGCCTGGACGTTGTCCATCATAGTGCGATTCGTATCGCCAGGAGAGCTTTTCGCACAACCCCGACGACTAGCCTGCTTGTCGAGGCTAATGAACCGCCATTAGCACTTCGGCGTCGTCTATTGGGACAACGGTATGCCCACAAGCTGGCCCAGTTCCCTGGCCACCCATCGTACTGTGCTGTTTTTTCACGGCACATTAGACATATGTTTTATGGAGCGCAAAGAAACCTGCCACTCGCTGTTCGTGTCCATAACTTTGCAGAGGAGAGTGGAATCCAGCGGCGTGGCATAGTCCGCAGTGAGCTCTCTGAGATTCCCCCGTGGGATTTGGTTGTACCAACGTCAGACACCTCCCTGGCCCATACACTCAAGGCTCAGAAATCTCCATTAGAAACAAGCCAACTAGCATTAGAACATATTTCATCCTACTCCGAACATGTAGCTATCTACACAGATGGTTCTAAAACGGAAAGTGGAGTGGGCTGCGCGTTTATCATCGGGACAACTACGCGCGCGTTCACGCTACCATCACTCGCATCCGTTTTTACCTCAGAACTTCTTGCTATAGAGAAAGCGCTGTGCTTTGTGGAGACATGTGAAGTAAGAAAGTATGTTGTTTTCACAGACTCACTGAGCAGTATTCAGGCTATTAACAATTTTAACTCCGATAACGATATCATCAAAAAGATATTGCGACGCACCACTGGCCTAGCACAGGCATTGAAGCAGGGCAGCACACTCTGCTGGGTGCCAGCCCATGTTGGATTAGCAGGCAACGAGCAGCAGATTCAGCAGAAAAGCGGGCCTCGCTCAGGCCATGCAGGCGACGGGTGCCGATTCCTGCGACTGACACATTTCCATACATTCTGCGTCACCTCCTCAAAGAGTGGCAGAGCCACTGGAGCGCCAACACAAACAACAAGCTGCTCGCAGTGAAGCATGAAATTGGTGAGTGGCCTTCGTCTTCAAGGCAGTGCCGGCGTGAAGAGGTTGCCCTCTGCCGGCTTCGTACCGGTCACACACTTGCCACCCATCGATATTTGTTGTGCGGGGACGCGCGACCACTTTGCCGTCGCTGCGGCTCCCTCTCTCCGTGAAACATGTGTTGGTCTCATGTCCCAGATACGCAAGGGAAAGAAAGGAGCAGTTTGGGGATCGGTAGCGAGCGTTCACGCTGACTGATTTGATTGGCGGAGATTCAGACATGGTTGTGAGCGTTATGTCATTTCTTAGTCATTGGTTTTACGCTCATATATGACCCTGGTTAAGCTGTAGACAAAGTTCGTGACCTCTTTTAACGCAAGACTTTTGGCCTTTGTATCTCTTCTAGATCATTATATTAGCAAGTTTAACCTACTTTTACTGATACCCAATTGACTATGAACGTAGCCGAAACCGAAATGGGCGCTATATGACCACACTTGTTGGCGCGCCCTTAAACTCAAATAACAAACAGGTGGCTCAAACAAGAACACCATTTTTTTGTTTTCCTCTTAACCTCACTAGGGGGTCCACCGAACCAGGGGGTTTACCAGGGGGTCGATTCTACCCCCTCTTTATTTTTCGCGATGGGAGAAAAACGACATCTTGACGAAATTTCAATCCAAGGTCAGGTCAGGTCACCGATTTATATGTAATTTCTAAACCGATGTAAGGCAATGTTGGTTCTCAAAACAAGGTTGGCATAAGCCGGGAGTAACTCGGGTCCTAGAAGAGTGGGATCTGGCCTGTTCCACCGTGATCGGTCTATGGTATGAATTAGCTGCCACTGACATACCATACCACTCTCATTGATTCTTGGCCGCCCTCTTCTTCGTGGATGGGTGTCAGTATTTAATCACGATGTTGGCACTGAGGTTCTCTGAGCCATCAGATGCTACTTATCTGGTCTGGAACCTCTTAATAAAAAACCTCTTAATAAAATTAAACCTCTTACCTCTTAATAAAATTAAAAAATCGAGTTTCTATACATCATTCGACGTGCGCTGCTTCATGCAGAGGCTATCGAGGGGTTTTAACAGTTCTGACAGTGACTGTAGCTTAATGAAATAATTACGTAGTCGCAAATCTGACCATGCGATAAGCTGAATGAAGGTAATAGTAAGGGAGACAGTTAATGTGATTGATAATTTGATGATTATTTGATTTCTCCAGTTGTTAGCCGGCAAACGTTTGAAGTGAAAAATGCGGTCTCATCTCGTATTATTTATTAGCATTGGGGACATATTTAGGGGAGCGTGGGGAATATAACATCCGAATATAACCACACTGTTAAACTTCAACAGCAGGCAAACACAACAAAATGCGCGACAAACGATTTTCTTCGAGAACCACGAGAGGCAGCATGTACAGTCCCCCGCAATTGAAATTGTCATGACTAGGCTCGACCGTTTTAGGATGTATATCTCGCAACCTATGGTGTCTATAGCTTTACAAACGGGTTCTTCATGTGCATTTTTGCAAGAGCTTTCCAGTGGTCACCATTATTTCCTAATCTGACATCTGCGTGAGAAAATATTACACAATTACTGATTTTGCTGCATTCTGAGGGGATGGTCTTCGGCTGACTTGCAAACCGCCACTGATAATCCCCGACCCTTTCGCTCGACTGGCACGCATACCTGGGTCACGCGATTACTACGTATTTACAACGACAGGTGCAAGGTCACACGTAGTAAGTAGTCACACGTGTGGCGCGCACGGGGCACAGTGTTTTGGACCGAGGTGATCAGTACTGTCTCGCAGGTGTCTAGCCCCAGGCGGTCCGTCCAGCGACCGAGGCGCCTGGGCACGAGAGTTCAAGACTGGGTATATCTGAGTTATGGCTTCAAACAATGTTTTCAGCCTCATAAGGCTCAAAGGACCACTGCTGAAATATTTATTGGGGTGGATTATAGTTCATGGGGTTTAAAACTGCACCCTGTGGCCGGATTTTTGTTATTTAACACCCGCCCCGGTCGGTCTCCGAGCCATCTTCCCCTGTTGGGGAAGGGGTTTAAACACATCCCCTCGAACCCGGCTCCTATGCAGGACAGAGAAAAAATGCGAACACTGGTGGATAAATCATAATAATTCATCTCGAAACTACATTAGTCACTTTTTGTCTCAAGTCAATATTGAGGTCATGACAGGTAAATAAATGTGATAGGGTGTAGAGGAGTTTCTGGGCCCTATCGCCTGACTGAATTTAGTTAGTATAAGCTGTAAGGCGTCATTCGCCTCCTTTTTACGGAAAATTGAACCATGTATAATATGACTATACTACATGAAAATATAAAAGTAACGTGACCTAAGGTTAGGTCAAGGTCTTCATCTGGTCTAGCATAATCAATAGGACATATTAATCAAGTTGCAATAACAATCCAAACATACTTGTATCAGAAAAAACTTTTCATCATTTCCTGCGAAATTATTGACCTAAATCTACCTGTTTAACCCTCGCCCCGGTGGAAGGTGTTTAAACACCCCCTCGGGTTTTTTTCCGGCGGCACGAAAAAACGGCGGCACGAAGGACCGCCGTACTTGGCACACTTTATCCTTGATTGATTCTGCAACTTTCCCCAAAATTTTAAGGATGGGTCATCTCAGGTCAGGTCACCAGTGCAGGTGACCTCACCTCCAAAAATGTTTAAGCGACATGAGTAAGAAATGGGTGAATCTATCGAATTAACACTTATTCCATTTAATGGGCCCACCGAGTGCTACAACATTTATTCCGGGATTTTTCATATCGATAACCTAAGGTGAACTACGGACCATGACCTTGCCATTGTGAATAGATGGGAAAACAGAAATTGGGCTGTATTGGTGTAGTCAACAGCTGAGAATACCTCCATATTCCCCAAATCGTAGTATCCTGGGACCCTTTCCAGGCTCATGTTGCAATTTTTGACCTGTGACCTCTGAGAGGTTATCTGGGGCTATTTAAGCAGTTTTCAGACTTATGTCAATAACTTTGCATGAAAGGATGCAACTTTTATTTCGATATCATTGCGTTCAAATTGCTATTGCTAGTCAATTGATATGCATATTGACTATGCTAGGTTAAAACGTGACCCTGAGCTGAGGTCAGGTCATTTTTTGGTTTTGGCCTAGTATGGTTCGTTATTCGATTTTCCGTGACGAGAGGAAGCGAATGATGTCTCAAAATGATTCTCACTTAACTCTGTCAGACGCTAGATCCCAAAAACTCTACTCAAAATCCCACTTTCTTTGACCTGTCATGACCTCAAAATTGACCTGAGCCAAAAAGTGACTGATATAACTTCTTCATAAATTTGTATGAACTATCCACCAGCGTTCGCTTTTTTCGCTATCCCACATAGAGGCCGAGTTCGAAGGGGTGTTCAAACACCCCTCCCCCCAGGGCGAAGGTGGCTCGGAGGCCCCCTGGGGCGCGGGTTAAAGGGAATGTGGCACCTTCACAATGTGATTTTAACTGAGATAGCCAAGTTGTAAAACAGGTCGGAAAACCCGGTACTCCATATTTCATTTGTCTTGGAACTCGATATTTCCGTAGAAAAAAAGCTAAAACCTACCTGACACCAGCCCCCTCAGCCCCCTCAGCCCCCGTCGCCGGCGGCCATTGTTGTGAGCTACTGGTGTGACGACATATGCTGACGTCACGATGAGCATCAGCCAATCGAAGCCCTTGAAGCGTTTCAAGTATGGCAGTGGCTGCCAGATCGTGACATCATCCACAGGCTGATATTTATTTCTTTTTCTAGAGGAGTATTTTTAAAAACCAAATATTGAGCTTATTGTATATTTTTTCAGAGAAATCGTGAGTGGTTTCATTACTTTTGACTAAAAGTACGCCTAATAACACTAAATTCCAGGATTCGACCAAGGTGCCACATTCCCTTTAAGTAATCCAAGATGACCTCTCAGAGATCGCAGGCCCAAACATGCAGCATGAGCCTGGAGAGGGGCTTAAGCTACTGCGATTTGGAGAATGCGAAGGTATTCTACTACATATCAACAGAAATAAAGTCATATCCTTTAATTTTCGTGTTCCCCTACATTCCCTATGGAGAGGTTATGATCTGTATCTGATCCTAGGTCATCGATATGTAAAATCCCGGAATATGTTTTGCACTATTTGATGGGGCCATTTATATGATATGAGTTTTAAGAAGACAGATTCGCACCGTTCTTACTCATGAAATCTTAAACTTTCTGGAGTTGAGGTAACTTGCTTGACCTGCACTGTAGACCTGACCTGAGATGGCGCAACTATTAAATTCTAGAAAAGGTTGAAGAATTAATTACTGATAGGGTGTACCGAGTACTGCGGCGCTTCGCGCCGGCATTTTTATGCACAGTCGAAAAAAAACCTGAGGGAGGGTTTTCAGACCCCCCCTCCGGGGCGATGGTGAAGACGCCTTAAAGAAATTTTTGACCTGGCTGAATCCAGTCAGGTGCAAGGGATATTAATGGGAAAAGCCAAGTATGTCAACCAGACACCACCTGGCCTCTTTTCGCACCCACTGCGACGTGGGGTTTCAGTCCAACTCCCTTCACCCTATTAACTCAGGAGTCAAAGGTGATACGAAAAATAGAAATGGCACTGGAAGCTCCTTGCCGTCTTGTTCTGAAGATATAAACACAAACAAGCTCGAAACTATGATCTTTGGTGGTTCCTGGTAGCGTCATTATTGACGTGATGTCAAAATAACTAGACGATATCTGGGCAATTTTTATTTTGAAGAGCTTTTGAATGAGGAGGAAACTCGACCTGGGCCTGCTATAGGAGTCGCATTTCTCCCTTGCTTTGTCGTCCTTATCGGAGAATAACAAAATTGCCTCACATGGGCGTGGAAATCACGTTAAAACTCGGTCACCTGACCTGAACTGTTATCAATTTACAGCCATAAGTTGTCAGGTTGACAACCATAAATTGGTGTAAGGCGACTAGTCTCTCATTCAAATCGGCTCCGAATAACCCGCCAAAAAAATGAGGATGGGGCCCGAGAAGAGCACCAAGGCGATTCAAATTATGTATATGGGCATATGTTTTCCTTTATATTTCCCGCTTAGCTTATCAATGGAATGGCCTGGGGTTGTTGGGTCAGTTTGAATTCAAATTGTTTATCAGGTTTAACATATATGTCTGTTCCATGAGTGTTTGTTCCTGTTGTGACTTATGCTGATAGTATTGTCACCATTGTGATGCAAAATAAATAAATAAATATCTCTATATTATACGTTAATCAGGACTTATGGACCAGAAAATGCTTGAAGTGAAAATGATTAACATATTTTGCTACAATTCATTAACGCTAGGTCGCTAAAACTCCTTCTGAGGAACAAGAAGAGAGCATGAAAAAGTGTCGTTTGGCTAATGGGGTCTCAATCACAAAAAATATTAGATAAATGCATGAGGTAAGGAGTTGAAACTTGCCACTACATTACAAATGAATAAAACTATCGACTTGCATAAGTACTGAACCCTCATATTTATTTGGAATGTTTCGAAATTAGGATGAGATATTCTGTCTGAATTTTATTCCACTTTTTCTCATTGCTCATGTGTCCAGGGTGAAATACACACATTCAGGTCTTGCTTGTTTTCACATTTTTTCAGGGACAAAGGAAGAAAATGGGTTCAAAGCAGCTTTGGGGTTTTACACACACCGACTCTTGAGGCTATATGATGTCGCCAACTTTCATGTTGTTGGGAGATGGGCACAAGAGGAACATAACATGAATCGAAAAAGAGCTATTGTTTTCTTTATTAACCTTCGCCCGGGTGGGGGTCTTTTAGACCCCCTCGGGTTTTTCCGAAGTGAGAAAAACGGCGGCGCGCAGCGCCGCCAAACTTGGTCTAGCTGTTCCTCCATCATTTTTACATCTTTCCTGAAAATTTTGGCTCAAGGTCATATCAGGTCAGGTCACCAGGCCAGGTGAAGTGACCTCACCTCAAAAATACTTAGGACCGCATAACTAAAAAAGGGTTAATCGATCAAGTTGAAACTCATACCACATATTGGGCCCACTAGGAGCTACAAAATTTTGCCGGGATTTTTGACATTGGTGACCTAAGGTCATGTGCAGAGCATGACTCCCCATTGTCAATACATGGGGAAAATCACGAAATGAGCTTTTCTCAGTACGTATGGATTTAAGCAACTTCAAACATCGGTTGCGACTTCCTCTTAGCCCATTTCTGAAGCTGATGGCAAAATTTTTTACTTGTGACCTTTAAAAGGTCACCTTAGGTCAAATAAGCATTTTTGGTGTTTTTTCTATAAATTTTGAATAAAATAAGATAGAGCTTTTATTTTATCACCAAAGTGTTTGTATAGTCACTGGAAGTCAAATGATATACATCATGACTATGCCGGTCATTGGGTCGACTGTTGACTGGTCGGTCAATTCTTAATTTGACCTGCATGCAATATCATATATCATTCGATTCGTATTGACAGAGGATTGCAATGGTGCATAAACTATGGCTGTATCTTGTTTGGTTTAAGCTATTGCAAATAACGTCCTTATGCGTGGGTGGCTTGGACATTCCCAGAATATGCCCATATTTAGTGACCTTAGCTCCTGGCTTTGACCTGACACAAAATGAATACATGAATGCCACTTAATGAAGTGCATCTAGAGTTTCGAATGTGCTAAAACTTTTGCTATTTTTCTAATATTGTTTTCTTGTACACCTCATATTAGGATTTTGACCTATTTTGACCTCTGTACCTTGATATTGACCTCGAACAATGACCAAGTTTTTCATATCATTTTTGAAGAGCTTGATTGCCTTTTGCGCTTTTTCTAGATTTTTAGTTTTGAGATCGTGGCTTTTACCCCCCAGCAGTGCTTACCCGTTAAGCTCTTCGGTTTCTACCTTGCCCTTGCTTGCCTGGTTATGTGCTCATAACGACCTTCATCAAAGGTCACATTAGCCCTTGCCAAACAGGAAAGGCCTTCAGCTATTCGAGCTAGAGGGGTGCTGTTTGCCAGTTAGGGAAAAATTCCAAGGGCTGGGGACCATTGGTAGGAGCTGCCAACCAACAATGGTCATCAGCTTACATTCAAACATACCCTGATTTGCATAAATCAGTATTCAGACAGAGGGATGTCCTCAACTTCAATTAAACGCTAGAGGCGCTGTAGTGGAGTGGTCAGCGTAGCTGGATTCCTCCCAGCCGACCCGGGTTCAAGGCCCGGCGGTTTCCCTGGGCAAGGAGCAAGCTGGCTCCCGGGATATCTTTTCAAGAGTAAAAGAGTTGGCGACACCATATGACACTGGCAGTTGGTGCATCGATAAGCCCCAAAAAATTATATATTACGTACAATATCGTATTAAGTTAGTGATAAATGCTTATGTGCCTCTTCTCCGGGCGACCACAACCAATGCAGATACGTTAAGTTGAGATGACAGCTGAGGGTTCACGATAGCTTGGGGCCTCTCTGAGCCAGCTAGGCTTTCGAAAGATGGCACAGATGATACCTCCACAGAATTTGAGCTTAAAACACCCGTTTAGTCCAAGCGGCTCAATATTAGGCTGCGGGAGTTCTCAAAAAGCTTATCGAGGCTAAATATTTAATTCTCAATGAAATCCCAAAACAATATACTGATAGTAATCTCTCGGGCTGAACCCGAACCAGTCCAGCTTAACACTCATTTTCCTCTTGAGTCCCATGTGAAAGTTTGAGGATAAGCAAACACTATCTACTCCCTGCAAACATTTCTCGAAACTTAGAATATCGGAGCTTTCGCACTCTCTCTCATTGTTCAGTTTTTTATTACTGACTTTTGCAGAAGGCCCTAAACCATTCAAAGGAGGTGTCGAAGTCTGAAACATTTCAATTCTGTCAAACGAGTATTAATGTGTCCTAGTCAATCAAGCTTTCTTGTTTAACTGTTAAACAATGTGTTTTTTTCAGTTAAAAAAAACACAACTTTTTATTATTTGTGTTATCTACGCGTTTTAAGCTTCTACGAAGGGTTAGGTTAACCCTTGCCCCGGTGGCGGGTAGGAGCCACCTTTTGCCCTGGTGGGGGGCTAAAAAAGACCCCCACGATCTCAAAAACTAAGAGAGCTAGAAAAAACCGCAAAAAGCAAACGAAGCTCTTCGAAAATGATATCGAAAATACTTAGGTCATTTTTCTCATAAGGTCAATATCAGGGTCACCAGAGGTCAAAATAGGTCAAAATCGCTGATATGAGGTGTACTAAGAAAACCTCATATATCTCAGAAACTATGACAGCTAGAAACATTTTTTAACACCATTCGAAAGCTCTTGAGTTGCTCTTTCATTATAGTGGCATTCATTTTCGTGTCAGGTCAAAGCCCAGGGAGCTACAGGTCGCTAAATATTGGGAATGTTCTTTGGAATGTCCATAGCCACCCAGGCATAAGGGCGTTTCCTTTTTCGCTAATAAATTCCAAACCAAGCAGGATACAGCCATAGTTGATGCACCATTGCAATCGTCTCGTCAATACAAATCGAATGATATATAATATTGCTATGCCAGGTCAAATTTGAAAATTTGACCTGACCCAGGTCAACGGTCTGACCCAACTTGACCTGGTATAGTCATGATGTATATCATTTAACTTGCAGTGACTATACAAACACTTTGGTGTTAAAATAAAATTTATATCTTTGTTAATTCAAAATTTACAGAGGGTCATTCCACCATAAATCGACCAAAATTTTCGTAAAATAAAACCCCTCTATTTTTGATTCTCTCCGAAATTGGTGTCAAGGGAGTTTCAAAGGTGTAGAATCTAACCATGGCGCCAAAAATTATTTGGAAAATTTGGTACGGCAGATATAGCCTCCGGCATTTTTCGGGGATCACCATGTAGGCATTGTTTTGAAAGCCTATAGTTCTGTCATTTTTTAATGATTGTAACGATATTTTACATTTTTGTTCACCATTTAGCCTATTTCAATTTCGCTATCTTCGATTTTGTATAAATCTGCAAAATTGACGTCATGACCTTGTGACCTAGTTTTTGAACGGTGACCTTGACCCGCAGTACAGTGAAATTTATAAATTTGTGTAAAAACATTTTTACCTTTGGAAATACTCTTTTAGATAAAGTAATACAAAATATGTCTTTCGCACTAAATATACTACTTCTTACTTCCGAAACATGACACTAGGTGTCACTTTGGGGTTGTACCATCGTAACTCGCGGTATGGTTAATGCCAGTGACGACGGAACGTCCGAATTTAAGAGGGGCGCCATGTACTTTTCAACCAGTTTCTTTCCCGTCAACGCCATAGGGGGTGTTAACCCTTACACGTACAGGGGGTGTTGCAACCCCCCTCAGGTTTTTCAAGAATTGAAAACGAGCTTCTTAAGTTAGAGTCTTGAAATGTTGTATAGCCTCTGACGCATTCATTGCGGACAACTTACAAATAATTGTTCCTACCCTTCAAGGTCACGGAGTTATGACCTCAAGAGTGGAGGCATGTTGGGGTCATTTGGGCGCCTGTACCCGTTTTCACGTGAATGCTCCAGACTCTCATCGTTCTTTTGCATCATTTGCTCATGAACTGTCCCAGAATATTTTCTTCCAGCCTTCGAGGTTCATTTTTATCAGGTTAGACCTTTTATGACCTTTTTGACATTCAATGACCTTTATTTGATTTGATTTGAGATGCGTGTTTCAATTCGGTATTTCTAAATGAGATGAACACCGAATTATTTGACTTGCGCCCGATACGAGCTTAACCTTTTTCGACCTGTGACCTTTTTTACCTTGAAAGGGGGTAAGTAATAACAATTAAAGAAGCAAACTTACTTGGAGTAAATGATGCAGAATGGTTTATGAATAGTCAATTTGAACGATGTTTGGACACTAAGCTAGTTGGTTTGCATATTATATGGACTTGACCTTTTTCGAAATTTGACCTTATTTGACCTTGAAGGGGGTGTAAGCAATAACACACGATGAAGCAGGCACTTGGCGTAACTGATGGAAAATTTCTTATGAATAGTCAATTTGCATTAAATGACACTGAACAAGACGTTTTTTCTTCCAAAACGGACTTGGCATTTTTCAGCCTTTGAACTAATTTGACCTTGAAGGGGGTGTAAGCAGTGACAGATGATTAAAAACTACCTAAATTGGCGTAAATGATTCAGAATGGCTTGTGAATAGTCCATTTAAATGATGTGGACTCTGAACTAGTTCTTTCACTTGTAAGGAATACTTTTGAGCTCTGAACCAGTCCCATGCAATGCAATGCACCACTAAAAGTCACCAATGATTTGTTTTTAGTGCCTAAAGCTTCTTCATTATAAAAGAGCTAAAATAATGAGCATGCTGAGAAAAACTAACTAAGAGATTACCATAGGTCAAGTTTAAACACGTTTGAAAATGCCACAAGGGATTACCAAAGGCCATAAAAGCCGAACTGAGGTCATAACATGTTTTAAATTCAAGCTACGTCCGGGGGAACGCGACACAAAGCCTCAAAATCCAAAAATCTTCCTTAACCTCCTTGCCCCAACCTAGAATAATGAAATCGATGGTCCCCCTAAGGTTTTTCCGGAACAACAGAAAAACAACGAGGGGAAGCACCGTGGTTGAGGGTTCTACCTCTTACCCCATTAGTTTCCCATCATCCCTGAAATTTATTACCCCGGGTCACCCTAGGTCAGGCCACCAGGCGATGTCAACCAAGGTCACCTCACTTTAACTTTTGAGCTCTACCATAGCTACATTTCTAAGCCGATCGATTTAAAACTTTGGACACTTCATGAACCCTCCGGAGTCTACAAAATTTTATCTTCGGGATTTTTTCGATTTGGTGACCTAAGGTCAGGTCACCAGGTAACCTCTTTCATAGAAAAAGCATGGGAAAAGCTGTCTTATGAGCTAAAAGTCACAAAATAATAGTAAATGCTCAATTTGCTCAGACAAGCGTTCTTGGAGACCTCTTCATGGATCCCTGGGGTGATATTGCCCTTTGACCTATCTGAGATCATCAGAGGTCACCAGAGGTCAAAAACAGAATTTTGACGATAACTTTTGACCTAATTAAGCTACAACACTGAATCAAAGATCATCGTGTATGTCTCGTCACTAGTTTTCATTTGATATACAACACGGTCACTTTCTTACCTTTCGAGACCTTAGGTCATATTAAGTCACGAGGTACCCTCTGGAGGTCAAACCACTGGCGGGAGGCCATTGTGTTCCGCATAGCGGAGAAAGCCCTGGCATTTTCCTATCAAATGATTTTTGCTAGATCTCAATAGCTCTAATGGCGTGAGAGCTATGCTCAGGTTTCTTAAGGATTGCATGTTTTACTGGAAATAGCCTATGGTGATATAACTTGACCTCTGGAGGTTAAAACATAGGCCTGAGCGCTTAAACGTGTTAGTAAGATCTTACTGAATTGACATGAGCTTTCCAATGTCTTTTTCAGCTTTGCGCTAACTTCCATATTTTCGGAGTTAGGGGGCATTGATGGCCCTCCAGTGGGACGAAGGTGGCGCCGGACCCCGGTGGGGCGCGGGTTAAATGCTTCTGGAAATGACATCATTGTTCGTTGATTCAATGTAGCGGGAACACATTTATTTTCAAAAGATGTACAATGATCCAAACAACCATACATGACATTTACAACAGCTAAGTTCATTCCCAAAGCCCCAATAATGTGAATTCAAAATAGGGGAGGGCAACCCCCTATTCCTGTGCTTGTGTTAAAATGCTTCAACTCTAGGTTAACTGCTCGATTTTGATTCTTGAATGTTTTTATTTTAAAATTGCAAGTCAATTAGAACATGAGTTACGATAGCATAGCTCCACAGTGACACCTAGTGTTATATATATGAAGCTAAAAGTAGTATATGCATTTCGAAAACCATTTTTCTTTCTTTGATATGAAAGACTACTACCATATTTCAAAACGCTTTCAAGATAATTTTTTGAATTTCACTGTACTACGGGTCAAGGGCACAGTTATAAAACTAGGTCATGAGGTCACCAAACTTTTTTGGGTTAAATTTCAAAATTGAGGATAGCCAAAATGCTGCCCGTAGAATTTAAATCCTTAAACTACAAAATTTTCACCAATCACTTGAAAACATTTGGAGCTATAGGCATTCTAATCCATGCCTGCCTAATGGCCTTCAGAAATTGCCGGAGCCCATTTCTCTCAAACCAATTTTTAAGTAATTTTTTAGTGCCATGGGTGGATTTTACGCCCTTGTGAGTCCCCATATACCAATTTTGGAGGAAATTAAAAATAGTAGGGTCTTATACCTTGGTCGATTTATGAAGGAATGACCCTAGCGTAAAACACTAAACGTGCTTATTTGACCTAAGGTGACCTTTCAAAGGTCACAAGCTAATTTTTTAGCATCAACTTCAGAAATGAGGTAAGAGCAAGCCGTAACTGATGTTTTGAAGTTGATTCCATTGATACTTACTGAGAAAAGCTCATTTCGTGATTTTCTCCATGTATTGACAATGGGGAGGTCATGCTCTGCACATGACCTTAGGTCACCAATATCAAAAATCCCGGCAAAAATTTTGTAGCTCCTAGTGGGCCCAATATGTGGTATGAGTTTCAACTTGATCGATTAACCCGCTTTTTAGTTATGCGGTCCTAAGTATTTTTTGAGGTGAGGTCACTTCACCTGGCCTGGTGACCTGACCTGATATGACCTTGAGCCAAAATTTTCAGGAAAGATGTAAAAATGATGGAGGAACAGCTAGACCAAGTTTGGTGGCGCGCAGCGCCGCCATTTTTTGGTCACTTCGGAAAAACCCGAGGGGGTCTAAAAAGACCCCCACCCGGGCGAAGGTTAAGAAGCTCATTCCCCCAGCAGCTGTAACTGACGGTCTGCAAATATCCAAGCTTCCAGTCCAATTTTAGTCTTGTTTGTAATATACCCTCTCAGGTGAAGGGAGCAGCGTAGGATTTGGTTACAAGGTCCCCGGGTAATATTCTGGTTTCGCCCAACCAGAATATGTAAAAATGGTTTATCGTAAAATATTTTCATTTCAGCGACGCATCGAAAAATTTTACCAGCAATAATAGCTGGAACCAATGTCGCGCTAAATCTCGAAGAGTAGTAGATCTCGAGTTGGTGGATTTCATCAGAGAAACATTCACTATTCACTGCCCTCCTAACCTCGGTGGTCGCACGTGGCAACGAGACCCCTCAAACAGCACCCAGTTCTAGTGGAGGACCCAAGGGGGACAACACGTATTTTCTCCCCGAACGAAAAAGCTCGGAGCAAAACCATAATGTTGTCCCCCTCCCTAAGCTGTCGAAATTTTCCCCGGCTCCTTTTATGTTCATAAGCAAGGTGTTGGTGCTTCAACTGAACAAATCATTTTCAAACAGAACCAGTCAACTTCAGTGTGAATATTGGAGCCTGGTCCTCTTGATATTTAAAATCGTATTTGGGTGAATGATCCTTGGATATCGAAAGCAGGCATTTTGTGGCCACATATTTCACCCAGTGACGCCTGTTTGTTTTGCTTTTCGACTTATATTTACTCCCCACTCCCCACCTCCCCAACCTGCCGGCTAGTTAGATTGTTACGAAAACTTTCACTGCATTACGTTTTTTCTTGCTTTTCGATTTTTGTTTGTCCCACAAAAACTACCGGCTATATCCATCACTGACCAATTTTACCGCTAATGATACGCACAACAACGATCACTATCACCGCTGAAGCTGCTTCATAGGCTTCTACACCTTTGTGATACTGCTAAAAAATATTTGATATTTTCAGTATCAAATATGATAATATCCTTCCGACAAGTGAGGGTGCTGCCAAAAGGCCACAAGAAACCCAGCGCTAATTTCCTGGCTCAGCTCCCCCGGGTTCATCTCCTTGGGTTCACGTCTCTGAGAGAATCTCTGGCAGAATCTCTGAATAGCTATGCTGATCAGATGCACCAAATCCCTCCTTTCAGGGTGAGAGTTGGTAACGCCATATAACTTTGGGAACTGGAGCGTCGTCTAACCCCAACAATTTTTATTAGAGACTATCGCAAACGCTATGCCAAGCTTGCACCGTGCGATGTCAGTCTAGAGGCCAGTTCATGGAAACTCCATCCTCCCCAGTTAAAGCAATGGTTGCCGTTCGTTGAAAGGAGACGCCTGCGTGATTTGAGTCAAGCGAGGACAGAGTTCTATTGCTCCCGAGAAATAGACTCTACAAAGGTTCTCAAGCTGGAAATTTAAAAAAAATCTGTAGACGGGAATAAGCTCATTTAGTTGGAAACAATTGTCTGATAATAAATCATCGTCGCCACCGACGAAACAGTGATAGAGACAGTGAATCGTCACCCTTGACAAGAAAATGTCCATTCTAAAAAACTGTAAAACAAAACCTCGTCAGGATCAGGCTTCTTGTGACCTTCCCAAAATACTGCCCACCCAATGTCCGATTTTCCCATCGTTTCTTAAATCGGGATGTTTAATGAAAATTGGGGGCCTGCCCCCACCATAGGGGGATCCAGCATCGCCGATGGGGGTCACCTTGCCGGGGGGTGGGACGCCATCCGTACCAAGTGGGTACCACTTTTGGCCGGCCAAAGCTTTCAGGTGGGTGCCAAATTCTATGGCGGGGCGCCGATTTTCGCATCCTAGGGGAGGGGGTGGGAAGTGACATTTCAGGAAGTGCCATCGACCGTTCAGAGGAATGCTGTGATTATTTTAGGGGCGCCGAGGTTCAATGAGGAGGACCTACATTCCTTTCCCCTGAATCCACCTATGGCTCCAACTGTCCCCTCTTCTGACGAGTATCTGAAAATATTATTTTAATGGAACCTCCAAACAAAGTTGTAGCACTGTTTCAGCCGTTTTACCAGAATCCTCTCTACATAAACAGACAGGTGAGGAGTCCCACGGCAGCCAGTGGCAGCCTACATGCTTCGCAACCCAAGCACAAGGACGGATCCAGGAGGGAAAATTCGTTTGCTTCCCCGCAGCAAAATATATTCCGATGGTTTGCCCCATCTGTGACCATCTTATTGGATATTTCCCTCCCCCTCAAAAAGTAACTCGTGGTTCTGCCACTGCACTGCCCCAGGTCAGTGACGCCAGTTGTCCAGCACACAGTAACACAGTGGGAGCAATTGCAATACGAGTGCCCCTCAGACACGACAAGGTTTGTGAGAGGGATGAATGAGCTGGCACAATGTCAACCGCCCATTCATCTGTGAGGTCACGTGGTCCAGGTATGGGCGAGGGGGCCAGGGATTATCAGAGGCGGTGGAAAGTCAGCCGAAGACTACCCCGTCAGAATGCAGCAAAATCAGAAATTATGTAATATTTTCTCACGCAGATGTCAGATTAGGAAATAATGGTGACCACTGGAAAGCTCTTAAAAAATACACATGATGAACCCGTTTGTAAACCTATAGGCACCATAGGATGCGAGATATCCATCCTAAACCGGTCGAGCCTAGTCATGGCAATTTCAATTGCGGAGGACTGTACATACATACATGACAGTCAGCCTTAACAGGGATCAGAGGCCAAAGATTAACTAGTTCCATTTCCTGGCAGTGTCGGCTTCGACAGCAGCGAATGACGATACCCGGCACTGAAACAAATAAAACATTCGTCCATCGAGGAACTTTCCCTGGGAGTTGTGGACTATGTGTTGACATGGAATTCAAATAAAATATAATTGGTCCCAACTATAATAAGCAGTTGACAAGGTAACCAGCTGGAAAACTACGAATACCATTATGTTTGTAATCCTATATAACACATGCTGTTGTTGGTTTGGTTTGGTTTGAAGCTAGTAGCACAGCAAGAATATTATATAATCATACCTAAGAGAAAAAAGTTCGGATTCATGGTCTTCGCATCAATGGATTATTCTATAGCCCCAGTCACCTGACTTTTGCAGGGCTCGTAGTATATGATTTTATGTGTATTTTTACAACGGAAGGAATGCTCAAATCGTTTTTTTAAAGGAACAAAATTGGTTTAGAATAACATTTTGCAAAGGGAAAAAAGTGAGCCGAGTGAATTTTCTTCTTCACACCCTGATCTCGCCGTGCCCTAATAACTACTGAACAGCATGCTTTCCTTGTCTCAATTTACCCTCATGCTTCTCAACTTTATTGCCTCCTTCAATTAGAAACCATCCATCAATAACGTTACGCATATTTTGTGATGTCTTACATTTAAATTTGCCATTTGATTGGAGAAATGAAATGATACGCGTCGATTGGTGGATGCCGCGCGCATCATTTCCACCACCGCCTGCCGACTATGGGTGGAACATGAGCTCACTAAAACTGTCGTAACTTTTTTCGGCCGTCGGTTGCCGACCTACTGATTCCGCCAAATGTAAAGAAGACACTTTCCAGAATGCATGGTATGATTTTCTAGCTGATCTGACCGTGTCTTTTTTGCCAGCCTAAGGAAAGATGATGTATGTGATAAATTTTAGTTCCGAAACATATGCTTATTAAAATAATTCACTGCTTTCTCCAGAGCAGCTACAACCGTATTTTTGTAACCAGGTCACAAAAATCCCAAGCTTCATGGTAGTATACGTTTTTATGGATGGCGAGGTGTGAGCACCTGTTATTAAAGCTTTAGATCACGCTATTATTTCTGACCAGATACCCGTATTTAGTGGGGCGGAATAAGTTTCAAGATTCAGCTCCTGTCAAACCAATGTGGTACGCTAGAGGAAGAAAATATTGATGATTTTCCGAGTTCCAAACAATTCTCAAACGCATTGCATACATTAAATATCAATTCTAGAAAGTCATTTTTCGCGTTTTCGTCCCGTTTTCAGGCCCACTGCGTCACTGTGTTATGTGGTCTTAACCTCTTTCATTAGTACAGGGCCCGCTCAGCGGAACTTGGGACCCCTGAGTTGGCCTGGGCCCTCTGAATTGGTTTTGGGCTTCATGAGGGGGAGTTTTGCAAGGGGCCTCTGGGCTGTTCTGGGTCCTTGAGAGGGTATTGCACATAAGCTTACTGGCTTGGTCTTGGGCTAGATACCTTTGCTTAAAGGTACGTTCAAGAGGGATTTCTCCACGCCCGAGTGATGTCACATGGGCGTGGAGGAATTCCTTCACCATTGAGGGGTGTGTTAAACTGCTGCTAATGGCACTGTCCGCTTACGAATTTGTGTGAATACATGGTAATCAAGTTTATCCCAAATACAATGGATAAACATTTTAATTTCGATTCTGGGCCTCTTCTTGCAAAAGTTTGGATATTTAACCATTTCATTCTCCCATTTTATATGCTACGAGGTGTGACGTCACATCCGGTGGTCTGCGCTTGCTGTTGGAGGGGGCTGGGTCTTGGGGACCTTGTTGGTTTAGGGCCCTGAGGTGGAATTTGGGAGGAAGCCCTGAAATAGTCAAGGGTCAGTGAGAGGAAAGACGTTTAATGTTCCTGACTTAGTCCCAGGGCCCTTATCTAGATTGGTGTCCATTGAAGTGTCAAGGGCGCCTGAATTGGTATTCGGTCAACTGGTATGAACTGGTCAACTGGTATGAACCAAATTAGTTTGTTTGGGCCCATTGTGCTGATCTGAGGCGTACTGAGCTAGCCGGGGCCCTTAGCTGGTCTGGCCCCCTAGGTTGGTCTTGGCTCATTGGTTGGTGCTGAGCCCATTTAGCTGACATTGGGCCCACGGAAAATTGAATTTTCAGGAGGTTTCTGACTTAGTCTCTGGGCCCTTGGGCTGCTGAATGGCCTCTGGGAGACCAAACTGGGTGTCTGTATACACATTGAGGTCTCGCAAAAAGCTTGTGACTGTAACTGGTGTGTTTGTGGGAAGGCTCGCTCATCGTTCTGCGTTGTCACGATTTCATTATACGCGACCACGTGACGGACCCCTGCGTGAGAAGTAGCGGGGGGGACAAAATATGATTCGTCCCCTCACTCTCCAAAGTGTGTGGACCTGTGCCCCGTACACCCAGCGGTGGGACCCATGCCCCCTTCCCTTGTATTCTCCACTGTGTGCATATGTTTTGTACATTAAGAACTGTTTCATACAATGTATGTAGAAAATGGACAAGATTTGTTGCACCATGACTTATTTGGGCCACTAAAATTATAAGCCCAGCCCAACTCCAAATTTATGTCTAACCTGGAGACGGAAGCCGTTTTGGTTTGGTAACGGACTGATTATAATCAGTAATTAAAAATGATTATTATAAATTATTACTGATCAAAATCATTACAAAATAATTATTTTCGCTTGCTGTGTTGGTAGCCGTTGCGATTGTGGAACCGAGTATTGCAGGAGTGTTTGCTGACCCAGCTGACGCGTTGGTGCGCTGCAGCATCTACGTGATGGAGCGGGTGCTGGCCTGGGTGGAGGCGGAGGGTGGAGTGTCAGAGATGGCGGCCCGCAGTGCTGCCAAGGCCAGCTGCATCTACAACCTGGCCGATAGCTCGGAGGTACGCCAGACTTAACAACTCCAGAATTCCCAGGGAAATACCTGGCACGCCAGACTTAACAAGTCCAGAATTCCCAGGGAAATATCAGGTACACCAGACTTCACACAACAATTTCTTTACGATTTGAGATAACTCGTGAACAAATTTAGCTTGGTGTTTTGAATACCGTAACAGCTAAGTTTGAAAATGAGACTTTGGTGATTAACGCTGTCAAACGCTTTGCTGAAATCCAAATAAATTAGTGCACTAACTTTTTTATAATGTTGCGGCTGTGATATCATAATATAACAAGGCAACTGGCATTTAAGTGTTATGATTTTTACGAAAACCAAATTGATTTTCAAAGATTATATTCTTTTCAAAGAGAAATTGAGAGAGTTGGGCATATATTATTTTTCGATAACCTTGGCAAAAACAGGGAGAATCGATATAGGACGATAATTTGTAAACAAAGAAGGATCCCCTGATTTGAAAATTGGGACTACTGTGGCAATTTTTAGTTCGTCTGGGAAGATGCCGAGTGAAAGACAAAGGTTAAAGAGATGAACTGGATGGGTGGCAATAGTTGGGCTTGATTCCGTCACAGCCTGTGCTTTTGCTGCCAAGAGATGAGATTATATTAAGCACGGTTGTAACAGTAGGGTGAAATCCAAACGCGGTCAGTGACTCTACCCAGATAGTCTATGGCATCTGAAGTGGAACGTCCCAAACTGTTTTCAAGAGAAGTTCCAATTGTTCAGAAAAATTTCTTAAATTCATCCACAAAGAAGGAAGGTTCAATGTTTTGCCCGTCGTCAAGTTTGAAATGTTCTGGAAGATATTTCTTGGTTTTGTAAGCAAATTTTCCCACTTTTCTAGGGTTGTCTTTATTTCCCCTAAATTTGCGTTTGTAGTAGAGATTTCTGGCGGTGCGAATAATTCTAGTCAGAGAGTTATGATATGCTTTGTATTTTGCTTCATCAGACTTACTTCTAGACTTTATAAACTTTTGGTAAGGATCTGATTTCTTATTTATATATTTTAGAAGACCAAAAGATATCCAGGGATTTGTAGGGGTATGCCTACGGTTAAATTTAGTTGAAGAAAAATGGTCAATTTCAGAGGAGAGTGCAGATTGCAGTGCACTTGCTGCAATATTCGGATCATTTATCATGGAAAAGTCAACAAGCTTGAGATTTAGATTTGTTGTCATCGCTTCCACATTTCTTAAGTCCAAAGAGCGGGTTTTTACTTTCTTTTTGCCAGTAAATTTCCCACAAGTGTTTAGGTTAACTGCAATGGGAAGATGATCGCTGACATCGGAAATGAAAACGCATGATGTTGTTAAAATGGATAAATCACTACAAAGAAGTTGTCAATCAGCGTTTGAGAATCGCAAGTAACTCGAGTTGGGCGAGAGATACAAGGGGTTAGGCCGTGAGATTCTAGGGACTTAAGGAAATAGTCAGTCGAATCATGGGTTTCAGATTTTAATATATCAAAATTAAAGTCACCTCCTATCGAACGAATCTTGCTTTCTTCTGACAGCTTATCCAGAAACATGTCCAAATAATTGAGAAACACTGAAGATGGAAATGAGGGAGACCTATAAAAACACCAATTACAGAGCGAAAAGGAAAAACGTTATATGATTGTATGAAAACGGATTGTTTTTCGACAGCACTCGACTCAAGCTTACCCCTCCTGATATACCTAAGATCTGTATGAATAAACATTCCAGCACCTTGCCTTTATACTCCGTAAGGGAAGAGAGTTCAAAAGAGTAGTCTTTAACTTGATAAACGTTGAGAAGTTCTGGGTCAAGCCATAATCCAGAAACTAGAATGACCAATGGTTTATGCTCTAATTGAGATATGAAGGCATTGAATGAACCAAATTTTTGGGTAGCGAACGAATATTTATGTGAATTATGGAATACTTGCCATGTTTTGAGTTGAAGTCAGGAATGGAGCAATATTCACAAGTTTCAAGAAGATTCTGGGTAGAAGTTGAATTTGGGTTGTTGGGATCATTATCTAGGTAATCTGGAAGATATCTTAATGTTGATTTATGGGCAGTGGGGTGTTGAATCTTTAGATACTATTACTTATAAACAATTGAGGAAAGCCAGAAGTGTGCCTTAACACATGTCACCAGTAGCCTGGCAGTACAACACTACTACTACTGAGTCTGTATATCCTAATGCCTATCAATAAAAAAACAACGTATAGGGAGGTGTCAAAGAAAGAGCAAGAAGAGAAACTCATAGCAAGCTCAATAGCGGGCCGAAAATTTTAAGCTATACATCCTGGGCTGGTGATAAGGAATAAATCGTAATACATCCTGACGTAGCCTAATGAATTGTGTCTCTGATGTAAGAGTATCAACTTGAAAAATTAATTTTGGAAAAACATGGCAGTAACATGTATCAGCTAATGTTTTTTTCCGTTTTGCCCCAACCCTGGGGCAAAATGGTTTTCAGGAAGGAGCAAAACGGACAGTATGACCTGCTGTCATTGTACTTTGCTTGAGCACCCCCAAAGATATATAAATCCACATCCCTGGCAGCCTGGGTAATATGGCGGAAAAATCATGTTTTCGTTAAAGCGTCAACATCTTTTAAATCAGTTAAAATTTTAACCTGCTTTCATTTTGACACAAGACTTCCGCCCTCCCTGGACTCGCCCCTGCCTTGTTTTCTCGCTGTTTCTGTGACCTTTCTACAATAACAAACTACATAGCACATTATCCTAAGTGGTTGGGGTAAACCGGACCATCAGACCATTTTACACCATTGGTCCATTTTGCCCCGTCCGTTTTGCCCCACAGACACTCCGATTCAAGTTTTTACGTGTCGGAAAAATAGCGGCTTTGAGATTTGAAATTTCCCTTGCCCTAAGCCTACACTGCCACTTATTCATACATATCACCATCAGAAGTGAACTCAGTTTGTCACTCGAAAAAAACAAAGGTTTAAAACTTGTAAATATCGTAATACTTACAGGAAAATCCTCTCCAGCCAGCTCGCGTCTAAATGATGCCGCTAACTGACGATATACACGCTATTTTCTGACGTCCTTTGTCTAAAGCAGTTGTTCATCCTCTAAACTCTAGGTGGAAACACCAGCAACATACCGAAACAGCTAAAATCCGTTTTGCCCCAAAGTCCGTTTTGCCCCGGTCTCCCCTACATATGATGCTGGCTAATTCAAATAAGCTTAGTTTGCCGGTGGCCTACCCTTGGTTTGCACGTGCTGCATGTGAAAAGTCAAAATTTTGCAATTTTGTCCTTATTTACATTGCTTCCGTTAGCTTTCTTATCAATGTTTATTGTAGGATTACTCTTTTTGTTTATCATGTCATTATCCAACATGTTCTAAAGAGACACACCAAAAATTAGGTCTCTAGCTGTAACGGTTTGCTGCTGAGAAGCGTAACTGATGAGATATGTCGGGATTCCTCATTTCGGTGGTACTGCATACGACAAGGGCTTTTGGGCCAGCCAAACCCGTAAAAATATGCATGGGATGGAAAACGCGATACAAAGTTCAAAACAGCATTGAATTGGACGGGATGAGATCGGGCTAAAAGGCTCCGTCCTACCGTCCTCACCGGCGACCCACAAAACCTTTTGTTACTTGTCGGGCGACCAATCAAGCTCTGCTGGAAGATGAATACTCGATGGCACCTGTCGAACGGATTGGTTCAAAACATCGGCCTTTACCTTTGATCTCGTCTGTTGATCCATCTTTTTATTGTTTATTGTGCCTCTGTTTTGGGTACCAAAGCACCAGCTTCAGACCTGGTACATACGTCACCATTCTGCTCTGCCACCTGTGGGACGCTGCCATACCCGTTTATGGCTACGCTGGTTGTCCATCGGCGCAGATCTTCATCGACAACCAATCGTCAAATAACGTAACATTGCTCAACGGAATAAATCAAAGAGAGCTATAATACGATCAGAACTGCTGTTACTGATGTTATTTTGTTCGAATAATTGTTCTTATGTTCGTGATGTCGTCTTACAGTATCATATGTTGAAGAAAACTGTTTCGATATTGTCAATGCTGCGTTTGGTAGCTGGGTGGTTGTCGGGCGGGTTGTCGGACGGCGGCGTATACGAATGAAGTGCTAACTCCTGCCGCCAGGGCGATTCCTTCAGATTCAAATGTGAAATATTGACGGCTGGGACGCTGGACATTTATTGAGGACGGTGCTTTTCGATATAGCGGGTGGGCATGATGCGTGCATACCGGAGGTTAATTTTTCCGCCTTTTAAAGTGGGTGGAAATGTGTGTCTGGGCATTGTGGCTGAATGAGCACCTAACATTCCCGACCAGGCATCCTGGGAAGCAGTGCTTGGGATCTTCCCAGGCCAGTTTGGAACGGACTATGTTTTGGTTGGACAATACTTGATGAGCCAGTGCGCGCCTGCTCCGTTTATTCAAGTTGTCGAACAGATTTGCGACTTCTAACTTGCAGCTGCATGATATGTCTGTTTTGTAAGTTTGGGTTGATGTTGTTTGTTTGTGTGCATAGACCGCTTCCGGCTTTTTTATTTCCGGTTGCGTTAATCGGTAAACAATTTTTCTGAATATTTGTTCGACAACCGGTATTTTTATTTGTCACCACCCTTTAGCCTGGATGAGATATGTTTTCCAGGTTTAATTCCGGACTAGATCGGTTTGTAAACTTCCGAGCTATAACGAAATGGAACGGGACGAAACTTCATTTTAGGGTCATATTCTAGGACAGTATTGGACGGAACGAACTAACTGGATGAAATAATGTGGATGCTAACATTTGGTGTATGCTGACATTGCAAATATATCAAACTTCATATTGTATCAGCTATAAGTGATGGAGCATTGCTTTCCCGCAGGGTTGTCGTGGTGATTCACGTTGTTTCATGAACTTTTCTTGAATTTGTTACTCTTGAGCGTTTCTGGGAATAATACATTTGCAAAGGTTTAAGGCACCGAGATCAGCAGTCATTACTGCGTAATATGTCTGTAAATTTTGTGTTATGGTTTCTTAGTAAATGTTTGTTTACATTAGTTTGCAAGATTGTGAGTGCTGATGGTTATTTGTTTTTTAATCATTATCCTGATGCTTTGTTCGTTTTGAGGGGTTGCGTGTGACGAGTCGCTGGATGTAGTGACCCTTTCTAAGAAAGCTGCCTTGACCGTGACGAAAGCATCAATCAGGTAAGGTGATGGTGGTAAAATTCATGTAGCAGCTGGGTCATTAGTGCATTCTGAATGCCGCAGAATTTACATGGACCCGACTCGAATGCGACAAAATAAGAGATCGAGAAGTGCTTCGTGCACCTCTACAGCTGAAAAGGATATCAAGAAGTGCCAGATTTACCCAAACCTGAGGCAATACTCAGATCCAAATAGTATTAAAACATCACGTGGTCGACCAAAAGAACTTCAACGACTGAAATCATTTCAAAATGTCATAGAAAAGACACTGCTTTCAGATAAAATAACGGTTACAGCCAAAAAATTACATGAAACAATGAACCAGGAGCTTGAGGGACTGGAAAATGGTATACACCGTCCGGAATATTCCACAACTTCTCGAAGAGCAGTTTGGCACGGACCTTGTTAAATTTCGGGAGGGACAATATAAGCTGCACGCCTCATGGAGAGCATCGACGGAACTTCTCTGCACCAATCACTTTGCAATCAAGAGGGAAGAAACTAAGAACAAGATCGAAGCTGTTGCCCAACAGATCAAAGATGATATCGCTTCCATTCATCAGTGTAAGACTCTTAGAGTGTGTATTGTGGGCTAAAAATGTCTCTCCTAGCCACAATGGCCTCACTTTAAGGGAACCCAGCTTGTCAGACAGGGCCCTGACGGCTATAGCTGGCCCTGCGGGTCTTAGTGAGCCCCGCTGGTCAAAAGTGGCTTTATCGGTTAAAGAGGGCCCAGCTGACCAGACAGGGTCCTACTGTTGACAGAGGGCCCTGGGGCCACAGCTGTTTAGACGACCCTCTTTTTGTAGAGGGTTTCGATGGTCAAAAGGGCCTTGCTTGTCTAAGAATGGTGCGCTGGAGAGGGGCTTTCAGCGGGTTTTGACATGAATTTCTACGACGGGGCACAGAGCATAGTGCGGGCGGGTCACGCCTGTGCCCTCAGGGGTCCTTTCGGGCCCCCAGGGGGATGGCGGCCGCCCGAGCTGCCCCCCCTTGGTTACGCAGCTGAGCAGGGCTGCTAGGTGCAGGTGGGCTGTGAGTGTGTGTTGAGTGACAGTGACCCAGCCATTGGTCTCCGGCAGGGCTTTTATGTGGCTCCGGTGGAGGTGGGAGCTCGGTCTCGCACCACTGTTCGCCTTCGTCTGGCCGCTGGTGCAGAGCTCGAACAACGCTTTCTGGCCGACGCCGAGGCCGCCGGCTTCAAAAGTCTCAAAGGACACCGGTGAGAGCACTGGCGCTGACTCTTCCTTTCAAGGACTGTGATGGTAACTGATGGAAACTTTCAGTAACGCATTTGCGCGTATGCTTTTCCTTAGCGGAACAGAGGTTGCGAGACAGACGCGACCCGGCTGCCCACGCCGCACTTCTGTGGGCGGTGAACCACAGGGTGGCAGCCAAACAGATAGCCCAGCTTTGCAACTTCTTGTGGTGCGAGTAAACCTTAGGTCGAACGATATGCTCTATCTACTTACTCCCAAAGAGAAGTAGCTTTTGGTGCAACTAAAGACACTATCAGGTGTGGATTGTAGAGTGCATCAAGACTCAATGCAAAAATTCGAAATAACAATATCGCACTGTCTAGGTCTGCGTTTTGTTTGACTACACTTTCTTCTTACTTTGATGAAGTTTTGTTTGAATTCATGAATATTTACAGGTACATCCAAGCGTTTGAAAAGTAAAAAAGAGTTTTGATGACTTCTGTGCGTATCGGGGTATTTCGAAACTGCACTACATAAGTGTTAAACATTACAAGACATGAGGTTCAGCATAGATGTAATGAGCATGACATACCAAATAGTAATGCAGAAATCAGTTTGCCAATCATGCTAGCATACTAAACTAGTTGGAGCTTTTCTATACATGCCATCCAGGGGCCCCGCCACGGGATCGAGAGTGGGGGACGGCCGAGTTTTTTTCGGGCCCCTCCAGCTTTGGGCCTTCTGTGGCATGCTAGCAAAGTAGGAAACCCAGCTGCCGGGGTGTCACAAAGAAATCACTTCACTAATTGTTATATGTGTCATGAAACACCAAGGACAGCCGCATAAAATTCTTACTGCATATTTTCCCTTTCGGGAATGGAATGGAAATAGTTTTTTTTAGAATAAGCTAAAAAAACCTGCGAACAATATTTGTAGTTATTATTAAATCTTTCAGCTAAAGTGCACGGTCCCTCCGTTGCCGCACTATTTCGTGCACTCGTAATCTCTTTTTCAGTTTCCATCAAATTATGGTGGAAATCAATCGTCTTTTTCGTTCCCTGAGATACAATCCAAATCAACATAAGTTAGGTTGCGTAATGAAGTCACTTTATTTTTCTTCAGAATATTTCAGCGAAGCATATAGAGAGAAGGAAGCATATATCTCAGGGGTTTGGGTGATGACGCCGAGGAATTGAGGCTGCTAAACGGCATATATTTCCATGTCAGTGTTAGCTTTCCCAACATCCCCTCTCCTGGTAACGAGAAGAGTCTCCAGCCTACGCCATCCAATGAGTTATTGAATGGGCATAGGCGAGGGTGCCAATTTCGGGCGGAAAAATCTACCAGGTGGGCACCAAATCCTATTGCAGGAGTGCCGATACTCGCATCTTGGGGCGGGGTTTGAAGCGATACAGGGGCACAATCGGCATTTCAGGAGGCTCCGAGGGTCAATCGGGGGGAGGGGTCTTGTCCCCTTTGACTTGCCTGTTCTAGTTCTCACATTGATTCCTTGATGAAAGAGGTAAGACTGATTCCGGTTGGCCTACCCGGTGATGGCTGACCGCAGTGACTTGCCCGGCGGGCACATGCGCAGAGTTGCATCCGGGTCAAACACCACCACACCTCCCACCACCTCAAATATGCGAATATTTGCGAGAGAAAGGAAAATCTGGCCCGGCCTCGACCATCCCCACCCCGGTGACCTCAAGGTCAGCCGTCCCTCATGGCCAATAAGAGGTGTTAAGTACCACAGTGCTGAAAACGACTGACCTTCAATAACTTTAAGGTCAAAGTTTGTAAGGCTGCTCAGTCTGGTTACCAGAGTGAATTGAGGTAGAATCAGGTTTAACATCATGGACGCAGCAACATTTAATTTCCCGAAATGTGCCATAAAGTTGTTATTACAGCCACTTTGCCATATAGGTATGGACGAGCTTTAATATTTGGTAGCCCAAATTTACCAACTCTTGGTCGGGTCAAGAAAAATCAAACTATAAACAAAATATGAGCAAACACTTAAAAAATGACACGGCGAATTTTTTTTGAAAATCCAACATTAAAATACGACACGAAAATATAGGAGACATACCCCAGTTAATCAGGGGCCCCGGCCGAGGGGCTGGGCTGGGGCCCTCCGAAGGCTGTTGAACCCCCTCCCCCTGAACCCCCGAGTCCTAGCTGCGCCTCTGCCCCCTCCCCAACTGGAGACTAGAGAAGTTCGGAGCGTGTTTACAAGGTCAATTTCCCCAGAAGATATAAATATTTACACAGAACCGGCTCGTTATCGAACAGACGGTACAAACTAATCACACAGCATCCGTCGTTATCGCTCTGAAATATTACTAGTTGCAACAAAGGTGCCACGATGTTCTCAATGAATTTCGATTTGTAGTGATATTAAATAGGATACATATATCTCCAATTCTCCATTGCCTACACTTGCACCTAGCTTAATCGTTTTTCTTATGTACGCTGTGAGGTGCACAGAAACTCCTAATGTCGTTGCGCATACACCAGTGAAGACCAGCAGCACATCTGGCCTCTTTGCACGATCCGTCCGACAGATGGCCTTGCTGAAACACTCTGCACGGCTGGTCTAGTTGGCTGACTTTGTCCCTCTGATGTGGGACGTTGCTCTTGTCGCTCGTGTCTTGCCCGGGCTCAGTCTGCCACTTCAGCCCCCTGGGGCAGTTGTGCTTCTCTCCCGTCCACTCTCCTCTCCATTTCCCTCCCGTCGGAGATACGCGTGGGCGGCGAGTAGGTGGCCTGAAGAGATCTCTGGAGTCTCCGCCTTCCATCATCCTGGGACTCTTCTTCGTGTATTCTGATAGCGGTGGATGTAATGTACTGTTGCGGTCTGGGTGGCCCCATACGGTAGCATCCTGTGGATCCATCCGTCTCCCACTTGTAGACTCACAGCTGGGACATAGTTGATAGTATGGGGTCAAAGTGAGTCCAGATGAAAAGCGAAAGCGCTGAATATCTTGTGATGTATGGTCTATATTTATATTTCCGGCGATGACCCTAACACAAGAATTGATGATTTTTGGACCTGATGGAGTTCTGTTTTGCAGGACGTTCCGTATAGGCAATGCACTATTGGATTAAAGGTATGACCACGAGTTGATGACTGTTTTCAACTGAGCCGCCGCTGAAGCTCAGTTGGTAGAGCGTTGGGCCCCGGCCCGCTCACAAAAACCGAAAACCGTGCAGTAGCAATGCGCTGGTGAAGGCATGGGCTCGATTCCTCCGAGACGCTTCGGTGCTCAATATTATCCGACGTACGTCGCCTGGAAACTGGTTGATGAGAGGGCGACTTGAGTAGGGCGGTCGTCCCTGTAATTTGGCAGATTAAACTTTGACTTCTAAATTGAAAAAAAGCTACCGGGGTGACAATGCCCCATGCATTTCCAATGGAGAGGTCATGATCCCTATCCGACCCCACGTTATCGGTATGAAAAAAATCCAGGAATTTGTTTTGTAGCGCTCAGTGGGCCCGTTATGTGATGAGCTTCAATGGGATAGATTAACCCTGTTCTTACTTATGCTATCCTAAACTTTTTTGGGAAGTGAGGTCACGTGGCGTGCACTGGTGACCTATCTGATCTGATTTGAACTGACCCTTAAACCTTAAACTTTGGAAAAAGTTGTCAAACTTATCAAGGATAATGTGTGCCAAGTACGGCGGCACTTCGCGCCGCCGTTTTTGGTGCCGCTGGAAAAACTAGAGGGGGTAATCAAACACCTTTCACCGAGACTAGGGTTAAGAGACATTAAACTTTGGCTTTTAAATTAACTCGTCAATGAGGGAATCGCTCGTTTGGATGGTTGGGTCGGAGTTTCCATGACAGGTCCCTTGATGACTTAAGTGAGACTTCTATCCCAAAAGTCAAACCTTCAATAACGTGAACAAAATGTATGATAAAAAACAGACCGAGACAGAGCATGAATAACATTTCTCAATCCGATCAGTTGCATTTAGTATTTAGAGCATTCAGCAACTGCATGGCCCATAAGTGGTCGTTACGTCAAAAATCTGTCCATGCAGACAGTGGCGGATCTAGCCGGTCGTTTTGGGAGGGGCAAACCAAAGTCAAAAGTCGAAAAGAAAAAAATGTCACGCCGTGAAAGCTGTGCTGCAATATAACTTGCCGGTGGAATGTTGGGTATTTGAGGCAAAAAGGAAAAAACGTCACGGGATGAGAAATATGCACTCGAGATACTTTTTTCCAGTCCAAGGCCCAATATTTACACTGAACTTAACTGGTTCTGTTTGAAGTTGAGTGTTGAAGCATCAAAATCTTTCTTATAAACTAAAAAGGAGTCGGGGAAAAAAGAGGTCCATCACTTTGGGGGAGCAAAAACATAGTTTTGCCCAGAGTTTTTCCGTTTGGGGGGGGCAAATGCCTTTTTTGCCCCCCCTTGGATCTGCCACTGCATGCAGAGTTCGTTCCCTGCGTCAGACAGTAACGACCATTCCGTGCGTCCACAGCTCCGTGGGAGGTCTCCGTGTGGCGCTCTTCAATGCGCTCTCGGTGGCGCAGATCGAGCGACTGGCGGCCTTCATGCGTCAGTTCGCTGAGAAGAACAGGTCGTGAGCGCCCCCATCATCGGTCGTTCAAGGCAGTGACCACTCATCCAGAGCAAACAATTCGACAACCTATTCTGTCCTGCTCGACGATTATAAAGCGCGTAAAGTGCACTTCAAAAGTGCCTTGGTTATCCACGCCTTGTTCGGCACCGACGGATCTTTTGGCTCTGCTCCTTCGATAGATCACCACTTGCATGCTAGGGTCGTCACGAAGATGGTCCTTGCGACGACCAGTTAGTGGAGGGAAGATGACTGCCGGCGTGTCCATGACTCGTCTTTGATGGAAAACGTAGGCCTTGAAACCACACAGACCTTTGCTTCGCGCTGTCAATCGGCTGATATTTCCCTCTAAGCATGAGCTGAAATTGGAGCCATTGGGAGGCGACTCGAGGTTCGGTCACAGGGGACCCTCACGTGGTGTAGGCGTGCGGTGCCTGCTGTAGGCGGACTGCCGAAAGTGCAGGTGATGGTGAAATTAAAGGAGATACGCGAAAAAAGTATTGGCTGGATTAAAATGTCTCAAAAAGTTGTTTCAGAAGTCTTATTCTCATTTTTGCGAATTCGGTCTGCAAATGCCTTAAAATCGCTCTCAAAGTCAACATTTCTAGACGACTTATCGATAATTCTCACTTTCGGTTAAAGGGAATTTGGCACCTTCATAACGTGATTTCAACTGAGATAGCTAAGTTGTAAAGCAAGTCAGAAAACCCGGTACTCCATATGTCATTTGTCTTGGAACTCGATATTTCCGTAGAAAAAGCTAAAACTTACCTGACACCAACCCCCTCATCAGCCCGTCGCCGGGCGGCCATTGTTGTGAGCTACTGGTGTGACGACATATGCTGACGTCACGATGAGTATCCGCCAATCGAAGCCCTTGAAGCGTTTCAAGTATGGTAGTGGTTGCCAGATCGTGACATCATCCACAGGCTGATGTTTATTTCTTTTTATAGAGGAGTATTTTAAAATCAAAATATTGAGCTTATTGTACATTTTTCAGATAAATCATGAGTGGTTCCATTGTTTTCGGCTAAAAGTACGCCTAGTTGCAATAAAATTCCAGGATTCGACCAAGGTGCCGCATTCCCTTTAAATAACTAGCCTCGGCTATGACCATCAATTTCTCTAAGAATAAGGCCATATCTGTCCTAATCAGTAATGTAGAACCTCGAACTACCACAGAAAAAAACTTACGAAAACCAACATTCCAAAAATCTCTTGAAACAGAAATATAGAATTTTAAAGGAATCACAATTGACCAATCAGAAGCCTAGGAATTCTCATACCGGGGTCACGTGACCTATATGATGCAAAAGCTTCGTCATCCTGGGAATTTTGTAGCAAACGACTAAAGATCCGAGGTACGAAACGATTGAAGACTTGTGTTATTGTTTTATGTCCCATTTCTAGGGCAAACTGGTTATAGTATTTAGAGGCAATGTAAAGATGAATTCAAATTCAAATACAGAACAGACTTTTGTATTACAAAAATAATTACTTTTAAACTTTAAATAGCTTTTGAAAACTAAGTGATGAAAAACAGGTTCCGGCCTTTTACTGGTATCGTTTACGTATTTCAATAATAGTTGAGTGGCCTCCAGAAATTTTGCCGAAGATACAAAAAATATTTATAGTTTCGTAATCAAGATTTTTCAAATAATAAGAAACCACAATATATTTTTTTCGCGTATATCCCTTTAAGACAAAACCAATGCTTTGTGTCAGCTGGCAGGCGGTGCGTGCTGCTGGCTGTACCAGTCCTGAATATACACAGTTGAGACAGTGGCGAGGTATCCGTGCGGTGGAGTTCACGATTTTACAGTAGAACTGTTGGCACTGTGTAGACGCCACAATGCACGCACCCCGTGACCGGCTATGAAGCCTCACATGCATACCTCATGACGCTCCAATACAGGCCAGCAACTAGTGACCCTGCTGTTGTACTTGGTTCAGAATAGAACGATCGCCGAGACGTTTGGACGCCGGTACTCTCCGACAGTTTGTGCTCCTCGCTCCGACAGTTTGTTCTCCTCTCACCAACAGTTTGTACTCCTCACTCCGACAGTTTGTACTCCTCTCTCCGACAGTTTGTACTCCACTCTCCGAAAGTTTGTACTCCTCGCCTCGACAGTTTTTACTCCTCGTTTCGACAGTTTGTACTCCTCTCTCTGACAGTTTGTACTCCTGACTTCGACAGTTTGTACTCCTCGCTCCGACAGTTTGTACTCCTCTCTACGTCAGTTTGTACTCCTCTCTCTGACAGTTTGTACTCTTCTCTCCGACAGTTTGTACTCTTCTTTCCGACAGTTTGTACTTCTCGCTTCGACCGTTTGTACTCCTCCCTCCGACAGTTTTTACTCCTCGCTCCAACAGTTTATTTGGTTCACTTCCATGTGGCACAAATTAAGTGTCAATGGACATATTGCACACATCATCGCTGAATTACCTACGCCATGTGACATCACATGAACGATAGCATACTCGTCACTGACTAGGCCCCCAACCATCGCCGACTCCGGCAGGCCGATACCCGCACCTTCACTTCTACCTGAATGCATCGGCGCGGCACACATACTCGCAGACGTTCATCAAAACCTAGTCTGGCGACTTCCCGGCCAGGCAGCAGCTGCAGTGACGCGACGGTGACGGGTGTCTCACTCCAGCTGCTCATTCACCTGCAGACACAGGGTGGAGGGCAGGGTGGACCCCCACCTGCCGACACAGGGTGGAGGGCAGGGCGGACCCCCACCTGCCGACACAGGGTGGAGGGCAGGTTGGACCCCACCTGCCGACACAGGGTGGAGGGCAGGGCGGACCCCCACCTGCCGATACAGGGTGGAGGGCAGGGCGGACCCCCACCTGCCGACACAGGGTGGAGGGCAGGGCGGACCCCCACCTGCCGACACAGGGTGGAGGGCAGGGCGGACCCCCACCTGCCGACAAATGGGATGTTTGATAGAAGACAATTTGGGCATTCCACAACAAAACACCAAAACAAAAACACCCCAATACCCAAATTTTTGTTTTTTTTTTTTGGGGGGGTGCGAGCTAATGACGATTTGCGTATTCATTTTCCTCACTGACTTACGGTTTGAAAATTATAGCCTCAGGCATTTTGACAATACCCACTTGCATTTTAAGACGAAATTTTACCTGTATTCTTCTACAAATGCCACAAAAACTTGATCTAGGTATCTTAATGAGCTTCGGTGAATGCACAGTAGGCCATTTCATTTTTCAAAAATTTTTGATTTTTGTCAGGTTTCGTGACTTTTCCCGTTCTGTAGTCCAAGTGGAGTCGATCGGTGCCATTTTTATCGAAATCGGACAATATTTAGGTCTGCCTCATGGGACCTGAAGATATCGAGTTTTCCTCAAAAATGGCTATACTGGAGACCAATACGGCTGACGCTGTAATGATGATGATAATTCCAAGCATGTTTTTTTAAAGCCTGCTATTGCAAAATGTTCAAACCGTCATGCTGGAGGCCACAGCATGTCGTAAACCAAGGGAACAAGGTCTCTGTAACATAGGCGGATCCAGGATTGCCGATCGGAGGGGGCACCTTCCCGGGGGGGGCGCCATCCGGACCAGGGGGCGCCACTTATGACCGGCAAAACCTATCAGGTGGGCGCCAAATCCTATCGGTGGGCGCCGACTTTCGTATCCTGGGGGGGTGGGAAGCGACATTTCGGGGGCCACGACTTTTCAGGGGGCGCCGAGGGTCGATTGGGGGGGGCACGTGCCCCCCCCTTGCCCCCTGGATCTGCCTATGCTCTGTAAGCTATGGTATAAAGGGAAATTCTCGTTTATGAGCCCTAAACCGGCGAATTCTTGAACTCGCTACTGGGAATGCTTTGGGTGGTAAAATGCGTCAAAACAGTTCTGGACAGGAAGATATATTGCATTTGCATGCGCTGATCGTGAAATATATCTTCGGAATGTCACAGCTGTCGACAGAATGTCCACGACACATCGACAAGTCGATAACACCCTTATGTCGCAGATTTCGGTGTATTTTTTGTCAGGGGGGCTATTGGTGGAGCTGATAACGATTTTCGTATTCATTTTCCCCCCTGACTTACGGTTTGAAAATTATAGCCTGAGGCATTTTGACCATATCCACTTGCATGTCTTTTTTAAAGACGAAATTTTACCTGTATGCTTCTACAAATGCCATAAAATCTTGATCTAGGTATCTTAAGGACGAATTACGAATTATGGCTCATTTGAAATATAATACAAAAAATTAAATTTTAAATATGTTATACATTCTTCAATTTTTAAAAATCTATAAAAATATTTTACTATGAATTGTTTTAATCTTCTTGAGGCTCACATTACTCTTTATATTTTTCGCTATAAGATTCAGTAATAAAAAGAATGGAGACTTTAACAGAAAGCGAGATCTGAGCTCCCAAACGTCCCGATCCCCACTTTTGTGAGGTTCGTGCGCCAGCGCGGCCCGCCGTCGCTGCAACTATCAAACGTCTCTGGTCACGAAAAAGGTGTCAATGGTGAAATTGGTCGGCAATGAGGGTAAGGATGTATTTAAAGCAATAAATTATAATCAATGTTTCATTCCTTAACACCCGCACTGGAGAGGCGTCCGACACTTACGGGCACTGGAGGGGGGGAACTGGTAGGCCCCCTGAGCTCTCGGAAACTAGGAGGCTTGGAAAAACTCCGGTTGGGGCATGGGTGGAAACTATTGAAATCTATATTATGTCCGATCTTAATTGACCTAGGTCAGTATCACCGAGTTCAAACGAGGTCATAAAGGTCAAGTATTAGCCGTTCTGGATATTCACCCGGAAATGCCGTGATTAAGCTCAAAGAAGTCCAGAATGCACTAAAAACAGTGCAAGGTCATAGTGAGAACGTCCCAAAAATTATAAACCTAATTTTTTGGGGTTAAGGTCATTCAAGGTCATTGACATATAACGTCACAATATGACATATTCCCCTTATTTACACCATGACTAGCACCATAGCTACCGTTGGACGGGAAATGAGCACTGACCTTTACCCATGACATTTTGATTTGACCTGTGACCTTGACCTTTACATGGATTTATCTTTACTATGACGTCGTAGCATAATATATGTCATACTGGGTAACTTCATGCGACCGGAAGCACCGGACCAATGACTTTGAGAATGCTGGTATGGCCTTGAAATGTGACCTTGACCTTCATGAGGGGTGAAATTGACGTATAATCTTGTTTTATATGGCGCTATAACGTTGCCAGTTGGTCTTTGATGCACGCGAACTGGTGCAACCGCGCGATTGGAGCGATCTCAAAATAAAGGGTTTAACTTTGAAAGCCTATAATAACAAAATTGGGGCCGATTTTCAAGGTTATTTGACCAATCGACGTGCCATTAAATATTCTCAAAAGTAGTAAAATAACGTTTTTTGGCCACGAAGGGTTCTCCAGCCACCTAGTAAAAAGTAGGTGGGTGCCTCTGAGGCTCCGCTCCGGTGTGTTTTTTAACACGAGCTGATATGAGGCCCCGGGCCACCTTTACTGGCAGGGGGTACCCATCCCCTTACGATCTCAGCAAACATGCTTGGAAGGGGACACGGAAATCAGTGTTCCATTGCCTGCCTCGATCTCTACCCAAAATGCTTCAACAAAAAATATTCAAATTAGCTACTGAACTCAGAAAACGCTTCAATAAGACAGTCGCGAGAAAAGGAACATTTAAGATTCACAAGTTCGTACCGGTTAATTCGAAGACCGTTATTGTCCATGAACTCTCGAATGATGAGGGACAGAAGGTTCGAGCTTCAAATTGAAGCTGTGAAGTTCAATGGCACCATGTGATGGAGTCGTTCTTCCGATCCGTGGGTCAGATCTTAAATAAGGCAGTATGTCTTAATCTTATATGTTCGAAAAACAGTTGTCGGCGTGGACGCTGTGTGGCTTTTTGTTTGTGCTGAGTGCTTTCTAATATAAATTGAACTGGGATACATGCAACTTTTTTTGGGTATGGGTAGAAAAAAACGATCTAAAACAAACCTAAGACAACAGTAACAATCGGCTTCTGACGCATAATCCTCCCACTACATTTTCCACCAAATGCACCAGAGTGTCGGAATTGTTCGGAATGTTCCGATAATACGTTCAGTTTTTTTCGGAACGGCTCAAAGTTTTCATGTTAGCAATAGTAGCCTCCACACCACATCTAGTTCATTCGCAATGTCACCGAAGCGCAGTCTTGCTCAGTTCTCCCCTCCCCGTTACCCCACTTCCAACCGGACGCGTCTATGCGGCGTGCCGACTGCAGGCTGAGTGGCCGGCGACGGTGTTGGGCTTGGTCTGCGGTGTTCGTTACGGATTTTGCTCTGCAGTCCCCATTCTTTTTATTGGCGTTATATGTAGTTTAAGCAATGCTCTTTCACATGTAGTTGTTTTGAAGTCAATAAAAACATAGAAAATATGTATGCTTATCTTTGCAAAAAAGTTTGGAATCATATTTTATACATATTCGTGCCAATTAATATAATTAAACTTACATATTTTTATTTTTCAGACTTTTGTTATTATTTTCATGTAACCTCTTGAAGGAACACCTTTAATTTAAATGGCTAAAAAATCAAGCGAAAAGTCCGATGCATGCGCCCAATGCTGGATTGCCCGAGGTTATAACTCCGAAATGATTATCCGGACGAGACTAAAAATACCACAGTCGTTTTGAGCGCCACTGAGAACCTTTGTCCCAAATTTTCATGAAAATCTGAGATATGAGGGTGTTATTTCAACCCATCGATTTATCGATTTCTCGTGGAATGCCCCACCTGCGCTGCCAGACCTTGCGGTCGATCCCGCACCTGCGCTGCCAGACCTTGTGGTCGGTCCCGCACCTGCGCTGCCAGACCTTGCGGTCGGTCCCGCACCTGCGCTGCCAGACCTTGTGGTCGGTCCAGCACCTGCGCTGCCAGACCTTGTGGTCGGTCCCGCACCTGCGCTGCCAGACCTTGTGGTCGGTCCCGCACCTGCGCTGCCAGACCTTGCGGTCGGTCCCGCACCATTAGAACCATAGGAAGCAACTGGCACCATTAGGACCATAGAAACCAACTGGTACCATTAGGACTATAGGAACCAACCGGCACCATTAGGACCATAGGAACCAATTGGTACCATTAGGACCACAGGAACTGACTGGTACCGTTAGGACCACAATAACTAACTGGTACATTAGGACTATGAAAACCACCAGGACCGACTGGAACCATTAGGACCATTAAAACCACCTGGACCGACTGGAACCATTAGGACCATTAAAATCACCAGGACCATCAGACCATTAGGAACCACTGGGTGGTATTTCAATTTCAAATGGGTCGAACCATTAAGAAAATCCTAATGTTTTTTTTCTTCGGAAGTCTATGGTGAAAAATAGAATGGGCTTGTTTTCAGTAAATACTGGATGGATAAAGCTGATAATCCTCAAATCGTCTATTCTTACCACGACCTTCACCATAAAGTTGAGTTTGCGAGCATCTGAACTCTCAAAGGTCATATCAGGTCACAGGAGCATAGAGTGATTATTTTGCCAATAACTTCTCACTGGATTAAGATAAGGCTCCCATTTTGCTTGCATTGTGCTTATATTGTCACCTGGAAACGATTGATAGGTATGCAACATGACCATGCCAGATCACTCTGTGACCCTGACCTAGCTCGAGGTTAGGTCATTTTCACTATGTGACCTAGCAATGTCATATTATACATCATTCGATTTGCCGCGATGAAAGGAATCCAATGATGTATGAAGATTTTCTCTAGCTCCCCTGAGGACAGATCTATAGAGAGAGACACGTACACTGCTCTGTTGCACCTAAGCCTATGAAACCTTCATTGATCTATGCTGACCTCAATATTAACCTGACATAAAACTTCTTCTTATAAAATATATCGTCTTGTCAAGGCCTTTCAAACACCGTCCGTAATTTTTATTTAGCTTTCGTGGGAAATGAGCCTACGGAGGGGGTCGAAAAACGCCCTCCCAGCGGGGCCCGTCATGCCAGGGACCCCGGCGGGGCGCGTGTTAAGTGGCACTCTCCTACGTGCTTGGTGAACATTTTGATCCCTGGAGTTCGCGACCTGTACAGCCATCTATTTGTGGTGTTTCGTATTGCTTGCCGCCAGGGGTGGGTTTGGATTCTTTGATCCGAGGACCACTTAGGTCGTGGGTTATCTGTCCTGCGGATAATATGAACTGTGGGTCTTAGGCTGGGGGGATCCAGTTGCGCGTAGCTTCCGCCCGCGCTCTCCCTACGCCCGCGCTGATTTGGGCGTAAGTTCGCGCGTAAGCGATTTGGAGGGATGTTCGGGAGAGAGCGATCGCGCGGAGCTCCGCGGCGGCGCAAGTTAGCGCGGTGCATCGAGGGCAATCCGAGGATGCGGTGAATACCGCTGGCGACCGTAGTAGATGAACGCTAAGGCTGAAATTCCCATTGAATACCTTGCTTTTCTGACCGTAGTAAACTCACATCATGGGTTACGGCCTGCTGACTGCTGAACGGTGTCGGATTTCCTGGCCGACTGTGGGGAGGAGGGGATGAGGGGAAGACACGGCCCCGCGCTGGGAGGTGAGGTGATGATAAAAGTGCTCGGATCGGATAAAAGGAAAAGAATTCCGTAAACGACAATTTGTAAGTGGGATTTCCACATAAAGGAGGCATACGTGTGAAAACGATATGATTTGGCTTACTCCGAATACGTTTTTATGTTAAGCCTACCTCAAGTCAATTTATCTGGGCAGGACAAGGGCTTCGCGCAACACACTTTTGCCTCGTTGTACTATGGTGCCATTGGATTAGTCAAAGCACTGGGGGCAGGGGCGTAGCCAAGGGGGGGCAAGGACAGCCCCCCCCCTGAGGGGCCCGAAGGGCCCCTGAGGACACTGGCCGCGCGTAGAGCGGTTCGCCCGCATTATGCTGTGACCAAATTTGAAATTTCCTACAAGACAGGACCCTCTTAATCCCTCTTCAGCACTCTATTCTGTAACAAGCAGGGCCCTTTTTACCCATCAGGGTCCTTTTGGCGCTGTCGGAGGGGGACTTTTTGGGGCGCCGCCCGCCTCTCCCCCCTGAACAAAATCCTGGCTACGCCCCTGACTGGGGGAGAGATGAGCCGGGCAGGCCCCAAGAAGCCTGGCTTGGCGAGTTCAGCGCAATTCAGTTTAAAATTATTCACGAATCGAACAGCTATTAGGTGCATTTTCTCGAACGTGGCCAAGTCCTGCTCACTGTCGGATTCAGGGGAGGGGGTGGGCACAACGGTAAATTGCCCCCTGTTATCATCTATCGGCTCCGGCGGGGTCCACCGCCTGACATTAGCCTTCAATGCGTATGCTGAGACTGATCTTGTTTACAGTGGCCTTCAAGTCACGCCAAAGATGCTGCAAGTGCTTGGGTGACCTTTTATGGACACGGGGGTCAAGGTTGAAGGCCTTAGCTATATCTTCCCACGTCTTTGTCTTTTGCTTTACTGGTTTTACATCAAGTCGCTTGTCGTCATCGACGTCCTGAAAGTCATTCATAAAATCAGTAACCTTTGATTTTTCAAAATGCAGGAAAATTTGACCATACGTGGATCCAGAGGGGGAAAGGGGAGCAGGTGCCCCCATCTACCCTCGGCGCCCCCTGAAATGGTCACGGCCCCCCCCGAAAGGTCGATGGCGCCCCCTGAAAAGCTGCTTCCCACCCTCCCCCTTCCAGGTTGCGAAAATCGGTGCACACCGTGAGGATTTTGCGCCCACCTGATGTTTTGCCGGTCAAAAGTGGCGTCCCCCTGGTCCGGTTGGCGCCTCCCCCGGAAGTTGCCCCCTCCCCCGATCAGCAATCCTGGATCCGCCTATGAATTTGACCTCATTTTCCTTTTCTTTCTGCCTTTGAAACAACACCAGATATTACGAATCATCACGCTCACAGTTCTCAGGGTGAACTGGGTTATCGCTGGCGTTCACAGAAAGAAATTTTTACAAGGGCAAACCTTGTCAGACCCTTGTTTACATGGAAAATTACTAGGGTAAAACGCAAAGCTTGTACGTTCAAAATCCGTGCCACGAAAACAAGGGAAATACAAGGAAAAACCATGTAGAACAATGGTAGAACCATAGTACGACAAGGGTTGCTAGAAGACGTTGTACAAACCTTGTAACTTAACAATGGTTAACCTACATGGCAAAGACAATGGCTGACAACGTCCCCACAAGCCCTCTACTGGGTCATGATAACCCCATAACAAGGGTAGAACAAAGCCTTGTGTCTGCATTGTACGCAACCGCAGTCTTCCTACAAGAGCGTGACGAGATTAGAACCTTGCTTACACAACCGCTTTACCAGTGCGTAACGGGGAGGGAACAATGGTGTTGCAAGGCTTCTTACAAGGGTATAACGAGACTCGGATTACGTCTTTACAACAGCGGCAGATCCAGGACTTCATTTCGGGGAGGGGGGAAGCTTGGGCGCTCGCGCCTCCCCGCCATAGTGTCTGGACAGCATCCGACTACGCATTTACTTTAGGCACTCTGACATTTCATGGTGTGGAAGGGGGCTTGAGCCCTCTTAGCCCCTTCCCTTGTACCTACCTCTGCTTCAAAAGGAACTTCTCAGTCTCTATGCGAAAGCTAAAGCGTTTTCTGGCCCCAAATGCAACCGGAAGACCATCGGTGGAAAAAGGGTAAGCATTGAGCCACCTCTCAAGCAAGAAAATAACCCGCACGTTGTCTTACCCATATCGGTAAAACACAGCATCACTCATCAGGCGCCGATCCATCTGAAGCAGTGACGGATCCAAGGGGGGGCCCAGGGGGCCCGGGCCCCCCTTAGCTCCGAAGCGCCTCAGCATAGCTTAGCTCATATCGGGCGCCGAAGGCGCCCGATATGAGCGGCGCGCCTGTACCCATTTCGTGCGCCAAGGTGGTAAATACCACTTATTCCACTTGAATTAACACATAGTCCTTAAAACCATGGCAAAGCGCCCCTGCCCAAACACTAGACGCCTTTACTGGTCTTTTGCGCCCCAGTAAAATTTTGCAGATGAAATTTAGAAAGCTAACAAAAGCGCCCCGGCAAAGAAAAGGCGTCACTAGATAGCAGGATTGCGCCATGGGGAACTAATGCACCCCTGAGTAGCCTAGGCGCCCCCTGGATGAAGCGCCCCTGGGTAGCCTAGGCGCCCCCTGGTGAAGCGCCCTACGGATATCATATGCGCCCTTGGCAAGGAAAGGCGCCCCTGGGCAGCAAAGGCAAATCTTGGTAACATAGGTGCCCTGGACAGCATAAGCGCCCCTTAGATAGAAATAGGCGCTTTAGGAAAATAAAATGCTCACCTTGGGTAGAAAAAGGCGCCCTTTGATAGCCTAGGCGCCCACTGGAAAAAGCGCCCTACGGATGTCATATGCACCCATGGATAGCAAAGGCGCCCCTGGACAGCAAAGACAACCCTGGATAACACAAGTGCTGTGGACAATAAAGGCGCCCCTGGGTAGCAAAGGCGACCCCTAGGAAGGCACCCCTTCGATAGAAAAGCCGCCTTTGGATAGCCTAGGCGCCCCCTGGATGAAGCGCCCTACGGATATCATATGCGCCCTTGGCTAGGAAAGGCGCCCCTGGGCAGCAAAGGCAAATCTTGGTAACATAGGTGCCCTGGACAGCATAAGCGCCCCTTAGATAGAAATATGCGCTTTAGGAAAATAAAATGCTCACCTTGGGTAGAAAAAGGCGCCCTTTGATAGCCTAGGCGCCCACTGGAAAAAGCGCCCTACGGATGTCATATGCACCCTTGGATAGCAAAGGCGCCCCTGGACAGCAAAGACAACCCTGGATAACACAAGTGCTGTGGACAGCAAAGGCGCCCCTGGGTAGCAAAGGCGCCCCTAGGAAGGCAAACCTTCGATAGAAAAGCCGCCTTTGGATAGCCTAGGCGCCCCCTGGATGAAGTGCCCTACGGATACAATATGCGCCCTTGGCTAGGAAAGGCGCCCCTGGGCAGCAAAGGCAAATATTGGTAACATAGGTGCCCTGAACAGCATAAGCGCCCCTTAGATAGAAGTAGGCGCTTTAGGAAAATAAAATGCTCATCTTGGGTAGAAAAAGGCGCCCTTTGATAGCCTAGGCGCCCACTGGAAAAGCGCCCTACGGATGTCATATGCACCCTTGGATAGCAAAGGCACCCCTGGACAGCAAAGACAACCCTGTATAACACAAGTGCTGTGGACAGCTAAGGCGCCCCTGGGTAGCACAGGCGCCCCTAGGAAGGCACCCCTTCGATTGAAAAGCCGCCTTTGGATAGCTTAGGCGCCCCCTGGATGAAGCGCCCTACGGATATCATATGCGCCCTTGGCTAGGAAAGGCGCCCCTGGGCAGCAAAGGCAAATATTGGTAACATAGGTGCCCTGAACAGCATAAGCGCCCCTTAGATAGAAGTAGGCGCTTTAGGAAAATAAAATGCTCACCTTGGGTAGAAAAAGGCGCCCTTTGATAGCCTAGGCGCCCACCGGAAAAAGCGCCCTACGGATGTCATATGCACCCTTGGATAGCAAAGGCGCCCCTGGACAGCAAAGACAACCCTGGATAACACAAGTGCTGTGGACAGCAAAGGCGCCCCTGGGTAGCAAAGGCGCCCCTAGGAAGGCAAACCTTCGATAGAAAAGCCGCCTTTGGATAGCCTAGGCGCCCCCTGGATGAAGTGCCCTACGGATACAATATGCGCCCTTGGCTAGGAAAGGCGCCCCTGGACAGCAAAGTTAACCCTTCTTGAAATAGATTATCTGGATAGCATATGCGGCCATGGATAAACTAGGCGCCTGAGGAAGAAAACAAGCGCCTCACCTGAGAGTACAGGCGCCCCCAGGATATCATAGGTGTCCCTTTCCATCTTCAGCTGCCCTACTGTCTATGGTTTGGCACACCTGTCCGACAGTCGCGCGCTCTGTTACAGGGCTCGAGCGCTCAATTTGAGCATGGACTGCCTTTAACCACATTTCATTAACCTATAACTGAAGGCTTAGTGCTCCATCGCTGCAACCGGGTGCCTTTTTCAGCATGTGCGCCTCGCTTCCGAGAACGTTGCCCTCACCAACCAGCAGTCCTCCCCGTTCAGCAGATGAGCGACTTTTTCTGATAATTAGGCACTTTATTTCAGTGTTCGAGCGCCTTATTTCAGAATTGTTATTCTCCATCTATTTTGGGCTCCTCCTGGATTGCAGAGGCGCCCGCTCAAGTGCAAAGGCGCCCCTGGATAGAAAAGTGCGCCCCATGTTTGCAAAGGCGCTCCAAGATAGCATATGCGCCCCTTAGATGGAAATAGGCAATCCAGGAAAGTAAAATGCTTCCTTTGGGTAGCAAAGGTGACCCTTAACAGCGAAGGCAGCCCTAGATAACAAAGTTTCTCTAGACAGCATAGGTGGCCTTGGATAAACTGTGCCCGGAAGAGACAAATAACGCCTTACCGGAGACAAAAAGCACCCCAGGATAACGTAGGGGCATGTATTTCAATCATGTCTGTGATTGAAAAATACACCTAGAGAGCATATGCGCCCCTGGATAGAAAGACACCCCGGGGCAGTAACGGCGCCCCTGGAAAGCAATAGTGCGCCCCTGTGGAGAAAAAAGCCGCCTCCTGAATAACCTAGGCACCGCCCCCGAAATATCAGATGCCCGTGGATAGAACAGACTGCCTTGAATAAAACAGAGGCCCTGGATAGCAAAGGCGCCCTTTGATAGCATAAGCGTTCCTTAGCAACAATATGGGCGCTACATGAGCTCAAGGTTCACGCGCACCTAAGCCCAATAATAGAGCAATCAATCGATGCCAAAGCACTCCTTAAAGCATGGGCGCCAAACTTCCTAAGAAGTAAAGGCGCCTCTGGGTAGCAAAGGCGACCCTCGACAGTGGTGTAGGTATTCCTGAATAACAGCAGCGTCCCTTGATAAGAATAGCCCCAAGATGGCACAGGTACCCTGCTGATAGGAAAAGCGCCCCTGAATATCAGAGGCACCCTCTGAATGAGGTGCCCATGGAGAGCATAAGGGCGCCCTGTGTATAGCAAATTGCCGCCCCCTGGATAGCCTAAGCGCCCCTTGCATAGGGTAGGCGCCACTGGGTAGTATAGGTTACCTTGAATAAAAATACGCCCCTCAATACCAAGGTGAACCTGGATAAGAAAAAGCTCTCCTTGGGCACTGGGTATCAAATGCACCCCCAGAACAGCAAAGATGCCCCTGGATAGCTAGGTCGCGTCCATTGAGGAGCGAAGGCGCCCCTGGGTGGCACAGGTGCCTCATCGAAGCAAAGGCCCCTCCAGAGAGCATAGGTGTCCCTGATGAGCACAGTTACTCCTGGACAGCCCCTAAATGACGTTGCATAACGTTACGACACCTATTATAACGTATGCTATTACATCAAAGTTAAGGTTATTCAGTGTTTAGATCAAGGTCACAGGTCAATTTTAAAGGTGACTGGTCTTGATGATCAAGGCTTGATCAAAGGTCATTGGTAAGCTTGGGCGCAGCGTTAGTTATAGTGTAAATTAGGCATAATATGTTGGGTTGTGTCGTAATAGGTCAACGACCTTGAAGGACCTTGACCCCACAATTTCAGACATTGTTTAGAGCCTTCCCTTTTGGCCTCAGCCCTGTTCTAGAGTATTGGCGCCCCATTCCGGCCCGTTGGGGTGTGCTTGAACACCCCCTCGAGGTCTCCCAGTGGCAAGAAAAAGCGTCGGCGCGAAGCGACTCAGTACTTGTCACACCTTACCATTGATCACTTCCGCAACTTTCCCTCAAAATTTAAGGTTTTGTCATCTCAGGCTAGGTCACCAGTGCAGGTCAAGTGACCTCACCCCAAAAAATGTTTGTTGGGGTAAGTAAGAAAAGGGTGAATCTATCGAATTCAAACTTGTACCATATAATGGGCCCAAAAAGTACTAATAAATTTATTCCGGGATTTTTTCCATCGATGACCTAGGGACAGGTACGAATCATGACCTCTCCATTGAAAATGCATGGGATAAAACGGAAATTTGCCGAACAATTGCTCTATGTCTGCAGACGCCGCTTGAAATACCTTCGGATTCCCCAAATCATAGTACCCTAGGTCTCTTTATCGGTACATGTTGCAAGTTTAGACATGTTACCTCTGAGAGTTCATCTGGGGCTTCCTAAGCAGGTTTTAAGACTTGGGTCAATGGCTTTGCAGGAAATATTGATAAAACCCGTATTTTGATACCATTTTTTATTGTTATTGTGAGTTGATTGATATGCATATTGACTATGCTAGGCTAGATGGTGGCCTTGACCTAACCTTAGGTGAGGTCATTTTTATGTTTTAACCTAGTATAGTCATATTATACATTATTTGATGATTCGCCGTAACGAGAGGAAGCAAATTGTGCCTAAAATGATTCTAGCTCAACTCTGGCAGACGCTAGAGTATAGAGACAGAGACATGTTGTAAGCTTTGTCTCGGGGAGGGACCCCAGCGCTGATCGCGGGAAAAATCCCCAATGGCACCCAGGATCCCTCAGGGAGTCAGGAAATCTGGCGTGGGTGGAATCCGGTAGGAGGGATTTTGGGTCTCCAAAATCAGCTGAGGGGCCCGTGCCAGTTAAGGGGGCCCAGATAAGGGCCCCCAACGAGCTCATTTGACCTCAGTGCCAACACAGGATTCTCAAGACCAGCGTGGGGTGTCTACCTCTTTAAACGGTTTCTAAATAAGCTCAGGGACTCAAAATTGACACAGGGGTCCAATTTTCAACTCATGGGGCCCAGACACTCTGAGGGGACCCTGCAGCAGCTCAGAAGGCCAATAAAACTAATAGGGCCAGACTAGCTGGGTGCCTCGACGAACTATTGCCCAGATACGCACAACGGGCCCCAAACAAGCTGAAGGGATCTATATCAGTTAAACGAAAACGGTACCAACCCAGGGGACCCTGACCAGCTTAAGGGACACTAATCCAGCTTGGGGCTCAGAGCTCAGAGCTCCAACTTTTAGCTCAGAGGGCCCAGGATCTGTTGAGAGGGCCCTATATCAATAAAAGGGCCCCGAAAAAGCTGAATAGGCTTCAGCGGCGACACATAGGTTTCAAGTTCAGTGTGAGGGCCTGGTTAACTAAAGCGGTCCCAAATTAGCTGAGGGGACTCGATATAAACTCAGAGAAGTCACCAAAAAACTCAGGGGCCCAGGCCCGCAGAGGTTCTGCGGCCTATGAGGCTCAGGTTAGCGTAAATCGGCTATTTCAGTATGGAGCAGTTGGCCAGGACAACTGTGATAAGTGGAGGTGGTGGATACGACACCTCAGTTTTCGCCATGACCGAATATAACTGTATTATTTGCTCATCGTGCTTCAGTTAGTGTCAGTGGGTGCCTTCAGCATTTTCTACCAAGGTGCCAGTCGTTAGCTGGCCCGAAAATGTTTGATGGTAAACGTGAACATGTCCTCACTAAGAGGAAGCTTTCATGAAAATAAGCATTTACAAATCCTTTTTTAAACTCGTTTTACATTGACACTGGCCGCCTTTTGGGTGGTAAATTGGCCAGTGGCGGATCCAAGGGGGGGCAAAAAGGCATTCCCCTAAACGGAAAAGCTCGGGGCAACACTATGTTTTTGACCCCCAAAGCGATCGACCTCCTTTTTTCCCCCTACTCCTTTTTAGTTTATAAGCAAGATTTTGGTGTTTCAACTCTCAACTTCAAACAGAACATAAGTTGATAAGATGTTCCCTGGCCTGTCCCCTCGAATCCGGAAATGTAAAAAACACTGACGATTATATATTCGGGCACAGCCCTTCATCAGAATCATGGAGTAAATATCAATAATTCTCAGTTATAATAAAACCAGTCATAGTATAGCCAGCCTTGGATAGGGAGAAGTATCTCGAGCCCATAGTTTTTTCACCCCGTGACGTTTTTTTTAGCTTTTCGCCTCAAACCCAAAATTCTACCGGCAAGTGATATTGGTAGCGCAGCTTTTTACTGCGTGACGTTTTTTTTTTTTTTTGCTTTTCGACTTTGGTCTGCCCCTCCCAAACCGACCGGCTAGATCTGCCACTGAAATTGGCGCCCCTCAGGTTCGGCGCCCCCCCAGGTTCGGCGCCCTCCGAGCCTGGGCCCCCCCCTTAACGAAATCCTAGATCCGTCACTGATCTGAAGACACCAACAAGATCATATTGGAACTCAACTCACCCTATTTTTCAAACGGGCCCATAAGGCAAACACAATTAGGTTCTACCCACTGCAGGTACCTAAGCCGTAGGATCAAATAGTCTGAGCTCGTTTGACACGAAAATATGAGCCTTAATACCAATATGGCATACATGCCTGAAGTAACCACATACCTACTTACCTGGACCTGGATTGACCATTCCAAAATGCCTCACTTTTCAACTATTGGAACAGAGAACAATACTTTCCACTCACAGATCACTGAAAAATATTCCAGACAGCTTCCAAAGTTCCACGATTGATTAAAATAAGTCACATTTATTCTAACCTACACGGCATGCGTGCCAGGCCACTCACAGAAAGAAATTTTTACAAGGGCAAACCTTGTCAGACCCTTGTTTACATGGAAAATTACTAGGGTAAAACGCAAAGCTTGTACATTCAATATCCGTGCCACGAAAACAAGGGAAATACAAGGAAAATCCATGTAGAACAATGGTAGAACCATAGTACGACAATGGTTGCTAGAAGACGTTGTACGAACCTTGTAACTTAACTATGGTCAAGCTACATGACAAAGACAATGGCTGAAAACGTCCCCACAAGCCCTCTACTAGGTCATGATTACCCCATAACAAGGGTAGAACAAAGACTTGTGTCCGCCTTGTACGCAACGGCAGCCTTCCTACAAGAGCGTGACGAGATTAGAACCTTGCTTGCACAACCGCTTTACCAGTGCGCAACGGGGAGGGAACAAGGGTGTTGCAAGGCTTATTACAAGGGTAAAACGAGACTCGGATTACGTTTTTACAACAGCGGCAGATCCAGGACTTCATTTCGGGGGAGGGGGAAGCTTGGGCGTTCGCGCCTCCCCGCCATAGTGTCTAGACAGCATCCGACTACGCATTTACTTTAGGCACTCTGACATTTCATGATGTGGAAGGGGGCTTGAGCCCTCTTAGCCCCTCCCCTTGTACCTACCTCTGTTTCAAAAGGAACTTTTCAGTCTCTATGCGAAAGCTAAAGCGTTTTCTGGCCCCAAATGCAACCGGAAAACCATCGGTAGAAAAAAGGGTAAGCATTGAGCCACCTATCAAGCAAGAAAATAACCCGCACGTTGTCTTACCCATATCGGTAAAACACAGCATCACTCATCAGGCGCCGATCCATCTGAAGACACCAACAAGATCATATTGGAACTCATCTCACCCTATTTTTCAAACGGGCCCATAGGGCAAACACAATTAGGTTCTACCCACTGCAGGTACCTAAGCCATATGATCAAATAGTCTGTGCTCCTTTGACACGAAAATATGAGCCTTAATACCAATATGGCATACATGCCTGACGTAACCACATCCCTACTTACCTGGACCTGGATTGACCATTCCAAAATGCCTCACTTTTCAACTATTGGAACAGAGAACAATTCTTTCCACTCGCAGATCACTGACAAATATTCCAGACAGCTTCCAAAGTTCCACGATTGATTAAAATAAGTCACATTTATTCTAACCTACACGGCATGCGTGCCAGGCCACTGTGTATCGCCACGGGTAAACAGAAAGCAAGATGGCGACCGTAACCCGAGCAGGTATTTGAAACCATAGTCAAACGACAATGGCCGAGCAAGGGTGCAGCAACGCCCTAGCTTTACCTACCAGCTATTTACAATGCCACTACAACGCCTAGTATTCAGTTAGTGCAGCGCTGGTGCGCAAGCAAGGTATGAACCAGTTATGAACGAGGCGCGCACTATTGTGGCACAAGGCAAGGTTGTCATTCCGTAGTAATTGCATTGCTTTATGCTAGTGACTTAACCAGGGTTGTTTTACTTCGGTAATTGAACTACGGTGCAACTATTGTTCTGCAATGGTAAAACTTGTAGAAACACAATTTTAAGCTTGTACCTTGTAATAAATTCTTTCTGTGCTGTGTATTGCCACGAGTAAACAGAAAGCAAGATGGCGGCCGTAACCCGAGCAGGTATTTGAAACCATAGTCAAACGACAATGGCCGAGCAAGGGTGCAACAACGCCCTAGCTTTACCTACCAGCTATTTACAATGCCACTACAACGCCTAGTATTCAGTTAGTGCAGCGCTGGTGCGCAAGCAAGTTATGAACCAGGTATGAACGAGGAGCGCACTATTGTGGCACAAGGCAAGGTTGTCATTCCGTAGTAATTGCATTGCTTTATGCTAGTGACGTAACCAGGGTTGTTTTACTTCGGTAATTGAACTACGGTGCAACTATTGTTCTGCAATGGTAAAACGTGTAGAAACACAATTTTAAGCTTGTACCTTGTAATAAATTCTTTCTGTGTTCCATGCCAGCCTCGACGAGACCGCTCGGGGACGGTGAGTGGTACGAAACGTGAGATACGTGCTGGGGCGAACAACAAGGTTTATTGGAGGGCAGTTAGCATTACGGCTGGTGGTCCACTGGCACAGCTGCAGTGATCTACACAGGGAGTAAAAAACTGTTCAGTGTGTCACCATTGAAAATGTAAGACCATAAATGTGCCACCAGTCAGGCTGCAAAATGTGGCAAGTTTTGCGTTAGTAGGATACCAACGGATACTCCTGGACCATCCTAGTTATTGAAAAACATTACGAGTTCAAATTTCATGGGCAAATTTCGGCCACTTGTTTCTTTATTGGTCTGGAGGAAATATGCCGGCTAATTTTTGTCACTTTGCCCACCTTGGGCTGTCACCATTTAGAATACCAGAATGGCAGATTTTTCGACCCCTGGATCTACGTTTCTCTTCGCCTGTGGCTCTTCTGAGGATTTCCCAGTGAGATGCTGGGAGTTTGTGGGCCTCGAATATTATTATAAATACATGTTTTGTCGAACGCAAATCATATAACTTGGATTCACTGACATTTCCAATATATTTTTGGTACTTTAAAAGGGCCATGCAGGCTTCCGCGCTATCTTCCGCGCTATTGAGAAGACGCGGAAAGTTAGCGCGTAAGACGGCGAGTTACGACACTACTTCCGCCACAACTTAGCTGCGCGCCGATGGATCCCTCCAAAAGGCGCTGCGCGCCGACTTACGCCCCCGCGCAGCTGCGCGCTGTCCAGTGGCGGATCTAGCCGGTTGGTTTGGGAGGGGCAAACCAAAGTCGAAAAGCAAAAAAAAACGTCAAGCAGTGAAAAGTTGCGTGACAATATGCCTTTTCGGTAGGATTTTGCGAACTGGAGACGAAAAGCAAAAAAAAAAAAACGCCACGGGGTGAAAAATATGGGCTCAAGATACTTTTTCCATAATAATTATTGGGGCTTTCGACGCACCACTGCCGGGTCTTGGCGTCGCCACTCTTCCCTGTTGGAGGGTTTCTCGGAGCCAGCTTGCCTTGTTCAGCCGCCGGCCTTGAACCCGGGTCGGCTGCGTGGCGACGTACGCTGACCACCCACTACCGCGCCATACTTTTTCCTATCCAAGCCCCAATATTTACACAGAACTTCGCTAATTCTGTTTGAAGTTGAGAGTTGAAGCACCAAAATCTTGCTTACAAGCTAAAAAGGAGTCGGGGGAAAAAGGAGGTCGATCGCTTTGGGGGGCAAAAACATAGTTTTGCCCCGAGCTTTTCCGTTTGGGGGGCAATTGCCTTTTTGCCCCCCCTGGATCCGCCACTGGCGCTGTCTACCGCGCGTCCGGATCCCCCAGCCTTGAAAAAAGCTTGGAGGTGGTTTTAGCTGTGGACTTTTTGATTCGTGGAGATATTGATGGCAGCCCCCAGGGTAATAGAGAACGCAGCCCACAGCGCTAGCTTGAAAGTGGAAGCAATAATTTGATAGCAGTCAGCAAAGTTTTCCCTCTCGGAGAAGGGAAATAGAGGGGCTGGCTAGTCAGAAATAGAATAGAAAGAGCCTTGGGTTGGGATAGAAATAGACATAGCTTTGGGCTAGTCATCGAATCCAAGATACTTTTACTTGAGTCGAATCCTTCTACTGGGCCCACTGGGTATCCTGCATCCTGTACCTTAGGGGCTTTTGCACGGGGAAATCTTCCCTTTACAGGCCTGTCGTCGCCGCGCTAAATGTAAAGACTTATGTCTGTGGAATTGTCTCTATTGCTTTGGCTGAGTACAATACAAGCTGGCTAAATACAAGCTGGCTGTTCTCTTGCTTAATGTGAATGTGAAAACAAATTAAATGAACCTCAGAGTTCAATTTCTGATTGGAGCCGTGCGAAATTGCATTACCTCATGGCCACGAGGTTGGAAAGTCATTTGAAAAGTGATGATTAGGTGGGATTTTGATTTGTATTATTTTACACTGCCAGGCATCGAATGGCACTCAATTATTACAGTGTTCTGCTTTGAAGCAGTGTAATTTCTCTTGGCGAACTAAGCAAGAAGTGTGCCACTTCCTGAACTGTAAGTATTCTATGGCATAATTGTTGATAATAATTTCACCTAAGTGTGCATAAATATTTAAAAAGTCCCATTTAATAAACTAATGGTGTTTGATTTTTCTTCATTGCCCAGTTTTTTCCAGCAGGCTGTTTTCAAAGCCAAGGTTTTGCTTGCAGTGGTGTTTTGGAATGTTGTGTTGCTATTGCCTTGTAATGTGCTGATCCTGCGTCCATGCCCACCTTGGCATTATTTCAGGGATTGTGCATATGCCGATAATGCAGCATGCTTATTGTGATAATGCCGGAATAGCTTGTGCCTTACTCATCTTGTATATATTAATGATAAAGCAAGTTTGATACACACTTGTTCAATCATACTCAAGAATTCAATGCTCTCTTTTACTCCCACAATTCCTCACACAATTAATAATTCTCTAGACTAATCATTTTGCGCATGGTTTTGTTTGTAGGTACACACTCCTGCCACAGGGATCCCACACTCCTGCCACAGGGATCCCACACTATAGGACTGTCACAGATGTGGTACCTTTGTGTTGTAGGATGATGCAATTCATACAGTTCATACATATATTCCAGTCTGCAGAACGTGGCAGGCGACTCGACGAGGCGCTTGGGGCAGCCCAAAGCTTGCACCGATGGGGGCAAAAATTTGGATGCTGGGACAGACTCCTCAAACAGGGGGGTATTTTTACCGTATACATGTTTTTTATCTACTCCATTTTAAACGAAACACCCCGGAATGAAATAAAACAGTGCATCCAACCCGATGATGAAAATGCACCCACACCCCCACGCACAGCAGCAGCTATCTTGCATGCAGGATGCACAATTTCAAGAATACTTTTATTCAAAGGTACATTTACAAGAAAGTCTTTTCCCTGAAGATGTCATTTGTCACTGCTTTCACACTGTATAATCAATACTTTAAAAATTCAATTGATAACTAAACTCGATAAAGAAAATTTTTTGACAGCTTAAGTATTTTTCCCCTTCCATTTTCTCACATTTACATGAAAGCATCACAAAATTTGGAATATTTTCACAAGACCCAGCGAAGAAAGATTCCCCTTATGCTCGCGTGACGTCACATCACTGACTGGCATTTGTTCTTGGGGGAGGGGGCTGGCATTATTTGCTTTTGAACGGTGGACAATTTGAGCGGTTGACTCTTTGAACAGTGGACCTTTTGACATGAGCCCTGTTCCAGCTGTCGGCACAGTTTTGTCAGCAGAACCTCTAACCTCTCCTCCAGAAAGTAATATCAGTGCCATAATTGCCTCTTGTTTGTGCTAAGCAAAGGGAACTCAAACCTTTACACCATTAACAAATATTAGACTGCCACTTGCACTTACTATTTTTCATCAGCGCAAACAGCAGCCCGTAAACCTCTAGAACTAGTTCCCGGGGAGAGGCTACAGTCCTGTGATGTAGGCGCATGCGGCCGCTGATTGGTGCAGACAAAACTCTGCTGACAGCTGGAACTGGGCTATGGACCCGATTTGCCGCCTTTGCGATTAAAACATAGCAGAGGAAATGCAAAAACTACATACAGGAAATTTTATTTCAAGTTCTAAAATTTTTTTGTAAGTAAAACTAGGTTTAGATTAAAACATTTAGAAATAAAAATAATAAATTTAGCTTTAGAAAGGCGCCCATTGCCTCATTTTTTATTCACTACCAGTAACTTTATTTCTGTTTAAAATTTCCTTGATTTGGTATCTTTTGATTCCTATTTCTCTATGACAAATATGCTGCTTTTACGACAATTCAGCTTTTTCAGCGCAGCTTTAACTGATGATTGTCGTTTTTAATTATTTTTCTTCTTCCCTCGGTGATTACCTGGACTGACTGCTGCCCCAAATACTAGTTCCTGCCCCAAGAGCCCCCTCTGCCCCAAGATCGACCAAAAGCTGCCCCAAATCGGTAGGTCTGCCCCGAGGCTGTCCCAACGAGATCTCGTCGAAATCTGCCACTTTCTGCAGACGGGCATATATTCAGCATATTCACCATATTCAGCAGTTCATACAGAAATTTAGACTGTTGTAGCGTTTTGAAACTTAATAAACTAATTTCACCACTTCTAGGCATTTCTTATAGCATTGTTCTCTGATAGTCCACTCATATTGCTCATTCTTGGCCGGTCCATGCCTCCATTCGGTAACCCAAAGCATTGCGTTAGCACCTCAGCGGCTTGGTTGGAGGCACAACCTGAGTTATTACATGTCATCTGGAGCATGGGGCTGCCAGTGGATGCCACAAAATATTTTGACTTGCCCTTGTAGAGCTCATCCTGGGGAATTGTTTGATGGTGGTTTTATGCGGGGCCAATGCTGGCCAAGTTTTAAATCTCCCTCTTTGTACTTGTAAATCCAACAGTTTTTGAGATATGCAGTATGCTGAGAGAATGGTCTATAAAATAGTTTCGAAAACTACTTTTGCATTATTTTTTTACCAAAAACCATTGTAAAGGACTCATACAACAGTTGATTGCCATACTTTGACCCGTTCTTGCTTTTATGGTCGATTTTACACATGCTGAAATGTACGTAGTTTTCGCGGCAGATCTCTGGTCCGCGGGTGGTGCGCCTGAGTGCTTACTTCAAGCAACTCTACAAAGACTTCCAGAGCACGGTTTGTGGTTTCCATGTCTGTTTCAAGTGCAGTGAAGAATTCCCTTTCAGTATATGTGCTCAAAAAATGATTTTTAAAAAGTTGCATTTTCATAATATTGGCCACAGATGGAGGCATTTAGGGCCTATGTCCGATGCCTTGTGTTCATCTCCCAATAGCAGTTTCCCTGTTGCAGGTATTTAGGATGGACTCAATCAGGAGAAATCGTCAGATTGATAGTCTTAAGTACTTGATTCTAAAGTGTGAAGATGGTAACAGTCTGATGTCATCTCTGGGGTCTGGGGATCAGTCATCTGAAGCATTTGCTGCCAACACTTCGCTGTCGGGCCAGGTTTGCGCCGACCTGACTGGCCCTTATGAAAATACACTGGTAAGTCGGGGCAAACACCCTCTTCATTTTGAATGGTATGCAATGTTATAGAATTACTTAGATTACTCAGTTCAAAGTGCCAAAAACAATAAGCATTAATGATGGGCGCTTTCTCTCGTCCTGGGAATTTTTCCTCCAACCCCAGTACCACTGTGAGCCAGGCCATTTTTTAACATGTTAACTGGGAGGCCATTTGCCCCCCCCCAGTCGGCCGAAATGCCCCCCAGTGCCCGGAAATTGGCCCCCCAGTGAAATAGACAGATGACTTAAAATTGACCAAATGCAGACTCACCTAACGAAAATAAGACAAAACATTACCCGACGATTATAACTTTGTTCTATTTCTGGTCCAAAATTGACAACCTACAAAGATTTGGTTAAAAAAATTCCGCCCGTGGCTGTCTACTCCATCGTGCCAAGACGAAACAAAGCGCGTAGTTACGAGAAATCCCGGCAAAGCAGCCTCAGCATCAACTAATCACAACGCTGGAGATGAACGCTGGCCTACAACTAATCAAACATCCTGTTCTATCCGACCAGAAGCCTACATCCCAGCCAGTGCCGTGACATTGCAAGATGCTCTCATTTCACCCGCAGTCAGTTGTCAGCCCTTAGAGCTCGTTCGTGGATTAGACGGGACACGGGTAGTCAAAGTGCGTAAGACTGGTTGCTAGTGTGGCGGTATGAAGTGCTTAGCCTTTTGATTTATTATTGATGTGGTAGCATACATAAGCGTCGCCACCAGCAAAAAAGTAAGGGGCCAACCAAACTTCAACTTGATGATGACACCAAACTTTCCACGTTAGTGCCAAAAATTTTTCGAATTTGGGCTCCTCGTTGCCTTCCGCAGCGCCTGGTTATACAAATTTCCGGTTTACCTCCATCTTGACTGAGGTCAGGAAATTTTTGGTTAAAAAGTGGGGAGGGGGCGGGGGGTAATTGATGATGCTAAAAAATGTTCTGGTTATGTGGAAAAAATCGTTCGATGGCCATTCAGGGTTGGAAGGGCACCCCTGGCTTCCTATTAGATGGGTAGTGTGCTAAAAATATTGCGTCAAATCAATATCAGGCTGTCGAAAATTAGTTTTAAACAATGATACAAGTCCCTTTTCCTGTGGGTTTATGACTACCGTTAGCGGTCTTTGTAACCTCAAATCTGGCTTTTGTGGTGTTTATTTGGCGATTTTAGTGGAAATGAAATTTTGCCCCGCTTTGGCCCTTTTCTAACTCGGTTTGACCTTTTCGGCCGAAAAAAACCTGGCAGCCCTGGGCAGCATCTATAATCTCTAGACATGGAACAGCACAAAAGTTGGGAAACATTTTTTTAACACTAATGCGTCAAAGTTTTAGTAAACCTCCTCAAAATGGGGTCTTGAGCCCCTGAAGACACTACAATGGCCAGCACAAGAAATGCCCCCCCCCACTGACTTTTCCTAATGCCCTGCTGTGAGCTGAACGTGTGACTCCAGCACCTCGTGCGCGACTGAGCTGTCATTCCAGCAAAGGGACATGATAACGCTGGCAAGGTTTCTTGTTTTTCCCAATCTTGACATTGTTCCTTCATGCTGATGCCTAAATTCCCTCCTGAGGAAATTTCCCTCCCCTAATTGGCAACCACTGATTTGGAATGTGACTTGTGATGTGAGAGAACTTCAGGACTTCATGACGGTTTGTGATATGAATGAGAGAATTTCAGGACTTCATGACGATTTGTGATATGAGAGAACTTCAGGACTTCATGATTGGTGATGTGGAGCCTGACCATACCCGACAATCAGAGCATCTCAAGCTCCAATTGTATCTTCGCACAAATGTTTCAGGCGGAATTACTTCAATCTATACATTTTCCACGGACTCTCCAGGATTCGAACCAGGCACGCATGAGACTTGACATCATGCTTGTGGACTGTCATGGCACACTCTGCTTTAAACAAGCCAAGTTTGAAATGTGCATGGATGGTTCACTTCCAGCAGACCAGCTCGCTCCAAACACCAGGTTCAGAATGCCCCAGCGACCGAACCTAGTCTCCCACCCGTTTGGCCCGTAGGTCAAACCGCCTCAGGCCCTGCACTCACAACCACACAGGGGGAGTTTGCACGCAGATCAGCAGATCGCACACACACACACACGCACACACACACACACACACACACACACACACACACACACACACACACACACACACACACACACACACACACACACACACACACACACACAAACAACACAACACCACACACAACACACACACACACACACACACAACAAAAACACCGACACCGACACCGACACCGACACCGACACCGACACCGACACCGACACCGACACCGACACCGACACCGACACCAACACCAACACCAACACCGACACAGAAAGACAGACAGACAGACACAGAAAGATAGACAGACAGATAGACAAAGACAGACCGACAGACGGACAAATACAGACAGACACACTTTAATTACCTTCCTCCGGGTGGCTGTCACCCGTGCGCGTGCGCACACGCTCACACGCGCACGGGTGACAGCCGACCGGTAGCTCGGCAAAGACGGGACCGGGAACGGCCGTTTGACCCGACTACGCTGTTCTTACCTTGACTTTTTCTGGCGACCGGACACACTGAGGAACACACGGAGGCCGCCAGCAGAACTGCTGAGGAGCCGTCTCGGAGAAGCTGTAGGTGCCTGCCATAGCAGACTTCACCGTGCCGCTTGTTTCAGCTGAAGGAGCTGGCGGCGCTCTCGGAGCGGCGAGCCCGGCTACGGGAGGCGACCCTGCTGGCGGACACGTGCCTGCTCACTGAGCCCGACCACAGCCCGCCCCCGCCTGCCTGCTCGGTACGCTGTCGCCTACTGGCCAGCCCATTGTCTGGCCTTTTGTGAAAATTTGGCATGAAATTTGACGAACGTTCAGTTTTTCATCGCTTTGGGATTAGCTCTGCACGAATTCCCCTCTGTTCTACCTTTCGTTTCCTGGTTTGGATAGTTATGCTATTTCTGCAGTTTGATGCGTTATTACATTGTTTTGAAGCCGGCCGGGACTGTGAGTGACGTCACCCCAGGCTGACCCGTATAGTGACTATGCCGGATAGGCGACCTGGTGCACGACCTGTTCCAGCTGGGCACTCAGCTGGCGCGCGTGAGCGAGCACATGGAGCTCCTCAGCTGGCGCCTGCTGCAGAACAAATTCACCAACGGGCTGGATCTGCCTTACTCGCAGCATAGGTCAGTGGTGCTGGCCCGAGGCCACGGCGTGGTGTCAATAATTATATTCATGGACTTGGGATGTTTCTTTTGTGGTAGAAGCTCGCCTCCGGCAAATGGGATTGTATCATTAACAATACCGCACGTAACGGTTTTGTGGTATAAAGTATGACTGTTCTGTATTTTGAGTGTGGCTAACGTTCATGTCATAGGTGAAATAATGATAAAATTGGTCGTGTGTGCGTGCGTTCGTGTGTGTGTTTGTGGGGAGGGGGTGGGTGTCTGTGTTCGGGTGTGCGCAAACGCAACGTGCGCGTGTTTTTTTGCAGTGTTTAGTCAATTGAATGTTAACACGCCCATTGACGGGGGTCTGAGCCACCTTCGCTTTGACAGGGGGGGTACCTCCGTAAGTCTCGATAAGCACGCTAGGTTGCGAGAAACGGTAAGCGACGTCGGCTAGTCCATTTAAATCTTTATCAAAAATATTCGAATAATTTTTTGTCTGGTCACATTTAAGGTCAGTAGAGGCCAAGTCATGTCAAGGTCCTAGAATCACAGGCTGGTTGAGAGAGAGAGAGGGTTTTTTATTTTTCCAATAAAAACACGCATGTCCATATACCGACACATATGCGCACCACCATCCCATTGAGGTGCCATCATAAATGCAATCGATAAACAGATACAGACCTAATTTACATATAATTTTTCCGACACGACCAGTGTTCACGTGCTCAAGGTTAACATTTAATGTTTACATGACGACATCCAATGACACACGACGACACCCAACGCGAGGGTCACCTAGATGACGATGTCATCGTAAATATACGGGCTGGGAAGCGTATGAAGTGAAGCAGCGAAGGTTCATTGCCTCCTATCAACGCGAGGAGAAGGATAGCTGACGGTCTAGATTATCCATGCGTTTATGCCTTGCCGGTATTCCGCATGTCAGTCGGTGACCCCAGCCAGCAAGTGCACTCACACAACATGGCAAATCACCCAGGTAAGGTTTTCACCGCAGATGAAAGGGGTGGGACACGCATGATATTAAGTACAGGAAGATGCACTACCTCATATCAACGATGACCACTAATCACTACAGGTAGTGTTCCCTGAGCATCATTTCTCAGTGTCAGGTAAGGGTTATAGGTTGTGACATTGTGACACCGCCTCCTATCCACGACAGATCTCCACTCCCCACGAACAATGGCCACTGTGCAGCACCTTAGGCAAGGGTCTCACAGACTGTGACTATGAAAGCATCCGATGAGTATCGAGAATGCTGCAACACCATGCGCCACAGGAACATCTCTTGAAGCTCGCCATGCTCATGGAGCCAAGACTCACGCCTCTAAAAGGCACGAAAAAAACTCCCCAGGCTAGGTCCTGCAGTGGTTCAAGTCAGAAGCCAATGACGAATGAAGTGAGTTTTTTTAGCATCCTCCTAGTGAAATCTTGGTTGTTTTTGGTATCCACTAAAAAAGGAAACAGCTCCATACATCCAGCGGCAAAAACAATTTTTTTGACAAAAGAAGTTCAAATGGTCAAGGAAAGCGCGATGTAATATGTTTCTTTTCACTGCAATTTCTGTGAAGTGAAATGTGTTTTTAACTCTGGTAGCTTTGAATGTTATACGAAAAACTATACTAAGCTGGTAATCCTACTGCAGTTTTTACTGAGCCGCAAGCACGGTAAACGATAAACCTGACGGGACCGAGCGAGAATAAAACCAATGAGACGACATTGGTAGTGAAGAGAGTAGGTTTGGGCAAATGTGGCCAATGAAACCCGTAATTGTGACGGAATTTTACCCAATCAAAGTGATTTCAGTTGGGCTGTTGGTATATACAGGGTACCAGTGGCGGATACAGGCGGGTTGGGGGGCATGCGAGCCCCCTAGTACAGGGTGTTCTGGGAGGAGAGGGAGGGCCGGTCTAGGAGCCTCGAGCCTCCCCGCCATTGCCTCGGATTGGCTCTGCCTTTGCATTTACTAGACACTCTTGCTTTGGGGGGAAGGGGAAGGCTCGACTCTCCTAGCCTCCCCAAAAAAGCCCTGGATCTGCCATCGCTTGTTACCTCAAATAATTTGTTTGTCATACTAAAAACCTCCATTGAAAAACCCCATGCTTCGTATTTTCATTTAAAGGGAGTGCCCCACTTTGTCGAAATTCTACGAAGAACAATTTAATAACAAGAGAGGTCTGAAAATCAGAAAACAACATTTTTCCCTACTTTCATAGGCTCAAAACCGAAATATCTCCCCCTTTTCTAACAATAGGTGACGTCATAAAAATGAGTTTTAATAATCAGTGAAATCCGAAATCTTGATCATAGACTCGCTGTAAAAGCCCATTCACAGAGTTTCCGCATGACACAATTTGTGTGCAGTACAAGAAGTACTAGTGCAAAACTTAACGTCAGATGTCGTTGCGGCAGCCGTGTTTATTAAATGGTCGAACGATAATGCACATTTCTGATGTAAATAAACAATTTCAGAGTTCGCTTTTGACAAAAACAATTGATCCTTGTTCTGAAAAGTCCGGGGGAGGAACAATGTGATGTGTGTTGCAGCCATTGGGCTCAATTTGGCCCAAATGCACATTGACTGGGCGCTAACTTGCCCGAGGCTTTCGGTCCACAGGCAGTTGCATGCTGGTTCACTCGATAGCATGGGATTTTCAGCGAGTGGGTGAGGCTCAGGGCTTACGACCAATCAAATTACTGCTACCATATGGAAGGTATTCCTTCAGGGCTTGAAATAAGCCAATAAACCCCTTTACTTTGAACTTTAAAGCTGGCGGAAATTTTATATCGAGAGCTTTGGGTGAAATTAAATATGTCAATAGTGGTTTCTCAACATGCTCTGCAAAACTGCTATCTCATTTCAAAACCCATTATAAAAGTGGGACACTCACTTTAAGCAACGATGACTTGAAGGATGAAATTACTATGATATTACACTGATAATCACTTTTTTATTAGGGCCACTCCCAACAGGCACACTTGCCCAATTACGGGCAGTATTGGCGTGGGTGTTGACGGATTCTCTCCACCGGGTCATATCGGACACGGAAGGCGGTTTCCCGCCGTGGGGATTGAACCCACGTTAATCCATGTTATCCGATCTGAAGACGGACAACGAAGTTACTAGGTCACCCGGCCTCAAGAGTTTAAGAGCAAAGGAACACCATTGTGAGCAAAGTTCCTGAAATTCCTACAGGAATGCCTTAGGACCGCAAGAACTCTGTACTGGCTAGGAGTAGGACCAAACTTGTCAATTAAATCATTTTTTCATATCTTTCGGTCATTCGCAAGCTTTCCTGAGTGAGTCAAATATACTCAGTCTGCCTATACTTAAAGCTGTAAACCCCTGCGTCATCGCCACGATGACGTCACCGTCGTAAGATACCATAAACTTCAGGGGGGGGATTACAAGGCTACCACTATTCAACAAATCAATCGGATGCCAGCATACACAATCAGTCATCTTTTCAAAACACAACAGCGCAAATCATACACATTGTAACTCACAAATTTACATAACAGCCAACCTCGGTGAACCTAAGTTCATCCCGCTCCTCAGCTGGACTCCAGCTCTCCCACCTTCATTTACATGAGCATATGCGTTTGCTCCCCCTTCTGCAGCGATTTGACGTATAGGTTTATAGGTGCGTCGATAGCCCCAATAATTATTATTGACGTATAGGTTCGGACTGGAGTCTAGCCTACTGTTTTGTGCCCCATAGTGCGAGCTTATTAAGTCTATTTTTATTTTGGCTGCAGAGGGGTGGGGCATGGTCACTAAAAGACCAAGTCGTCAGAAAACAATTTCAGATTTCGGATTAAGAGTAGTGATTTTATTATGTCATGATGTGTTGCAAACCTGATGCAAGCAAAAAAAAAAAAAACGGTGAATCTACGTTTAATGGGCGCGGAACAGCCTTTTCTGAAGGCATGTTTTCAGTAGCACGGCATTGAATTCTCCATTGAGTTCACAATGCATTTTTGTCAGTATCCTTGCAGCACGGTAAATTTTAGACCAACATCAAATGTTGGATCCATTTGCACCCGACCCGTGGCCAGGCGGGTGCACTAGATACCCAGGCAGCCGCTGTGAGCCCAGGGCACCCTCTGGTCCTTTCCTGGTCACCCCCTTGTATTGGTGCTAGGTGGATTTCTCGAGTTTTGAACCTCAACAACTTTGGAGATTGTTGACGTTTAACGACACGCCAACCTCGTGGATGATGCAGTGTCACCAACTCTCATCCTGTTGGGAGGGATAGTCAGGTTGTCCTCATTCACTGTCCCTGCCGGGGATTTGAACCCGAAACCTATGGTGCAGGCTACAGATGTGCTGCCTACTGCAACACAGCACCCCCTCCCCTTAATAACTTAGGCTGGTCAGCTGGTTGATCATTTTCTCTAGTTGAGCACCTCCTCAGATTTGGGTCTGGCTGCGAGCGTGGTTTGTATGAGACCTTGGAGTAAGACAGTGTAGTAATGTAATAATCAAATGATCCAACTGGAGGCTGTAGATATGCTATCCTGCGTTATGGGCATTTTGAGACACACAGTTCTGAAACAAACCGGATTGACGACTAATTCTATTTGTTTGCCGTATTTATTTGTTTGACGTATGCTTAATGCTCTGAGCATGTCTTAATCACCATCAGATATTTGCAGATGACCTGGCAACTCGAATATCCTACACACATTACATAGTACACATCGATTCCGTAACACATTGGACATGAGTCTTATTTGCTATCCAGACTCTTGCGTGGTCTTTCTTGGGCCTCACTTTGCCCGTCATCTGCCTGTGAGTAAGCCTAGCCCTGATGAAGCCGTCCCTCCTGTCGTATGCGAACTCAGCCTTGGAGTCGGCCGTTGCCTCCTTCACGCACAGTTCCACGCCCTGACCATGAACGGGTAAGTCGGCAACTTCCGTGGAAGTAGTCGGGAACATCTTGATCTCCTCGGCAGGAAGGCTCAGAGTGAGCATAGGCTCGCTGATCTTGCTATGGTCCCATAGGATCAGATCTTTAAGGCTTGTAGCATCCTTGATCTTCAGCTTGCCTTGTACCTGGTTCTAACATTGGCACCGCTCTGTGCCACTTCCGCCTCACGCACCTCCAGGATCTTCTCCGCTCCGAACTCACTGTCGTCCTGGTCTTCACTGCACAGAAGCCTGTGCAGTAACATATCGGGATGGGCCGATCAAGCGCTGGACTCCAGGTACTGAACACCAGCGAGACTACCTTCTTTTTCTGCTACAAGATGAGCTGCAGCTGCATCAGGCAGGTGTCCGGGCACCCTGCAGCCAGTGGTTCTTAATCTTATAGCGAACCAGATGAGGTAGTACACACCCACGTTATACTCGCAGATCAGCTTCAAGTTGGTAAAATTCTTGTCCTGAAAGCCGTGCTGGCGAATCCACAGCCGGACGAAGCGGTTGACTGTGGTGACCCACCTACCATGGTTCAACGGGCCAATGTTCAACTTTGCCAGCCGATCAAGTTTGCAATCCTGCCCACTCGATCCCACACAGATACTACCTTCGTCCTGATTGTAGTGTCTGCGATGGTAGCTGGGGGCCGAAACATGGCATTGGCCCTAATCCAACGATCTCGGAGTTATATGATCATGTCTTGATCCATATCCACGGTACTGTACTTTGAGTATGGTTTTGTTCCCAGAAAGACTCTATATCTCAAGTAGTCCCTTAAAGTCGGCAACTCCGTCAAGTCCATCTCTTTTCCCTTTGCCCAAGTATTTTATTATTGCTCTGTAGCTGCCGTGGAGGGGAAATCGTTTTCACTTTCGGCATGGTGTTTCTCCTGTCGGACTCAGTTTACAAAATGCATGCAAATTGGTGTTTGACCTATGGTAACGGACAATATTTTCTATCTTATGCTATCAACTACGTGTACTTTCCTTTCAGGTATCAGAAGTCACACCTTCACTTTAATGGAAGTCGTCGTATAAATAAAACCCCGGTCTGCGACCTGGCCTAACGCCCTACCGGCGTAGGAGAGCCGCATGACAATGTGCTGAAAGCAAACCATAGTTCCTTCTTAAGGTATCTCTTCATAAGCCTGTAGGTCAGTGTTATCATTCTTTTCTTTGAAATAACTAATAAACAGTACGCGTTCACCCCCGGATTCGAACGGGGCCTCCCTGATCAATAGACAGGGCCTCTAACCACTAGACCACCGCGCCACACTATGCACCCTCCCACGAGCTGATCACCTGTGACCCGTCAGGAGGTCACTGGCCGGTACCACTCCGCCGACTATGCCGGGACGCTGGCGCCGGGTGCTGTGTTCGTCCAGAAAAAGCACGATATAAAAGTGCTTCTAGAAAACGAACCAAACATTATTTTGGGCTGAAATTACTTGTATCGTCGGCCTAGCACCCTAAGCTAGCTTCATGCCAAATTTTGTCCACTTCCATTCATGTTAAGGACTTGAAACCATGGTGAGAAGCAAAAGGTGGTCCTAGAAATTTAACATCTTGTAATACATTTTTGACTAATTACTCGAAAGCCATTAGATATAGGTGGGTAGTATAAGTGAGCGAAATGACCACAAGTAACTTTCCTATTCAGCCATGTCAGTTCTGAGTTTGTGAGTGACATCAGCTTGGAATCAGGAAGATGCAAATAAAAAGTTTTTTGACTCAATGTTTATTTATGCCTCTAAAACAGAATTTCACCTTCACAATTTCCATCTCCAAATATTATCAGGCGGAAGCAATGTTCTTTCGTTATCTGAAATGAAAACTCAAATCGGTCTATTAGATTGCGAGATATTAACGTTGGGATGAAATTAACCAAAATGCAGTCTTTCGGAGGAACGGTAAAAACTAGGTCAAAATTTTACCTTTTACACTCAAAACTATGCCTAAGCACAACAACATTGACCTAGCTACCCCTACGTAACTGCCTTAAATGAATAAATACACAGCATCATCAGTTTCCTTGTTTCAGAAGTTGAGGAATGGAAGCAGGGCCATAACAGCAACTGACGCCAACATACCACTCGATAAAGATCCTGCAACAGTAGCTTAAAAGTCTTGTCAGGGTTGATTCCAAGTGAAAATAAAACACAGCAAACGTCTTTGTAGAGAAGGAAGTTATAATACTGAAGGAACTTAGCACAAACATTTTACAATAAATGCTCAAAAGGCCAAAACTCTAAAAGGAACATTCCTAACAATTGCTTCTTCGCAAGCACACTGGGAGACCTCAGAGAATGTGAAAGGTAATGCCTGACAGACCGCACTTCTAAACCGCGGATACAATAAGCTGATTCAACCATTTAACACAAATAAAATCAATCACCGACCCCTCACGTCTCTTATCGTAGTAATAAAGTAGAACCAGTGGCGGATCCAGGGGGGCAAAAGGCAATTGCCCCCCAACGGAAAGTCGGGGCAAAACTATGTTTTTCCCCCAAGCGATCGACCTCCTTTTCCCGACTCCTTTTTGTTGTAGAAATTTTGGTGCTTCACTCTCAACTTCACAGATTAGAAGTTCAGTGGAAATATTGGGCTTGATAGAAAAATGTATCTTGAGCCCAGATTTTCACCCGTGACGTTTTTGTTTGTCTCAGTTCAAATCCTACCAAAGGCTTTGGATTTGTTGATTTTTTTTGCTTGACTTTTTTCCCTCCCAACCATGTAAGAACAACAGTAATATTCTCCACTTCATAAACCACACTCCTCCCGCTTTCTCTCTCCTCTCTCAACAACAACACAAACCCCACGCCTCACACGCTTGAGATGGACGCTTTCGTCTTAAACGTACAGCTGGGCCCAAAATAAACATGGTTACTAGCGGCAGCGCTGATTCGCGGTACCATTGGACAAATGAAATTCAGGAACAAATTAAAATCCCGAAATATTGCTCGTAGTTTTACAAGCCAAAACTGAAAGCTAAAACTGCCTAAGGCCAAAGCTGGTATGAGGCGTCATGATATTCACATTACTCGAAACCCAAACAATCGTCACCACCCCACCACCATTCTGGGGACCAAGGCCCAAGGCCTTTAAATTTAATGCTACTGACGTAATACATGCTTTGATGACGTCAGCTCCTAACGACTGAATTTCGACATCGTTAGAAATCGGGCGGGTCAGGGTGAATTATAACATTCACTTTTGAAGTTTCTGTGCAAAAGAAACTCTTGAAAGTATCCGGAATACGAAATCAGGATCTGTTTTTTTTTGGAAAAAAATATCGTTTAACCATATTTTGGGTGATTTCACTTGGAATTTTGAGTGGAACAATGCAATCATTTCTAAATAATTTCGAAATCCTTGACTTTTAAAAAAATATTGTAGTTTTATTATGTTTTTGTGGTTTAAAATGTATAAAATAAAACATATGCTGTCTGAATTTTATAATACGGTCCAAATGTTGGATATTTGTTCAACAGTTCTTAAATGAGTAATAGCTAAAGAGGGAACCTTCACGGGTCATGAAAATTGCATCTCTATGTATTTCTCAGAATATCTCCGAAGGCAGTCAGAATATTTAGATGAATGTCAGGATGCTTTTAGAAAAATAACGAAAAATTAACGTAAAGGTTTTTTACAAACCCAGAATCTGTGCGCGATTTAAAGGTGGAAAATTTCGACATCCTTTTCACGCTCAGGGGGCCTGCCTGGTCAGTTTACTCGCATGGGAAAAACCGTACTTGGCAACCGCTGCCGACAGGCTTGCCTGAATTTGACGGGAGATTCCTTTCTCAGCATTGTGAAAAGGAATCTGCCGCAGATGAGCTTAGTGTTTGTGTACGTTTCTGGATTTCATGCTGGATGACTTTGGAGATCGCCAGTTGTTATAACCCAGGGTGTCAAAGCCCATATGTACGTTTGGGAGTTGGTAAGTTTTAAGTAGCCAGTATTGATATGCTTTACGGCTTAGGCAGGCTAATTCTGAACCTCAACCTGTTGTTTATTCTTTATCTCAATCAGGGTAAAATAATTCAAGTTTGAGAAGCCCAGGCACGTGGGTAAAGGGTTTTAAGTAAATTATAATTCTCATGGTGGCCATTTGACTAGGTGTTTTCATTTTTATTGTGTGATTGCATCCTGCAATTTCTCTATGAATTTAAGTGAAAATAGAGGGAGTGAATCCTGCTGATGTAGGTATAATTTCAAAAATAAGTTTGTTTGAAAATATTTTGTTCAAATGGACAGGTTTTGGAAATTGCTCTGCCTTTTAGACATTTCAGCTTGTTAAAGGTTCTCAAGCAAGACCTACCTCACCCGATGCACTATTTTGGTAGGTATTCCAGACTTGCTTTGCTTATATCTTGTTCTGTAGGCTTGCGGCTTATTAATGTATTGCTTAGTACGTCTAATGCTTTTATTTGGAAAACATGCTTAACTCGACAGGAGTTGGATTTGTGGGTTTCTCAAGCTGGTTTAGCTTCTGTTGATACAGGTAATTTCGATATCTGCCATGCCTTATTTTTTGTATTTCATGTGCATATTATGTTTAAGTACGTGGAATTGTTTTCGATGATTTTCTCATCTTACATTTGCTGTTTTCCCATTTTTCGCTGATTAATTTTGACCTTTTCCCCTGAATTTTGACATCCCACACTCTGCAGTAAATTAATTTCAGGACACTGTGTAAGTGATTCAGAATTAAAATTAACATCGGCAGGAGGAATTTCTCACGGGAGGAACTGTTCTAAATGTCGCTCGATCGAATGATTCCAGTTGATTGTTGGTCAAAACCAGAAGAAAAAGAAAAACCTAGGAGCTTTGTCGTGTATAACCTGATGATGAGTGTTTAGATAAAATTCGAAACGCCTTGTAATTAACCAGTGAATTTGTATGAGCATTGAACCTTTAATATTAACACCCGCACTGGAGGGGGTCTGGCACTAACGCGCACTGGAGGGGGCCTGGTAGGCCCCCTAAGATCTCGGAAACTAAGAGGTTTAGAAAACGCCACTTTGGAGGTGGGTGGTGGCTATGGTGGTCTACATGATGACCAATTTTCATTGACCTAGGTCAATATCTTCAAGGTCGAACGAGGTCGTAAAGTTCAAATATTGGCCATGCTGGGAACTGATTGGTAAATGCTGTGATTATGCGGGAAAATGGCGGGAATAAGCTAAAGGCGGACCAGGTTCATAGAGAAGAGGTCTCAAAGAGGCTTCCCCACAATTTTTGGGTCAAGGTCATTCAAGGTCATTGACCTTTAAGGTCACCATATGGTATAGTACTTATAATGTACACTTTGACTAACACTGTAGCGACTGTTTGGCGGCAAATGTGGATTGACCTTTCCCAATTACCTTTGTATTGGGGTACCCTATCGATGACGTCATAGCATAATATATGTCAGACCGGGTAACGTCATTTGGCCGGAAGCACAGTGGTCAGTGACCTTGAAAGTGCAGATATGACCTTGACCTGTGACCTTTGATCTTGACCTTGACTTTCATTTGAGGTGACCTTGACATATAATCTCGGCTATATGGCGTTATGACGTCGCCTCTCGGTCTCCAATGCAAGCTAACTGGTCAATGGGGATGAGGTGGCTTAGTGGATAGCACCCTTGTCTTCTAAGCCACTGGTCCCGAGTTCAAGTCCCGGCGGAGCCTCTGAATAAGTCGATCTGATCCCCAAAATCCCTTCCAACAGGGTGAGAGTTGGCGACGCCGTATGACCCTGGCAGTTGGTGCGTCGTTAAACCCCAACAATTATTAAGCGAACTGGTCCGACCGCGCGATTACGGCGATCTCAAAATGCAGGTCTGACTTTAAAAGCCTATAAGTCAAAAAATTTTCGACCGCTTATCAAAAAGTCCTCACCAATCGACGCGCTATTAAATTCTGTTAAATATGGCTACGTATCCTTTTTCGGCTACGGGCGGTTCTCCGGCCACCTCGGAAAAACAGGTGGGGGCCTCCGAGGCCCCCCTCCAGTGTGCGTGCTAAGCCTACCTGAAAACAGTAAAACCACAATCAACGAAGTAGTTAAGCTTCGAAAAAGATATCGAAGTGAAAATGTCATATTAATAATAAGAACCGCAAGGATTAGACCTAAGAACCTAATGCGGTTTAAATCTCTACCACCATCAATTACTAAGTTATTCAGTTTGAACCATTTGTCCCATGTATTTCCAATGGAGAGGTCATGGCTCGTACTTGACCTTAGATCATCGATATAAAAAACAATGCATTTTGTAGTACTCGGTGGGTCGATTATGTGATATGAGTTTCAATGGGATAGGCCTACTCTGTTCGGACTTATGCTATCTTAAACTTTTCTTTAGATGAGGTCACTTGACCTGCACTGGTGACCTGACTTGAGATGACCCAAACTTAAAGTTTATGCTAACGTTGTAAAAATGATCTGAGAAAAGGTATGCCAAGTACGGCTGAGCTACACTCCGCCGTGTTAATTCTTCGCACGCGGGTTCCCGCCCCCGTTGCGCGTGTGCGGCATGTATTTATTTATTTGAAATGTGGTTCTCACCGAGCTGTTTTGTTTCAGGGTGGTCAGAGCGCTTCTGCAGCGGATGGCAGGCCTCGTGACGGAGCTCAGTGACGTGGAGCTCGCGCTCCAGAGGGCAGCCTCCTACAAGCCCAGCGGGAAAACGGTCAGATTCGGCTCCAGATGAACACCCACACCCACCCACCCGCACCCGCACGCACGCCATGCAGATTGTGATGGCAGCCAAAAGGGTCCCGTGTAATCCGACGAAATGAGGACCGAAAACCATGATGTCACAGTGAAGTCACAAGGTAAACACCCCGAGTGGGGACTTGTCCCGATTTGGTGGGGTTTGCGTCCGGGAACATAAACACGCATGGTTAAATGCACAATTAAACAATGGATAGGGTTCCGGCATACGGGTCGGAAATATCTGGTAGGGCATAGGCGCAATTACTTTTTCAAGTGGGGGGAGGAGGGAATGTCCTCGCCGATGTCGCCGAGGGAAAATTAGTGGCGATCGCCAACGGATTTTTTAACAGAAAATTTTTGGAACCGGCTGGAAGTTCGGAGGGGGGCCATTGCTCCACATGGGCGTGGAAATCACGTTAAAACTCGTTCACCTGACCTTGAATTGTAATTAATTTCCAGCCATAAGTTGTCAGGTTGATAACCATAAAGTGGTGTAAGGCGACGAGTATCTCCCATTCAAATCGGCTCCGAATCATTCGCCAAAAAACGAGGATGGGCCTGAGAAGAGCACCAAGGCGATTTAAGTTATGTGTATGGGCGTATATTTTGCTTTATATTTCGCTTAGCTTATCAATAGGATGGCCTGGGGTTGTTGGGCCTGTTTGAATTCAAATTGTTTATCAGGTTTATTGTTTATTTGTGTCATGAGCAACAGGTTGCCCCCAATTACAGCTCATGTCGTATCGAAGACGATCAAACAAGATCGACGATCGAACACTCAGCTTATACAGGATACAACGAATCCACATACGCACTAAATACAAATAAAACGTCCTAAGAAAACAAAGGGAGATCACTACAAACTTTTTATATACGCGCGGACTTGAGATCTGAACTGACAAATTGTCGAACTGAATACATCTGAATTTTGACACACGGTTAGGAAAGAGTTCATAGCACCAGCCGCCCGACAAAATACACCTCTTTTAACCGTATCCACCCTGCCGAAGGGAACGTGGAGCAATGTCCCGTTCATATTCCGGGTGGGTCGCGCGGGAACGTGAAGGGGGAATGTCCCGAGCAAGAGAGCAGAGTCCACCTTAATTTTGAACGCTAGAATTTTGTGAACGAAAAGTACATCGTACTGATACCTCCTGTTTGAAAGGCTGGTAATGTTAAAAGTCGCTAAAAGGTATGAGTATGCTAAAGATGTTGTTAATGTACGAGTAGTGGAAGCGAGCCAGATAAGGAATTTACGTTGAACCCTTTAAAATCTTTCAAGGTTTGTTTGGGCAGCACCCCCCCCAATCACGCAACTGTATTGTAGAATTGCCCGAATGTTGCCAAAATAGGCTGTCATGAGAGGTTCCGGTGACAGTTCTCCCCCAGTATGGCAAGATTGGAAGGGCTCTAATCATCACGCCCAGAGCTCTGTTTGCTCTAGTTACCGTGTTGTTGATGTGGTCGGCGAAGGTTAATTTGGTGTCCAGCCATACCCCGAGGTCCCGGATAGAATCTACCCGGTCCAGAGCAGTGTTTTGAATTTTGTAGGTGGCCAGGGTGGGGTTCCGTTTCAGAGTAATTGAGAATGCTTTGCATTTCAAAGGATTTAGTTGGGGTTTTCAATCATGGGACCATTGTGTGAGAGCATTCAGGTCTCCCTGAAGCCGCTCAATGTCCTCCAAAGAGATAATTTGGCTGTACAATTTTACGTCGTCCGCAAAAGAAGGCAGTTCGATTTGATCACGTCCGGGAGATCGTTCACAAACAGCAAAGAGCAATGGTGAGAGAATGCTACCCTCTGGTGTTCTAGAGATTACCCTGGTCCAATCCGAACACTTTCCGTTGACAATGAAACGTGGTTGCTTTGGGCAGCTGTGTTGTTGAGCCTCAGTAAAGATCAATAAATATTTTTTGACTACTTTCTTAAAGATGAACTTACTACCAGGGACATCTGAGAGATTTCTGATTCTACTGGCGATATTTTCATACCAAATCCTGGGAGCAGAGATGAATAAGGAAAATGTTCTGTACACCAATGAAGTGAAGGGAACTTTAAAATGCTTGGGCTGTCTGACGACCCTGTTTCTTTCATGATCAGAAATGGCAAATCTTTCTGCAAGTGGCCTTGGAAGTGAGTGGACCAGAAAGCTATGGAGAACCATTAGTTGGAACAGCATGACTAGGTCGTTTATTTTCAGAATGCAATACTTTTTGAAGATGGGGCTGGATGGAGCTATCCGGTCTGCAGAGTCAATGATACGGACAATTTTCTTTTGGAGAATCTTCAATCGAGTCAGTTTTGAAGGATATGTAACTCCCCAGACTTGTATTCCATAGGATAGATGGGAGAGTACTAGAGAGTTGTAGAGAAGGACGATATGGTTGGGCTTTAGGAATCTTCGTATTCTTGCTATAAGGCCAATGTTCCGAGAGATGGTGACTTCAATGCTTCTTATATGTGGATCCAACTTCAGGTTTTCGTCAATTATTATGCCAAGATACTTTGTCTCAGGTTTGCGACAAGTTTTTTACCCATTAAGAATATGTTTATGTCAGAATGGTGCGTGTTTTAGTAAAAATCTGATAAGTAGGTTTTTGCATTTACTGTTAGTCGGTTGCTAATTAACCATTTACTGATCTTTGATAGGTCATCTTGTGCGGTTGTTTGAAGTTCAAGAGCAGGTGTACCAGGTAATAAGCTTATTGATTATTAGTAAATTACAAATATGACATAATTTGGCCTGTCCTCATTTTCACGCAACAATTTATTAATGTGGGCTCCGAAAATTCGTCTTGCCGAACACCAAAAACAGTGCTTCTTCTTTTTGCATGGCCCACGAACCTAATCGCAGAGAAGCCTCTGAGAAATGGCCAATCACAACACGCTGCCAAATGACGTATCACGGCTCAAGGTCACTTTCACCGCTACTACCAGAGCCAGGACTTCCTCCTGCCAAATCTCACAACTCCTCCGGATCTGCCGTCCCACCTTTATAACTCCTCTGCTTACCTGTTTTCCTTCAAACCGCACCTCACAACGCCCAACGCCAAACCACTACTCCGGTCGCCCAGCTCGCGGGTCGCACTAAAGCGGCCGGCCCGTCAGCGAAAGATAATCGGTCCCGTAACACTTAACATCATCGTCGGCCTCAGCCGATGCACAGGGGGCGCTTCCCCTGGCACCCTAAGCGCCCCCCAGGCACCCGCCACCCCTCCCACAGGCGGCTGGCCGGGAAGGGCGCTGAACGCCTTCAGTATCTACCGCTGAGTGTATGCCTTGTGCGTGTCTGCAGGCTGGCTACTTGACCACAGCCATGCGCGCTTTACTGGAGCTGCGAACCGGCCTCGAGAGCATTCAGGCCCTGCGACAGAGCTTCACTGCAGGTAAGTGTGGAACGAGCCGTGTCCACGCAGGTCAGTGTGGAACGAGCCGTGTCCACGCAGGTCAGTGTGGAACGAGCCGTGTCCACGCAGGTCAGTGTGGAACGAGCCGTGTCCACGCAGGTCAGTGTGGAACGAGCCGTGTCCACGCAGGTCAGTGTGGAACGAGCCGTGTCCACGCAGGTCAGTTCGGTATCGGGCCGTACGGGCCGTACGGGTATCCTCATACTCATTTAATTCCCTATAATCCATCACGGGTCACACCTTACCTTTCTTCTCTTGAACCACCGCCATCAAAGGTATCAAACCCTTGGGTTCACCAAGGTCTGTCCCATCATAAGGAATCAACCAGCCTTCATCGATTCACTTTTGAAGTTCTGCATCATAATCTGCACGATGTTTTGGCGGCACTGAATAAGCCTCCACTTTGTTGCTTATCACGACTGGCTTCGATTCCTCTGACCAATTTCATTCAGCGAACCATTTGTTTTCTTTCGCATTATAGGTAACCCTAAAATCTTTCTCGTTAACGCACAAGGAATCTTCGTCGCTGGTGTGGGCACGGTCAACAACGGGGGCATCGACATCTGATACTGAATTCAGAGGGGAACTAGTAGATGGCACATTGGCACAGAAGGCGGATGTAGTCGTTTTGTCTCCAAAGCTAGGGTGTTTTAACCCTGCAGAGTAGCTTCTTTGCCCTTCACCTTGGAGACCAAATCTAACGCAACCGGTTGGAAAAATGGTCACGCCTGCTATCGCTTTTATTCCATTCAAGAATGAATTTATTCCACCAAGAACGAAGTTAAAACGCGAAGGCTTAGAATGCGTGACGATTACATCGACCTTTTTCCTCTAACACCGGGTACTTCCAGCAGCACCTCACCGTTTCCTCCACACTGCACTGTATTGCCGTTCACTGTTTGCACGAGCACCTTGCCTCTCTTCCACCCGCTGCAAAGGGACACAAAGCAAATGCACTGAGTGCATCCTGTATTCACCTTCTCCCGTTGATTTTCATCGTCACGCTCGGAAGCGCCGCAGTTTAAGGCTGCCCGGAGAGCAGGCTTGCGCTGACCCCTCTCCACCGGTGTTTACCGGGCACTGCCGTATCACATGCGGACCGCCGCATCTGAAGCATTTCAGAGCTTCCGGCTACCGGATTTTGTCTCCGGAACTGACAGTGCCTGGCGACGTTATGACGTCCATCGCAAATAAAGCAGCGGCGGTGGGCACCTCTTTGACCAGGTCCTGACGGACATGCGGACATGTAGAGCATCCTGCCGCCATGCCTGCAGCGACCGCCGTCATGCCGCCTTCATCCGCCAACACGGCTCGCGTCCGCGCCAGCAGCTGGATGTGGTCTAGGGATTCTAGGCGGCAGCCTGAGCGCAAAAGCTGCCTTACTTGCTTGGGCAGGCCTGCCACAAAGGCATAGAATAAATCGCTGTCACTTATACCTCCAAATAGTGAAGAAATGCGGCGCAAGTCCGCTATGGACACATCAGGAGATTCAGAAGGTTTAAGTCTCCTGTTAACGAACTTCTCATATGCCGAAAAGGAATCGCTGGCGAATGCAGCCCGCATACTGGTCTTTATCTTTTCTGCATCACATTTATCGCCCTCTGGCATTTGCTGATAGACAGAAAAAGCTCCGCCGGTCAACCTCAACGGGATCACCTCGTGAAGCTCATTCACACCTCTTAGATTGCACACTAATTCTAACTTGTTAGCCATTCTGTCACAGATGTTAGAGCGTTACCATCGAATTCGGGAATTAATCTTAAATCAATATCTGCCATTCTGAAGTACTGAATACCACACAAAAATAAATGCCGAAATTACTCGTAGATTAAAAAGGAAATAGTTACAAACAATACCTTCTATTTCCATCCATAACATGTATTGGGTACAACAACAACAACAACATATTGCATATATAAGACACACATAATATATCATAGATATTTCATAGCGGTATTTGAAACATATTTGAAACGTTCTATTTCCCTTCATTCCACTCACTGACCAACACAGTTTCATAAAACCCACCTAACCTCCCGTCATCCCGCTTCGTCCCCTCGCTCGCCCACACATCCAGCCGTATTTTCTCTCCTATTCACGTGCTGGATTTCTGTGCAGTTCTTCACTCCGCAAAAAAACCGCAGTGTCCACGCAGGTCAGTGTGGAACGAGCTGTGTCCACGCAGGTCAGTGTGGAACGAGCCGTGTCCACGCAGGTCAGTGCCGAACGAGCTGTGTCCACGCAGGTCAGTATGGAACGAGCCGTGTCCACGCAGTTCAGTGTGGAACAAGCGGTTCGAGTTCTACAATCGGCTACCTGACCATACCTGCGCGTCTCCCATAGGTTTTGAGCTATATGAAGATTAAGACCGAATTTCATGCGATTTTCAGAGGTTGCAGTATATTCATCACGTGATAAAGCGCCTTTATACTCAACCGATATGTATGGCTCTGTTAATACTTGCAGAAGTGCAAAAAACTTAAAATCAAGCAAGCTAGCTCGTTGGACAGTTTTGGAGAAGTCCAAAATGTTTGGCAGGATGTGGCGCGCCCGTCTGCTGTTCCTGATAAATGACATTCCGGACCTAGAGTCCGGGAGGCCTACATGGGCGGGAACACGACATTCGTTCTCCGATCTCCGCCCAAAGGTCTCGGATATCCTGAGCGAACGGAGAGACCGTCACAACAATGGGATGCAAGCACAGTTTGGTGCGTGTCAGAAATGTTTGACGGGAGGAGCTGGGAAACCTAGCTAACTATTCCGTACTGTCATATTTGTAGTCACCCCTTAAACCACATGGTATATTGTGCTTGTCACACTTTAGGTAGCCTTTATACCAATGCTATATTCTACCCTAGCATGATCTGGATTAAACATATTATTAAGAATTTAAAAATCCTCGTAATGGTGGGTGGGATATAGCCAAGCCGCTGAAAGCGCCCTTAAACACCAATACACACAGTAAGCTGATTGGTCGTAAGCCTTACGCCTCATCCACTCGCTGGAAATACCATGCTAGCGAACGAGGCCGCATGCAACTGCCTGTGGACCGAAATCTTCGGACGAGTTAACGTTTAGTGCAGTGCGCGATTGGGCCAAAAAGCGCCCAATGACCGCAACACTCATCACATCCTTCCTCCCCGCACTTGCCAATGCCAGTATCAATTGGTTTTTGTTCAAAATCCAACTCTGAAAAATTGTTTCATTGCATCAAGCATGTCTTTTATCTTACGACCACTGAATAAACACGACTGCCGTAACGACATCTGACGCTCAGTTTTGCACTAGTGTTTCCTGTACTGCACGCGATTTTTGTCATGCGGAAAGGCTGTGAATGACGTTTTACAGTGAGTCTATGATCAATGTTTGGGGATTGTTAATTTTCACTTATTGTTAGATTTGGGATTGCTAAATTTGAATCAAACTCACTGATTATTAATATTGATTTTGATGACGTCACTTATTGTTGGAAAAGGTGAACTATTTCTGTTTTTAGCGTATGGAAGTGGGGAAAATGTTGTTTCCTGATTTTCAGACCTGACTTACTCTTAAATGGTTATTTTTATAATTTTGACAAAATGGTCCATTCCCTTTAAAGCATACGGCTCAAACGTGCCACAAGAGTAGACGACGGTAGGGCAGTTTTAGCGTTGTTCTCATCATCGAAGTTCAGAAGTGACCCGCCGCCCCCGGCGGTCGTGGTGTCGAAATAGCCTTGGCGATGACAGGATATTATGTTGATAAAAGCAACGCATTCCTTTGCAGCACCAGTCTCATTGATCTCACGGCTGTTGAGCCACCCTACTCTGTATTGAAGCGTGAGCTGGTGCTCAGGCGGCTGACTCCCCAAACCACAGTCGACGCTGCAGCATTGTTCCTCTGTATTGAAGCGTGAGCTGGTGTTTAGGCGGCTGACTCCCCAAACCACAGTCGACGCTGCAGCATTGTTCCTCTGTATTGAAGCGGGAGCTGGTGCTCGGGCGGCTGACTCCCAAACCACAGTCGACGCTGCAGCATTGTTCCTCTGTATTGAAGCGGGAGCTGGTGCTCGGGCGGCTGACTCCCAAACCACAGTCGACGCTGCAGCATTGTTCCTCTGTATTGAAGCGGGAGCTGGTGCTCAGGCGGCTGACTCCCCAAACCACAGTCGACGCTGCAGCATTGTTCCTCTGTATTGAAGCGGGAGCTGGTGCTCGGGCGGCTGACTCCCCAAACCACAGTCGACGCTGCAGCATTGTTCCTCTGTATTGAAGCGGGAGCTGGTGCTCGGGCGGCTGACTCCCAAACCACAGTCGACGCTGCAGCATTGTTCCTCTGTATTGAAGCGGGAGCTGGTGCTCGGGCGGCTGACTCCCCAAACCACAGTCGACGCTGCAGCATTGTTCCTCTGTATTGAAGCGGGAGCTGGTGCTCGGGCGGCTGACTCCCAAACCACAGTCGACGCTGCAGCATTGTTCCTCTGTATTGAAGCGGGAGCTGGTGCTCGGGCGGCTGACTCCCCAAACCACAGTCGACGCTGCAGCATTGTTCCGGTGTCGCAATCGAAAAACTCCAACTTGATAGCCTGTTCCACTTTTGGCCCATTTATTTTGAAGAACGGCAATGATTTGTCTCCACTTGACTCCCAAAGCATCTCTTAGTACCGTCCCATCAGTCCAATTTTTGGGAAATCGTTAAATGCTAATTAAGCTTTAATGATATGAAGAGCATCTTTAGCCCGGCGTATCACTGAGCTCAGGCTCCCATGAAGAATTACTTGTTTTAGTGTGGTTAAACGGGGAAAGCCCCGACAGTTCAGCTACACATCTTCGTAGGAAGCAGTCCTCTCGGTCAAATGTTCTCTGTCAACTGGACTTTATTCTCCGGACAGAAATAAGATTGTCGGATTAATCTTTTTACAGGGCCACTAGCGCCTCGGCTGGAGAGCCGCAGCTCGTCCACCAGTGACGGAGACTTCACGGTGTGAGGGATCACCAGTGACTCCGCTATGTGAGGGATCACCAGTGACTCCGCTATGTGAGGGATCACCAGTGACTCCGCTATGTGAGGGATCACCAGCGGCGGAGATCTACCGTGTGAGGGATCACCAGCGACTCTACTGCGTGAGAGAATACAAGTGACTCCACTGTGAGAAGGATCACCAGTAACTCCACTGTGCTCGATAATATTAACCGTTTTCACAACGTGAATAAATTGAAATCAACCTTGGGTGTCTTTTGGTAGTTTAACATTTCCCAAGCCAAAAAAAACTCGCATTCATTTCAGTGGAACTATAGAAGTTAGATAAAAATGTTCATCCAGAATTGAAAGCCAGGACCCTGAATACTTGATTTTGAGCTTTTCCTAGCATTAAGTTCAATAAATAAATCTAAATTAATGGATATATATATATATATATATATATATATATATATATATATTTGGAAATATCCCAACATCTTGGGCGTCTTTTTGAAAGAACTGACCTCCAGGGTCGGTTTTTTCAAAAGACACCCAAGTCTCTAGATCCCGTCTTTTCGGTCTCTAGATTTGCCTGGAGGGATTCTTCAAAGGCTTCCATATGCATGAACGAATTTTGAGGTTAGTGATTTATTCAGGACTTGCCAGCTTGACGTCACTATCTACGTCATAGCCAAGAACCAATCATCGGACAGTATTCTGAGAGCAGCATGGCCGCGTTCAAGGCCCTAGAGAGCGGAGAGAGAGAGAGGTCACGTTCGGGGAACTTGTTCGGGAAAAGTTTGTTCTGTAATGTTTCTTTTCTCACGGTATAGGAGCTACGCTCGTTATTTTACGTGTGTTTAGGAACAAAAGTTAAATATTTGATTGAAATTATTTGATCGTTACCAATTTTTTCCGCAGTCAGGCAGACATTTTTCCATGACCAATTCCCATTTAATTTGTCGGGGGTCAATTAAAGGGACAGGTGCCCCTCCTATTGACCATCTGTGCCCCTGAATCACAGGCGGATCCAGGATGGCCGATCGGGGGCACCTTTCCGGGTTGGCGCCATTCAGACCAGGCGGGGTGCCACTTTTGACACAAAAAAAAACTATGAGGTGGGCGCCAAATCCTATCGGTGGGCGCCGATTTTCAGATCCTGGGGAGGGGAGGGGTGAGAACCGACATTTCAGGGCAGCACTGTGACCATTTCAGGGGGCGCCGAGACCACCGGTACCGTGGTGGAGCATGGAATGTCGTGACGCTGTCCGGAGAGCGGCGGCGCGCTTACAGACAGTTTAAACGAAATTCCATTCAGCAAAACTTAAATATGTATCGGAAATCTCGAGCCGCCTGCAGGCGCACAGTAAAACAAGCAAAGAGAAAATGTTGGAGAGAATACGTAGGTAAACTGAATCGATTTACGCCATTGTCCCAAGTGTTTGGTCAAATCCGCCGTATCGAAGGCAGGTCGGTCTCCACACGGTAACAAGGGAGTGTTCAGCGGATGTATATTTTACGTTGTGTTTTACTGGCAGTGACATGGGCGCTATATGACCTTTAGGGTTAGCGCGCCCTTAAACCCAAATCATCATCAGGGGGCGCCGAGGGTCAATCGGAGGGACACGTGCCCCACCCCCTGGATCTGCCTATGCCCTGGATGGTTACGGTGCCGCCTGAAGGGTTGATGGCGCCCCTGAAATGTCGCTTTTCACCCTTTCTCCAAAGATGCGAAAATCGGCGCCCATTGTTAGGATTTTGCGCCCGCCTGAAATATTTTGCCGGTCAAAAGTGGCGCCCCCTGGTCCGGATGGCGCCCCTGGGAAGGCATAGACGGCTCCGACATTGCCGATCGGGGGCACCTTTCCAGCGGGCGCCACTTCTTGCCTGCTGAACTTTTCAGTTGGGCGCAAAATCCTATCGGTGGGCGCCGATTCTCACATTCTAGGGGGGGGGGTGGGAAGCGACATTTCAGGGGAGGGGGCGCCATTCAACTTTCAGGGAGTTGCCATGACCATTTCAGATGGCGCTGAGGGTCCATCTCTAACCCCCACCCCCCTAGATCCGTGTACGCGAGGTGACGGAACTAGTGATGTGAGAGGTGACGGCACTGGTGAGGCGGGGGGTGACGGCACTGGCACGGCGGGAGGCGGGAGGCGACGGTGTTCGTGAGGCGCGAGGCGATGGATAGTCGGGGGGGGTGGGGGAGACCATGACGCCGTAGACTGCACATCGGCTCATCGAACAGTTGAGGCATCTCCGCCGTCGATATATCGTACGTGCCACATTCCCTTTAAAGGGAATGTGGCACCTTGGTCGAATCCTGGAATTTAGTGCAATTAGGCGTACTTTTAGCCGAAAATAATGAAACCACTCATGATTACTCTGAAAAATGTACAATAAGCTCAATATTTTGATTTTTAAAATACTCCTCTAGAAAAAGAAATAAATATCAATCTGTGGATGATGTCACGATCTGGCAACCACTACCATACTTGAAACGCTTCAAGGGCTTCGATTGGCTGATGCTCATCGTGACGTCAGCATATGTCGTCACACCAGCAGCTCACAACAATGGTCGCCCGGCGAGGGGCTGATGAGGGGGCTGGTGTCAGGTAGGTTTTAGCTTTTTTCTACGGAAATATCGAGTTCCAAGACAAATGATATATTGAGTACCGGGTTTTCCGACTTGCTTTACAACTTGGCTATCTCAGTTAAAATCACGTTATGAAGGCGCCACATTCCCTTTAAGGTGGCCTGAGCAGGTTGCGATTGTTTGTCCAATATTATCGCATGAATTGAGATATGTATTTCGTTTTCATTTTGATGTGCCTACCTTGTCACGGGGAGTCGATTGACGTGCTTCATGACCGTACCAGGCCACCTTGCCTGATTGTGTGGCGGAGTTTAAGAGCACACCACCTGATATAGGCTACATAGCAGGGGTGTAATTTTCCCAAAATCTTTGGGGTGCTCAGCCGGTGGGGGCGGCACCCCCATAGGGGCGGCGGCGTTGGGGGCGGCACCCCTTCATTGCACCAAATATGTTGTTCATCGCTTTTTTGCACCTTTTATAGCACAGATAACATTCTATTTTATTGCTGGGCAGGTATTCTTCAGCTTTTGCCAAATGTGTTTGCTTTTTAGGCGACATTCCAAAGCTACATACACGTCTGAAAATAATCCAATCTGAGCTTTAAATATTTCCACGATCAGGGGCGCAGCCAGAGCTTTGGCATGGTAGAGCACACCACCTTTGAGGGTCACCCCGGGAGAGAAAGGGCACTTCTAACGTGACCTAAAAAACTTACTATATCTTAGTTAATATCAACTTAACTTTTGGGTACCTCTGGTCCAAGAAAAATGCAAATCAAGCATTGGCGGAGAAGGAAAACTGAACTAAAAACCAGAAAGAAAGAAAAGTGTCACCGAAATCTCATGAAAATAGCCAGAACACGACTTTTTGGGATAGATTTAAGGACAAATCAGCCAACTCATGCAAGTACTGGACATCAGAGAAATCAGTGGAGCCTGTGGTATCTGTCACTATGTGCAAGATAAGACATATTGGAGTCGAAAATTCATTTGTTATGCCCACCGATTTGTCGTGACGAGTGAGCCCTGGTTGAACGCGGATTAAGTTCCCCGGCTCCCACAATGGCCGTGGGACGAGGTGTAGCATAGTGGCATTGGACGAATACAATTTTTGTTGCCGGAATAATTTGGGAGATACCTTTTAACGCGTTTAAAAGTTCCATATTTTTAAGGATCGGTCCCAGTTGGAGTAAAGAAAAAGTAAACAGGCTGGTTGTTTGGATGGGGATGATGTGACAGGGCTGAAAATTGTGAAAAACTAGTTTTTCATTCACTTAAATTAATTAGTAGAAATCCTGGTTCAGGGGACTATGCTCTGAGCTTAGGGGCACATGCCTTTTTATCACCCCTGCCCAGAATCCACCAGCATAATAAGGAATTTATTTAACCCGGGGTGCCTAGGCATCACAAGCCTTTTTAGCGATGAAGGCTCATTCCTCGTTAGCTCCATTTTACAAGGGGAGTTTGCACTATGTCCTTATTCCCCATCTATTCAAGACCAGCTCAGGGCCCCCAGTGTGGATCAGAGTCCTCCAGAGCAGCTGCCCCTCATTCCCCCAGTCAGGGTCCTGAAATTGCTTTCACGCAAGGTGGAAAGTGAGGCCAAAATCCCCCACTTTCTTAACATGCCTCATTTTTGTCGTTTAGTATTTCCAGGCTTACAAGTCCCATCACAGCCTTTTCTTGGACATGCTTATTGCTTCTTACCAAACCAATACATTTTCAAGATAACACTTTGATTTAGGACTGTATTTATATGCCTTAGAAATATAAGCAGCAACTACCACCAACTTGTTTTGTTTTGACTGACAGTAGATGAAAATATCTGCTGTAGAATGGAGGTGAAGATCATCATTCTGCTACCTCCTAGAGGAATGAAAAGATTTTGACGCTCCGCAATTGTAGGTACCTCATATATAGGTACATCATAAGGTGCCACATTCCCTTTAAAGGGAATGTGGCACCTTGGTCGAATCCTGGAATTCATTGTAATTAGGGGTACTTCTAGCTGACAATCATCGAAGCGACCATTATTTCTCTGACAAAGGTACAATAAACTCAATATTTTCATTTTTTAAAATGCTCCCCTAGGGGAATAAATAAAAATCTGCCTGTGGATGATGTCATGATCTAGCAGCCACTACCATATCCAATAAGCTTCAAGGGCTTCGATTGGCTGATACTCACCGTGACGTCAGCATATGTCGTCACACCAACATGGCTGTCAACTGTGGCCTACTGCTAAGGGTACATGAGGGATACATTTTAGGTAGTTTTTAGCTTTTTTCTTCGGAAAGTTTGAGTTTCAAGACAAATGATATATAGACTACCGGGTTTTCCGGCATGCTTTACAGCTTGGCTATCTCAGTTAAAATCACGTTATAAAGGTGTCACATTCCCTTTAATCACTACGAGGAAAAAAGCAAAAACACCGATAGTGCTCCAAACAATGCGTGTATTGTTCTGTAAATAGTAAAAAATATGGCACCTTCTCTGTACCCGTGCATGCCCTTTATTTTTACCCTAACGCCTTTTATTTTACTCTAACGCACAGGGGAGGTAAGCATCAGTGCTGCAGTGATGACCCCAGGGCGGCAGTTATGGACTAAGAACGGCACAAATTAGGATGGAAATGATATGCTGGGGGCGACAGTGATTGGCCGTACGGCAAGAAACAAGGCAAAATCATAAGTCGAGGGCGGCAGTGATGAGCCAGGGCCAATAGCTATGAACTAGGAGCGGCGCGAACCAGAGTGGAAGTGATAAAGAGAGGGCGGCAGTGAAGACTCGGGGGGCGGGAGTTATGAACTAGGGGGCGGCACAAATCATGGCAGAAGTGATAAGTTGGGGAGGGGGTAGCATTGATTAGCCGGGGGTGGCACGCACCAAGGCAACGGGCATAAGTCGAGGGCGGGAATGGTGAGCCGTGGGTAGTAGTTATAAACTACGGGTGGCACGAATCAGAGCGAAAGAGAAGCTGGGACAGGGACGGCGGACTCGGGGGGGCAGGGTGGGCAATTGCACACCCTGAAAAGAATGAGGGCGTGCGAAAGTATATTTTTGCACTCACGGTTTTGGCTTCGTCCGGCGTCCGGGGAGGCGCCCCCGGATTTGGGCGGCGCCCCCGGCCGGCCAAGAAAACATCAGACCTAAACACCGCCTACCTGAAGAGGGAGGGCCCTCTGTGCAAAATAAAAACAGTTTCAAATATGAATGGTGCCCCCTTTCATCAAAGCCATCCCACGGAGAGCTAATAGACCCAATTTATCGACTCAACGCAGGGAAATGATGTCGGCACCCCCCCGAGTGGGCGCCCCTAGGGAGCCAAAGGTGCCCCCCTGGGGATGGAGCCGCCCCTTCCCCTGAGAAGAAAGGCGCCCTCTCCCGAAAATCTTGTACAACCGCCCGAAAATGGAATCCACCGTCCCCGAGCTGGGGGCGGCAGTCATGAACCCAGGGCGGCACGATTTAGAGCGGAAGTGATAAGTCTGTGACGGCGTTCATTAGCCGAGGCGATAGTGATGAGCTGGGGCAGCATGGAACAGGGTGGCAGTGATAAGCTGGGGATAGCACTGGTGAGCCACTGGCAGCAGATATGAGCGGGGTGCTGTTTGAATCAGAGCGGCAGTAATAAATCAGGGTTGGCAAGAATCAGGGTGGCAGTGATAGGTGGGAGGCGTCAGTGATGCACCATGGCGGCATAAACCAGGGTGGTAGTGATGAACCGGAGGCGGCATGATCACAGTGGTCAGACGGAGGCGGCATGAATCAGGGCAGAAATGCTGAGCCGAGGGGCGACGCATGTATTGGGGGTGCTCTCATAGTGATTAGGGGTGCTCGCACACCCCAAAGAGATAACAAATTTCACCCCTGCTGACACTAAAAGAGTAAAGCGCGGCAGCAGCAGTCTACCATTTACTCGGCTCGGAGAATTCCTCCAATAGACAAAGAGATAACGATTAGACGAATGTGGGCTGCTGTTTGCTTTCTGGAAGGGTGTTAACTGTAAAAATGTGCGGAAACTGCGAACAGCAGGGCCTAAGCTTGACCGGTTTTGGGGCCCATGGCCAGACTGGTCTCCTCGGCAGTGATAAACCAGGGGGACAGTGATCAGCCGGGGGCGGCAGTGAAGATTCGAGGGAGGAAGTGTCTAGCCAGAGACCGCTCATATATGGGTTAAAAAACAGGGACAGCATTGATCAGCCATGGGCGGCGTGAATCAAGGCAGCAATGATTAATCTAGGCGGCAGTAATGAACCAGGGAGACAGTGATCAGCCAGGGGCGGCAGTGATGAACCAGGGGTGGCAGCGATGAGTCGGGGCGGCGCGCATTTGGGTCAAAATATGCCAGGGACAGCGATGAGCCAGAGCCAGCATGAATTAGGGCGGCAATGATAAACCAGGGGCGGCAGTGATCAGCCGTGAGACGGTCCATCATCATATTTGAGGTTTTAGAGCGCGCCGACGTCTAGGGTCATACGGCACCCATAACACTAATAAAATAAGCAAATATGACATTTCCGCACGAATTTTAACAAGTCAGGTGGTAAAACAGGTCAGGTTGTGAAAGTTGTATCAGAAGACTATATAAAACCCATAAAAGATGAAATGACATGAAGGTAACTTGAAACTCGACGTTATGTAAAAGCTGAAAGACTACTAGGATGAATATATGGCATTAAAACTAACGCTCCTCAGATATAACATGATGTTAGTGATATCCACAGAAGGATGCTCCCCAGAACGTTCACCGCCCAGATATCCCCAGGATGCTCACTGCCCCGGGGGACGGCAGTGATGAACCAGGGGCGGCAGTTATCAGCCTGGGGGCCGCAGTTATCAGTCAGGGGGCGGCAGTTAGCATCCAAGGGGCGGCAGTTGTCAGTCAAGGGGCGGCAGTGATCAGCCAGGGGCGGCAGTAATCAGCCAAGAGCCGGCAGTTTTCAGTCAGAGGGCGGCAATGATCGGCCCAGGGGGCGGCAGTTATCCGCCAGGGGCGGAAATGATCGGTCAGGGGCGGCAGTAATCAGTCAGGGGCGGCAATGATCAGCCAAGGGGCGGCAGTTATCAGTTAGGAGGCGCCAGTGATCAGCCAGGGGATGCAGTTATCAGTCAGTGGGCGGCAGTGATCTGCCTGGGGGCGGCATTGATCTGCCGGGGGCGGAAGTTATCCGCCAGGGGCGGCAGTTAGCAGTCACGGGGCGGCAGTTATCAGTCAGGGGGCGGCAATGATCAGCCAGGGGCGGCAGTGGTGAACGAGGGGCGGCAGTGATAAGCCGGGGGCGGCAAAGATGATTCGGTGGGCGACAGTGACTTACCAGGAGGGGCAAGTATATGTGTGTTAAAATAAACCGGGGTGTTTAGCCAGGGGTGGCAGTGATAAGCCAGGGTTTTCGGTGATCAGCCAGCTGATCAGTGATGAGCAAAAGGTGGCAGTAACCATCCGGAGGGGGAGCGGCAGTGATTAATTGCTGGCGACAGTAATCGGGCGGGGCGGCAGTGATGTGGCGTCATAAATCATGGGGAAATGATAAGTCAGGTGGCATTGATTAGCTAGAGGTGGAACCAATCAGAGTGGAAGTAATGGATCCGGGACGGGAAAAGCTTGTGCGGGGCGGCACGAATCAGGGTGGCAGTGATGAGATAGGGTGACACTCTTCAGTGTAGCGGTGATAAGCCAGGGGCGGCACATGTATTGGGGGTGCTCGGCACATGATTGGGGGTGCTCGAATTAGGATTGGGGGTGCTCGGGCACCCCCAAAGAGACAGAAAATTACACCCCTGCTACATAGTGCTCATACCGGACCTGGTCTGATTTCAGGTGATGTTCACCATTTGACCCAGCTTGGTTATATTATACATCATTTGAATTCCCACGACAAGATGCCTTCAATGATGCCTAAATATTTACTCTAGCTCCTCTGAGTAAAACGATTTGAGGGAAAATCTCCAATATCCCGTTTTAAGTGTAGGGAACTTTCTTTGACCTCTGGTGACTTGGCTATTGGCCTAGTTTAAAAATATTTCGCACAATGTATACTTGTCTCGTCAAGAGTGTTCGAACTTCGGCCGTAATTTGGCTTCAGCTTTTTTCATGAAATGAGATGATGCGAAATACGCCCCATCGCTCAGTGAGCGGCTCATACCAAGGAACGCAGCGGGCTGCGAGTTCATGCTGTGTGCACATTCTGGTGTTTTGCTGTTATGTGTTTCGTGCTTGTTGTTTCGTACTTCGTTAAAGCGAATGTGGCGCCTTGGTTGAATCCGGAGTTTTTTTGTAATTAGGGGTATTTTTAGCCGAAAATCATAAAAACGTCCAAGATTTCTCTAAACAATGTATAATAAGCTCAGAATTTTTATTTTTTAAATGTTCCTCTAGGGTAAGAAATAAACCTCTGCCTGTAGACGACGTCATGGTCTGGCAACTACTGCCATATTCAAAAGACTTCAAGGGCTTCAATTGGCTGACTACTTACCGTGACGTCAGCATATCGTCACGTCAACAGCTGACAACTGTGGCCGGCCGCTTGGATACATTTTGGGTACATTTCAGGCATGTTTTTAGCTTTTCTCAACGGAAATTTTGAGTTTCAAGACAAATGATATATTGAATACCGGGTTTTGTTGCATGCCTTACAACTTGGCTATCTCAGTTAAAATCACTTGATAAAGGTGCCACATTCCCTTTAAGGATCAATTCGAATGCATTATTTTGATCCGGCAGCAATAAACAGATTTCGTGTTGATCCAATTAAGGTTCATTTGATACCCCAGGTTGGGCTGTTTTGCGTGTGAGGGAGAGATAACCACTGCCCAACCACCTGTGTATTGTCACAAACACACGCACGCTCTCTCTCTCTCTCTCTCTCTCTCTCTCTCTCTCTCTCTCTCTCTCTCTCTCTCTCTCTCTCTCTCTCTGTCTCTGTCTCTGTCTCTGTCTCTGTCTCTGTCTCTGTCTCTGTCTCTGTCTCTGTCTCTCTCTCTCTCTCTCTCTCTCTCTCTCTCTCTCTCTCTCTCTCTCTCTCTCTTCAGACCCAGTTTTTCAGGGGGTGGGGTTAGAGCGTCCGCCTTCTGAAGTCTCGGAGTCATGTCCCGGCAGAGCTTCTGAATAAGCTAAACTGATCCCCTTAGTCCCTGCCACCAAGGTGAGAGTTGGCGACCCCTTAAAACCCAGACAGTGCCAGTCTGCCCTGGGCGGTGTGACTGGGCGGGGTGAAGTGTGATAGCGAGCAATGTTATCAAATATGGGCTTGAGTTTCAATAGCCCTTTTATAGTGAGTGAGAACAGTGCAAATTGAAATTGCATTGAGAGTAGCAGTGCTGCCTAACCATGTCTGAAACTGACGGAAGTGAGTATACATTTCCAAAGTTTTAGGCTTTGGTCTCATTTTTTTAGACGTCTGTGTTCACGTGCTAGTGTCAGTTTCTAGATGCACGCTAAGGAACACATTTGTAATGAAATTACTAGTTGAACTCTCCTCTATGCCTAGAAATGATTGGAAAATGTTTTTCCGTCAACGCACAACCCCTTGCTCCATCGGCAATCATCTTGAGATCAACGTCCAATGGTTCCTCTTTGAGATTTACTCCCAATCTGTACATTGTTTCCATGGATATCACGGTTCCCACCATTCTCTGCTGCATAAACAGAAAAAATAGGCAATAGAGACAAATGACTGTGGTCCTGCACATCAAAGCGTACTTATCATAGGCGGATTCAGGAGGGATAATTGTGGTAGTGCACTAAAGAGCAAGGACTCTTGGCATAGGCGCATCCAAGGAAGGGGAAACAATTTATAGAGGGGTCAAGGGGAGGATTAGTACACGGGACCCTGTAAAACAAAGCACACTGTCATGGGCGGATTCAGGAGGGTGAAATCGATCATGAACATCACAGAACGAGGGATTCATGGTACGGCACACCATGGATTGTGGAAGCAGACCATATTGGCCCAGAGGTTAGAAAAGCTATAGGACTCTATATGGATATACTTGCCATGGGCGGATTCAGTGAACAGAAGCAAACTCGGCCTTGCAGAACAAAGTATCTTTCCATTGGCGAATTCAGGAGGGGAAATGGAACAGTTTCCCTCAAAGTACAACACGGGGACCCACAAGGTCAAAGCATGCTTAACATAGGCGGATTCAGGAGGGGATAATTAAGGTGGTGTACCCAAGGAGCAAAACATTCTTGACAGGCGCATCCAAGAAAGGAGAATCAGTCTATGTCGAATCTACGGGAGATGAGTAAACGGGGGCGTCGTAAACCAAAGCATACTTGTCGCAGGCGGATTCAGGATGGAGAAATTGTTGCGGTACACCAAAGAGCAAGCGATTCTTGGCATAGGCGCATATAGGGAAGGAGAGACAGTCGATAGGCGGGTTCAGGGCAGGAGATCAGTACACGGGGGTCCTGTAAAACAAACCGCATTTGCCATAGGCAGATTCAGCAGGATGAAATTGATCGTGTACCTACACCACAAAGTAAGGGATTCTTGGTATAGGCGCATCCAGGGATGGGGAAGCTGACCATAGGCGAACTCAGAGGAGGGAAGTAGATAGGGACATATAAAACAATATTATTGTCTTAGGCGGATTTAGGGAGCAGAAGTAAGCTTGGCCAACGTAGAGCGAAGCATACTTTCTTTCCATTGGCGGATTTGGGAGGGAGGGGAGAATTGTGGCGATGCAACAAAGAATAAGGAATTCTTGGCATAGGCACATCCAAGAAAGGAGAACAAAGCATACTTCTTCATAGGTGGATCTAGGTGAGAAGATCATTAGTCAGGGACCCACTAAATCAAATCGTTCTTTCCATAGGCGGATTTAAGAGGAGATAATTGTGGCCGTGTACCAAAGGACAACAAATTCTTGGCATGGGCGCATCCAGGGAAGGAGAATTAGTCAATAGGCGGATACGAGAGAGAAGATCAGTAGACTGGAGCCTCGTAAAACAAAACATACTTGTCATGGGCGGATTCAGATGGGTGGAATTGATGCAGTACGCCAAAGAACAAGGGATCTTGGCATAGGCGCAACCAGAGAAGGAAAAACAACTCATAGGCAGATCCAGGGGAGTTCAGAACACGGGGGCCCTGTAAACCAAAGCATACTTGCCATAAGCGGATTCAGGGGTGGGAGGGGGGGGAGTGAAATTGATCGTGTACGCTACAGAGCAAGGGATACCTGGCATTGGCGCATCTAGTGATGGGGAAGCAGACCATATGCAGACTCAGAGGAGGGATGTAGATCGGGCCTAATAACTCTATACTCTTATCTTTGATGGGTTCAGGGAGCAGAAATAAGCTTGGCCCCCGTAGAGCAAAGCTTACTTTCCATAAGCGGATTCAGGAAGGGAAATGGGACGGTTTTCTGCAGAGCATGACACGGGGGCTGGGCAGATCAAAGCATACTTACCATCAGTGGATTCAGGGGGGCGGAGAGAATTGTCGCGGTGCAACAAAGAGCAAGGGATTCTTGGCATATATCCTTCCGGGCAAGGAGAATGGGTCCATAGGCGTATCCAGGGGAGAAGATCAGTCGACGGGAGCCTCGTAAGACAAAGCATTCTTGTCACAGGCGGATTCAGGATGGAGAAATTGTTGCGGTACAATAAAGAGCAAGAGATTCTTGGCATAGGCGCATCCAGGGAAAGGGAGACAGTCCATAGGCGGATTAAAAGGAGATCAGTAAATGGGGACCCTGTTAAACAAAGCATACTTGTCATAAGCGGACTCAGGAGGGGTAACATTAATCTTGCACACTTGAAAGCAAGGGGTTCATGGCATAGACGAATTCAGTGGAGAAAAATCAATCAAAAGGTGGATCCAGGAGAAAAGCTCAGTAGACGGGGGCCTCGTAAATCAGAGCATACTTATCATGGGCGGATTCGGGAGAGTAGAGTTAATGCAAGTCACCAAAGAACAAGGGATTCGTGGCGTTGGCGCATCCAGGGATGGGAAAGTAGATAAAGGCGGCCCAGAGGAGGGGAAAGTAGATAAAGGCGGCCCAGAGGAGGGGGAAAGGGCTACAGGGCCCTATAAAAATATAATGGTATAGGCAGATTCAGCGAGCAGAAGTAGACTTGGTCCCGTAGAGCAAAGCATACTTTCCATAGGCGGATTGAGGAAGAGAAACGGGACAGTTTCCCTCAAAGTGCGACACAGGGTCCCAGTAGGTCAATACATACTTACCCTAGGTGATTCAGGAAGGGATAATTGTGGCGGTATACCAAAGAGCAAAGAATTTTTGGTATAGGCGCATCCAAGGAAGGAGAATCAGTGCATAGGCGTATCCAGGGAATAAGATCATTAGTCAGGGACTCACTAGATCAAATCGCTCTTACCATAAGCGGATTTAATAGTGGATAATCGTAGCAGCGTACCAGAGGCCAAATCTTTTTTGGCATAAGCTCATCTAGGGAAGGAGAATGAGTTCATAGGTGATCCCGAGGGACAAGATCAGTAGACGAAAGCCTCGTAAAACAAAGCATAGTCATATGAGTCTATGGGCATAGGCATCTATAGGCGTCTAGTCCCTACTTGTCATGGGTGGATTCAGAAGGGTGAAAATAATGCAGTATTTAGATAAAAATTGAAAAAGAGCTTGCGAGTGCATGTAAAAGTCCGGCAACGGAGGGATCGTACACTTAAGACGGAAAATGAAGTAATATATTTATATCCATGTACAACTACAAGGACAAATGCTGTTCATCGGTTTTGGGCCTATTTTATGAAAAAGCGACATTTATAGTCCATTCCCAAAAGGGAAAGTATGCCGTCTAAATTTTGACCCACGCCCCGGTAGGGGTGTTTGAACACCCCTCCTCGGGTTTTTTCGACGGCACGAAAAAAACGGCGGGACGAAGTGCTGCCGTACTTGGCACCCTTTATCCTTGATCGATTCCGCAACTTACCTCAACATTTTAGGTTTGGGTCATCTCAGGTAAGGTCACCAGTGCAGGTCAAGTGACCTCACCTCAAAAAGTGTTTAAGGTAGAAAAGGGTGAGTAAGAAGTAAGTAGGAAATGTGTGCATCTATCGGATTGAACATTATAACACATAATGGCCCCATCGAATTCTAAAAAAATATTTTTCTGGGATTTTTGATATTGATGACCTAAGGTCAAGTACGGTCCATGACCTTTCCATTGGAAATACATGAGAAAAACAAATTGGGCTGTGTTTGTTCAAATAAGCTTATAGGTAATACCTTCATATTCTCTAAATCAAGTATTCTGGGCTCCTTTCCAGGTTCATGCTGCAATTTTTACCTGTTACCTCTGAGAGGTTACCTGGAGCTACTTAAGCAGTTTTCAGATTTAGGTCAATAACTTTGCATGAAATGATGATATAGTTTTATTTTCATACCATTGCGTTTGGATTGCTATCACAAGTCGATTGATATGCATATTGCCTATGCTGGGTCAAAAAGTGACCTTGACTTGGTTTGAGGTCAGGTCATTTTTATGGTTTCACCTAGTATGGTCATATTATACACCATTCGATTTGCCGTGACGAGAAAATGCGAATGGTGCCTACAAAATGATTCTAACTCAACTTTGTCAGATGCTAGAGCCAAAAAACTTTGGTCAAAATGCCAACTTCTTTGACCTGTCATTTTATTTTTATTCTATTTATTTTTTATTTATTCAGCAGCATCGCCAACAGATAAATCCAGTTACAGGTGAAATCCAAGCATTAAAAGCGTATTTACAGTGGAAAACATCAGACAGTATACATGCTAACAAGTAATAGGTAAAATAAGAATGAAAAGAATTCAAAACTAAAATTTAGCACTGGGCCTAAACAGAGATTGCGGTAAAATCGCGGTAAAATCGCGCACCATAAAAGTAGAATAAGACGTAAAAGGCCTAAAAGGATGAACCAGCGCGGCCAACAAGCCTCACAACCTTGCCACATATCTTTTAATATGGTTTTTGTAAGTGGCTGAATCATTTGCAAAATATCTGCTTCAACACCACGGCTGAATAAAAACATGTTTGAGAGCCTAGGGAGGCGACAAAACATGCCGCTCTGTACAGTATTTACGCGTGTTCGGGGAATATGAAACAGCGTCAGGTTGCGGTCGATCGGGCAGGCACCTGCAAGAGAAAGCAGCTGAGCAGAGCAGGTACATCGAGCTTTGCAGATTATATTTCTAGTAAAGAGTAAATCGTGCTGTACCCTCCGTGCAGCGAGAGAAGGAATTTTGAAATGTGTTAGGAGATGTTCGTAAGAAAGAGTGTTTGTCCAGATGGAATGTGGTGGATAACCCACAGAAGAAACTTGTGTTGCACCCGATCGACCCGAACCTTGTGGGAGTCAGCCGCCCCTGCCCAGACAACGCTGCAATATTCTAAAATAGAACGCACGTTGCAGTAGTATGGAGCCAGCAGAGCTTTACTGTTGAATTTTGACGTCATGAGACCGGTCTGAAAAGATAGAATGAGTAATCCGAGAGATCGATTGCCCCGCTAACTATATTATCTACATGATTGGCAAAGGTGAGTTTAGAATCGATTATGACACCAAGATCACGAATTGTTTCAATGTGCTCCAGCACCGAGGGGCCTATGAAGTAGTTGGTCCGGACGGGTGTGCGCCTGAGGGTCATCGTCAAGGATTTGCATGGATTTAGTGTTAGTCCCCACCTGACAGACCACGCTGCGAGACGGTCAAGGTCCCCCTGTAGCAGCCGTCATTCAGATGGTGACTTAATTTTTCGAAAATTTTGAAAAATTTTGACCTTGGGGAAAAGTCATGACCTCAATATTGACCTGAGCCAAAAAGTGACCGATATAGCTTCTTCATGAATTTGTATGAGCTATCTACCAGCCTTCGCGTTTTTTCGCTATCCCGCATAGGGGCCGAGTTCGAGAGGGGTGTTCAAATACCCCCACCTGGGCGAAGGTGGCTCGGAGGCCCACCGGGGCGCGGGTGAAATGGTTTTATTTGGTGTTTGATGATGAATCTAAAAATGAGTGAAGTAAGTTTTTGCGATGCCCCGGCATCTGGGTCTCCCTATTTTGCTAGAATAGCATAGAGCAATATATGATACCTTCTGAAAAACCATCCTGTGTTGATCCATAGGTATAAGGAGTATGCGTATTTTGTGTAGGGGGCACCATTTATTCCCAGGGTGCCCAAAGTTTGAGGGGGCCGAATAAATTTGGGTGTTCCCCACCCCGAGCCCGTGGCGGGAACGCTGCACGAAGTGCCACGGCGGGTCACAGTATAGTGCGGCCCGTATCCTGAGGCCCTCCGGGCCTCAGATGATCCGTCGCCGTAGCCACCCCTTTCTCGCTACGCCTCTATAAATGGCCCAGCTGACCAAAGAGGGTCCTGCAAAGAACGGGGCCCTTAGGGCTGCCCATTTTACTGGTACCCCCAGGTTTGCAAAATAGTCCACCAGATTCCCATTATTTGGTCAAAATGCTACTCAAAACTGGTTTTGGTTTCCTCAAGACTAAAAAACTGACCATGCGCAGCGGCGGTGAACATAGCCCCTATATCGTACCAATACACAGTGGTGCAGGAGACCAGAAGAAAACGGGTTGGAGCCTCTAGCTCAAAAACTATTTACGATGGAACGATAATTTTTGCTTCAAATGAAGGCTTCTATTGGGTGGTTCAAGCAAGCACGCGCAATGATGGTTTTTGATATGGGGCTTTGGACCAATGACCATTTAGTGGTTTCAGTAAAATATCATAATTGTATACTGGTGATAGCCACTTTTAATTAATACCTTATGACGATAGAATGATGATTTTTACCTCAATTGAAGGCTGGTGGTCAAATGGTTTGGATACAAACACAAAATATCAGATTCAGATTCCAGATTTCGACAAATTATAATAAATTGATGCCATAAAAATATCACTACACGTTGGTAATGCCATAGGCGGATCCAGGGGCAGGCAAGGAAGGGCAGGTGCCCTCCCCGACCAACCCTCGGCGCCTCCTAAAATGGTCACGGCGCTCCAGTAAAGGGTCGATGGCGCCCCCTTGAAATATGTCGCTTCGAAACCCCCCAAGCGAAAATCGGCGCCCCGCAATAGGATTTTGCGTCCATCTGATAAGATTTTCCGGCCAAAAGTGCAGCCCCTACAGCCGCACAAAGGTAGCCTCCACCCCGCAGGTGCTCCCCCCACCCCCGATCGGCAATCCTGGATCCGCCTATGGGTAATGGGTCTTTTGTAATCGAGGACTTATTATGATAGAATATCAATTTTTAATTAACTAGAAGGCTTTTCGTTGAGTGGTACAAACAAACACAAAACATACTTGTGGTTTGAATTTAGGTTTCCGTCAAATCACGCTTTGGTCACGAATGAAAACACCACAATTGTTCTTTGCTGACGCTCATTTTCAGTTTCACCACGGAGACTATTGCGGGTATTTGATAGCTCTGATGCTCAGTACAATGGATTCAAATGACTACAAAGCCGGAAAATCTGACCAAAAACAATAAGCTGAGTAAAACTTGCGACTTATAAGGAAACGTGTTTTATTTGGAGCATATCGACAACTGCAGCTAATGCCATGTTACGTGCTATTACGTACACACATAAGTAAAATCGCCAGTTTTATTCTCTGTAGCATTTCAATGGCGACAGCATCAGGCTGGCATGCAACGACCCAAAACAAATTCACGATTTTAGTCCTCCGCTAATTATCAATAGGACAAAAACCGTCATAACTTGTTTTCGGTCGCCGGATGCCAACCTGATGATTTCATTATTAAGACTATAGAGGACACTCCCTCAATTATTCGCTACGATTTTCCAGCTGATCTTGATAGTAAATTTTTTGCTGGTTTAAGAAAACGTGCTTTGTGTGGGATTGTATTTAAAAAACACACCGTAATTAACATGGTCTCACAATGTTGTTGGGACCAGCTAGAGCCGCATTTCTGTGACCAGAAGGTCACAGAAATATGAACGGTAACAATGTAGTGATCGCTAGGTGTTAGTATTTGTGATTCTTGTTTAGAATCATGCCATTGTTTTTTTAGTAAGATTTTTTTTGCGGTATGTAATGACATGGAAAAATTGTCATATTTCAGCAGCCGTGAAATAGACGTGGCACGGTAAATGAAGGAAGTAAGCAAGGTTTCCTGTGTTCCAATGAATTCTTAAACGTATTCTATCCATTTGATATCATTTCTAAAAAGTCACTTTTAAGGGTTTCATCCTGTTGTTTAGACCCGCTGCATCACTATGCAATACTCCAAAGTAGACCATCAAACCTATAAACTATCAAATATGTTTAGCGAAAAGACTATCGATTTTATAGCCACAAGCATTTATCGCGCTTCATAGAGTACGAATGAAGCTTCACGTGTAACACTGCACCAAGTCACAGTCAATCGCAAAAAGAATGATGATTCTCCCTTCACAGCACCTCTAAGCCGCCGACGCCACCGGCACCGCCGGCCTAGATTTTTAGTTTAGATCTCAAGTGTTTAATACGGTGCAAACCTTTGAACTTCAACTACCAGTAGTTTTTGTTGTTCAGTGTCTTTTTTGAGAAGTTGGGATGCACTAGCCCTGGCAGTTGTTTTAGCTGGTCTTCCCTAGTAAGAATCTTGATGCACTCTGTGATGGTGCCGTAGCACCTCTCGGTCAGGTCTTTGGCCACTCTGACATTCCGCATAAACTCCTCCGTTCCCTTGTACTGCTGGTCCTCGTCCCACAGTTTGGAATCCATCACCAGCCACGTGTGATCGATTTTGAAGATGGTGAAGAGCATGTATGAGTTGGAGCCGCATAGGTCGGCCAGTTCGGTCTTGGAGGTGAGCTTCTCGAGGGAGTACTGCAAAGGGGGTTGTGTGCGAGGCTGCTGGCTGGCTCAGCGTTATACCAGCCGTTCCTGCCCAACACTTGCCCTGAGCACTACTCCCACGAGAAGCCCAGCGTCAAAGAGCTCAACTCCAAAGACCGAACTGGCCAACCTGTGCGATCCTAAATCCTTTATGCTTTTCGCCATCCTTGGGGTCCACCACAAGTAACTGGCGAGGGATTCCAAGCTGTGGGACGAGGTCCACCAGTACAAGGATACTGAGGAGTTTGTGCGGAATCCCAAAGTCACCAACGACCTGACTGAGAGGTGCTGCTGCACCATCACAGAGTACAGCAAAATTCGTACCTGGAAAGACAGGCTCAGAAGAATAAAACTGCTGCAAGGTATGGAGATGTTCCGGAAGGTATATGCCAACTTCACCAAGAAGACATTGACCAACAAAAAATACTGGTAGTTGAAGTTTAAAGGTTTGCACCGTATTAAACACTTGAGGTCTAAACTGAGAATCTAGACCGGCGGCTGGTGCCGGTGGCGTCGGCGGCTGGGAGGTATTGTGAAGGGAGAATCACCAATGCTTCTTGTGAATGACTGTGACTTGGTACTGTATTACACGTAAAACTTCTTGTCGCACTCGTACTCAATGAAGCGCAATAAATGAGGTGTGTGAATATAACCAGTAGTCTTTTTGCTAGACATATTTGATAGTTTATGTTTCATGGTATAGATTGGGGTAACAGTGCAATATAGGGGACATTTTCAACCTCGCTGCGCATGGTCAGTTTTTGAGTCTCGAAGAAAACAAAACCAGTTCTGAGTAGCATTTAGGCCAAATAATGGGAATCTGGTGGACTATTTTGGAAACCTACGGGTGCAAGTAAAATGGGCAGCCCCAGGGGACCCTAGCGCTCCAGTGGTTCAAAGAGTGTTGGACTTCTTACAGACGTTTCTCATGGGTAGTAAGGGCCCTGATTGTCACAGAATGAAGTACTAGAGAGGGCTTAACCCGCGCCCCGAGGTGCCTCCGAGCCACCTTCGCCCTGGTGGGGAGTGGGGGTGTTTGAACACCCCCTCTCGAACTCGGCCCCTATGCGGGATAGCGAAAAAATGCGAACTCTGGGACATAGCTCAGAACAAAGCCTGCTTGCCACACACGGATTCAGAAATGGCGAAGTAAACTGGCCCCTGTAGATTAAATAATAATTGCCATAGGCCGATTCAGCAAGGGAAAATTGTTGTAGCGCACCACAGTGCAACAGATTCCTGACATTGGTGCACCTAAGATAAGAGAAACAGATCCTTGCCTAGATCTGCCTATGATTTGTTTCCCCTTCGCTGGGTTGGTCCATGCCAAGCATCCATTGCTCCAGGGGCGTAACTCCCATTGGTGCTCCTGGTGCTAGAGCATCAACAGGTTTTTGGGTGGGCCCCTTTGACGGTCTATAGTGAATCAGCGGAACTATGCGCAAACTGACCTGCTTCTTCAAGCCTGTACAATACGCATCCATTTTTTGACGTCGAGTTTCGTCGATTGAAATTAAATAGGGCCCCCATGAGCTGGGGTCCCTAGGGAAAGTGGGCCCCATTGAGCCCCATTGGCAGTGGACCCCTTGATGCAGTTAGCCCCAGACATTGAGGCCCCTGTGAGCACGGGATCCGCGGCTCCCTTGAGCAGGGGTCGCAGCTGTTGGGTGCCTAGGGATATTTGACTCCCATTGACGCTGGGCCCCCTTGATGCAGTCGCTGCCAGACGTTGGGGCCCCGTTAGCAGGGACCCCAGAACCTGGGGTCATTAGGGAAACTGGATCCCCATTGGCAGTGGTCCCTTAGATGTATTCGGCCCCAGATGTTGGGGCCCCCGTGAGCATGGGACCATACCAGCAGGGGCCCCCAGCAGCTGGGTCCCTAGGGAAAAGTGGATCCCATTGGCAAAGGGCCCCTATAGATGCAGTGACCCCAGACGTTGGGGCCCTCGTGAGCAGCGGCCCCCACGAGCAGGGACCCATACGAGTAGGGGGGCCCAGCTGGGGTCCCTAGGGGAAGTTGACCGCTATTGGCAGTGGGCCCCCAGATTCAGTCGTCCCCAAACGTTGGGGCCCCTTGAGAAGGGGCCCCATGAGCAGGGAGCCAACACGAGCAGGGGCCTCCAGAATCTGGGTCCCTAGGAAAAATTGGCCGCTTTTTCAGTGGGCCCTTAGATGTTACTGGCCCCAGACGTTGGGACTCTTCCAGCAGAGGCCTCTAGCAGCTGGGGTCTCTTGGGAAAGTGGACCCCCATTGGCAGAGGGCCCCTAGATGCAGTGGGCCCCACACGTTAGAACCCTCGTGAGCAGGGGCCCCAGCTGGGGTCCCTAGGGGAAGTTGCCCCTCTTGGCAGTGGCCCCTAAATGCAGTGGCCCCCCAGATGCAGTCGTCTCCAGACGCTGGGGCCCCCGTGAGAAGGGAGCCCTACGAGCAGGGAGCCCTACGAGCAGGTTCCCCAGCAGCTGGGGTCCCTAGGATAACTTGTCCCCTTTTTTCGGTGAGCTCCCTAGATGTAGTCGGCCCTAGGCGTTATGGCCCCGTGTGCAGTTACCCCCACGAGCAGGGATCGTCAGGAGCAGGAAGCCCCTTGACGTAGGGGCCCCTTGTAACAGCCTTCAGGGGCAGGGGGACCAGAGGCTGGCGGCCACACATCTAATTACAATCGGCCCTTTGGTCAGGGGACCTTCTGGTGGCAGTCGGTTACAGAAGCAGGGGCCCACAGGGAAAGAAGCCCCTACTGGCAGTCAGAATCAGCGAACAGGGACTTTCAGAGACAGATAACTGTCTAGCTGCAGTCCGCCTTAGGCGCTGGGGCCCCGGCGAACAGGGGAACCTCAAGAGCGGGGGAGGGGACCCACGAGCAAGGAGCCCAAGGAGCAGGAAACCCCTTGGAGTAGGGGCCCGCTTAGAACACTTTTTAGGGACTGCGGGCCTCGGAGGCAGGCGACCACACAGGCAAGGGCCATCTAGCTACAATCGGTCCTGGGGTCAAGGGACCTACTGGTATTTCAGAAGCAGGGGCCCCACAGGAAGAAGCACTTAGTAGAATTTGGCCCCAGGGGCAGTGGACCCAGAAGCAGAGGCCCCTATTGCCATTCAAAGTCGGCGAGTAGGGCGCTTCAGAGCCAGAGGGCCCCCCTAGCTGTAGTCAGTCCCAGGCATGGGCACCCTGCGAGCAGGAGGCCTACACGAAAAAGGGGCCCAAGAGCAGGGGGGTACGGTATGGGAGCCCCAGGAGCAGGAATCCTCCTAAAGTGGGGGCCTTCTTGTAGAAGTCTTCAGGGGCAGGGGGCCCAGGAGTCAAATAGTCACACGGGCAAGGGCCAGCTAGTTACAATCGGCCCCTCGGAGGCCCTCTAGTGGTAGCCGGTTTTAGAACCAGGGACCCCCAGGGATTTTTTTCCGCCTATGGTCTACTTCCTCTTCTCTGGATGCTCTATGCTTTGCTTTCGTGGCCGGTCTACTATCCCTCCCTCTATGCCCCTCTGCCAGGAATATATTACTCTGCGGAACTCCCTATTCCCCTTGAATCCACTCATGATAAGTATGCTTTGCTCTAGGTAGATCCAGTTTACTTTTCATACCCCTCTATCCGCCTACGGTAAGTGTGCTTTGCTGTACGTCGCCCTGGTCTACTTTTCCACCCCTGAATCCGCCAATACCTATCGATTATGTTTTGTTATATAGGACCCCCATCTAGTTACCCTTCTTTAAATCCGCCAATGATCTGTCCCCATGCCTGAATGCGCCTATGCTAACTCTGGGGTGAACTAGGGGAGACTGGGGTCAAATGTAACACGGGGCAATTGTAACACTGGCCATATTGGCTCAACTAATCAATGGTTGGCGCTAGTGGCATGACCGGAAATGCGCAATCAGCTGCTGCCTTTGTTAACGAAGTTTCAACTCGGTGCAACGGGTAAGTCAGACGCTATTAACAATTATGTGTTTTTGGGGGCGTTTGGTAAATTTTTGAAAAATCTAAAGATGATTAGTTTATTGATGGGTATGATAAGGTACAGCGGAAACAGTTTCAGTGCATAAAGAGTGTTTAATTAGCTACGAAATGAGCACAGAGTCTGTCGCCTAGGCCAGCTCGTTGAGCAGCAATTTGGTTTAAAAAGTTGCGCGCTGCGATGGGTACAATTGTAACATTTCTCTTGGGGTCAGATGTAACAATGTTACAATTGACCCCAATGGCCTTACGACGTAATAAACTTGCTTCTACGGCACAAATGCAGTAGCTAGGTTAGTGATTTTATGATCAGGCGCGCACCCAGGATGTACGTTTGGGGGACTGACGAGGGGACGTCAGGCCGATGAAGGGGCGCACTTGTTCACCCAAAGGGGCCAATCTTCATATCCTGGGGGAGTGATGAACTTTCTGTTTCGCAGACCTAGTGTCAACTGTTTTTGGGAGGAGGTTCTTGACACGTTGGGGAGGGGGGGTGGGGAGCAGGCCTGGATCCAGGCCGACCGTTGGGGGGCAAAGTGGCCTAAAATCGGGAAAACATGGATTTTGAAGAAAATCGACAAAAATCGGGCGATTTGGGGGATTTGCCCTGTTTTCCCTTTGGATCCTCCAGTGGGGAGAGGGAGGGTGGAGTGCGGGCCTGCTGCCCCCTGGGTGCGCTACTGTTTATGACTTGCTTTCCAATGATATGTTTGTTCGTAGGTTGGTAAATGTTTCGGAAAGTGGCAATGTGGGCTGCCCTATAGAATATTTCGTATATTGGAAAATTAACGATGATAATTGAGGTTTAAGGGCACGTCAGCTGCTCAGGCTATATGTGCCCAGTTTGAAAAATTAACGAGATTTCAGTCAAATCATAAATATATTTTTGTAGGTAGTCAGTCCAATAGGCAAATGTGCCAAAAATAATACGTTTTTGGTTCTAGAAAGGGTCATTCCTTTTCGGCAACAAGTTCAAGATTTACTGACCGGACTGATAAACAAATTTTTTACAGGAATTTTGATCTAAATCACCGTTATTCGGTTTTGTGTTCATCTTTCCAAAAAATTGCATCGGCTGTGTTTTCAAACAAATGTCTCTAACTTTCAGAGAATACCTCGTTTTGCACCACGCACTACCGAACGCGGGACTCGACTGTAGACGGTCCATGAAGCTGAAGTGAAGGCCAAAATGCAGAAGTGTTTGCATTATGATTTTTTATGGTACAAATAAATCGTCAAAATTCATACGGCTTTAACATGTTGAGGTCCATTTGACAACGATACAGGTAAGAACACCTGAAGTTGGATATTAAATATATATATTAAGCCCACGCTTTCAACTTCTTGGGTGTTTGAGGGTATTATCCGTTGAGCTGAGGTTTCTGTAAACTCACGCGGGCTAAACGTGGAAATATTTGCATATTTTGATATTGCAAATCCCCTCTTAATTTGATTTTTTTTTTTCAACACCAAAACTTTTTCTTTTTGGCTTTAACATGGTACAATTGACCCCCGGTGCTGTTACAATTGCCCCTCACGTGGGGTCAATTGTAACAGCTGAAGTAAATTTTTAGAAGTGAAATTTTGATCCCTAATTATTTGTGTTTTTAAATCTTTCTACGTCTGTCAGATTGCAAAATCTGCAAAGTTGATGAAAATATAATTATAAGTGCTCTAACTCAAAGCACTATTTCTCCAGAACCAGAAATGTGAAATTTGTTGCAATTGACCCCAGTCTCCCCTACTACAGTTTTATCCTGAATCTGCTGCCTATGTCAGTCATGCTTTGTTTTATAGAATCCCCGTCTACTTCCCTTCCCCTAAATCCGCCAATGGTCGGATGCATATATGCCAAAGGTTCCTTGTTCCGTGGTGCGCTGCAGCAATGTCCCCTCCTGAACCCGCCTATGGCAACCACGCTGTGATCTACAAGGCCCGTTGTGCTTTTGCGAGAGACTGTCCCATCTTCCCCTCCTGCATCCGCCCATGATAAGTAAGCTTTGTTTAATAGAACCCCATCTACTTGTCCGCCCTTGGATCCGCCAATGATTCGCATCCTCATCCCGGCATACCACTATGCTAAGAATCCCTTTTTTGTGGTGAACCGCAACAATTTCCTCTCCAAAATCCTCTATGCCAAGCACGTTGTGATCGACATAGTCCATGCGCTGTATTTTGTGAAACCCCGCCCCATTTCTCCTCTTGAATCGGCATTTGACATGTATGCTTTGCTCTCGTGTGACCCGTCTACTTTCCCTCCCATGAATCCGCCTATGACAGAAATGTTTTGCTTTATATGAGCCCGTCTACTTCCCCTCCCCTGTATTCACCTATTGTCTGCTCTCCCCTCCCCGGATGCACCTAGGCCAACGATTCCTTGCTCCGTAGTCGGCTGAAGCAATTCCCTTCCTGAATCCGCCGCTGGAAAGCATGCTGTGATCTACAGGTCCCATGTGTCATGCTTTGCAGGACACTGCCCCATTTCCCCTCTTGAATCCGCCTACTGCATGTATGCTTTGCTCTACAGTGACCCAGTCTATTCTCACTCTCCTGTATCCGCCTATGGTCCACACTTTCTTCCCCTCATACGGCTATGGCAAGAATACTTTGCTTCATGGTACACCAGGCCATTCAACATGTTAACTGGGGGTCCATTTGCCCCCCTCCCAGTCGGCCGAAATGCCCCCCCCCAGTGCCCGGATATTGGCCCCCCAGTGAAATAGACAGATGACTTAAAATTGACCAAATGCAGACTCTCCTAACGAAAATAAGACAGAACACCACCCGATAATTATAACTTTAGTTCTATTTCTGGTTCCAAATTGGCAATCCACAAAAATTGTGTTAAACAATTTCTACCCGTGGCTGTCTACTCCATCGTGAGAAGACGAAACAAAGCGCGTAGTTACGGGAAATCCCGGCAAAGCAGCCTCAGCATCAACCAATCACAACGCTGGAGAAGAACGCTGGCCTACAACCAATCAAACATCCTGTTCTATCCGACCGGAAGCCCACATCCCAGCCAGTACTGTGACATTGAGTGATGCTTTCATTTCACACGCAGTCAGTTGTCAGCGCTAAGAGCTCGTTCGTGGATTATACGGGACACAGTGTATTCAAAGTGCATAAGACTGGTTGCTTGTGTGGCAGTATGAACTGTTTAGCCTTTTTATTTATTATTGTGGTGGTAGCATACATAAGCGTCGCCACTGGCAAAAAAAAAACTGAGGGGGCCAGCCAAACTTCAACCTGATGCTGACAGTAAACTTCCCACGTTAGTACCAAAAACTTTTAGAATTTGGGCTGCTTGTTGCCTTCCGCAGCGGCTGGTTATACAAATTTCCGGTTTACTCCCATTTTGACTGAGATCAGCAAATTGTTGGTCAAAAAGTGGGGGGAGGGGTGATTGATGATCCCAAAAAAATGTTCTGGTCATGTGTATAAAATCATTTGATGGCAACGCGGGGCTGGAAGGCAGGCCATTTTTTAAAATGTTAACTGGGGGGCCATTTCCCCCCAGTCGGCCGAAATGCCCCCCCAGTGCCCGGAAATTGGCCCCCAGTGAAATAGACAGATGGCTTAAAATTGAACAAACGTAAACTCACTTGACAAAAATAAGACAGAACACCAACCGATAATAACAATTTTGTTCTATTGCTCATCCCAAATTGGCAATCCACAAAAATTGTGTTAGGAATTTCCACCAGTGGCTGTCTACTCCATCGTGCAAAAACGAGACAAAGCGCGTAGTTACGGGAAATCCCGACAAAGCAGCCTCAGCACCAACTAATTACAACGCTGGAGATAACCTAAAACTAATAAAACATCGTGTTCTATCCGACCGGAAGCCCAGCCAGTACCGGGGGATTGCAAGATGCTCTCATTTCACACGCGATCAGTTGTCAGCGCTCAGAGTTCGTTCGTGGATTAGGCGGGACCCCATGTAGTCACAGCGCTTCAGACTGGTTGCTGGTGTGGCGTTGCGAAGTGCTTAGCCTATTTATTTATCACTGTGGTGGTAGCATTGGTAAAAGTTATAGTGAGATCAGTGCATATTTTTTCTGTAAGTTGATAAGTTGTTAGTTGGCTTTTCTCATCGATTTCTTGATGTTGTAAATGGGGAGAGATTATATATTCGGCCAGCCCTTCGTCAGAATCAAAGCTAGCTCCTAAGAAACCCTTCTAACAGGGAAAGAGTTGGCGACGCCATATGACCCTGACAGTTGGTACGTCGATAAGCCACAAAAATTATTAACTTGTTTTTGCACCACATTTCCTAGATGATTTTGACAGCAACAGCCACACATCATAGTAGGTATGTACATAGAAACTTGTCTCGATTTAGACTATAAACCATATGTGTTCGATACTTTAGGAATTTGCTTACCTTGCTATACTCATAAAGGAAAATAAGAAAATAGTTTATTCATTTTTAATACATTGCGGCAGAATCAGGGCTGCCAGGCTGGCCATTTTGTGGTCAAATATTTAGATTTTGGGCTTTTTTGTCGTATTTGGCCGCGCGATTTTTTCGGTTGGCCCTCTCTTGGAATCTGGCCTTCGTTGGCCCTTTTTCTAGCAGCTGGCACCTAAGCTCTTTTTGGTTTGTCCCTTGTATAAATATGGCTTTTCTTGACCTTTTCCGGGCTTGAATAAGATGTTCTGACACCAATAAAGGATCAGGGAAGCAGAAAAAAACTGTTATGCCAGTGGAAAGAGAACTCTGAAAAACACGATCCAAAAAATGACCCACCGAAAACCGGACGCGAAGGATGCGATACTATAGGCACCTTTTGGATGGAAAGTCTATGGCAAAGTGCGTTTTGAGGCTCCACCCTCCCCCTCCTACTTAACAAAATCCTATATCTACCGCTGTTGAAAGAGCAAAAAAACTCACGGTTGGAAAAATATTAAATGTTAGCGGGGAGTGGTGCGGCTAAGATGATTGATGATGGTAAAACATTTTCTTGTTATGTGGATAAAATCATTTGATAGCCACGCGGGATTGAAGGGGCACTCCTGGCCTCCTATTTACCCGCGCCCCACCAGGGGTCCGGCGCCACCTTCGCCCCACTGAGGACATCGATGAGCCCCTTTCTAACTCCGAAAATATGGGGATTAGCGCAAATCTGCAAAGTGCATTAGGATGCTCATGTAACTTCAGTATGATTTTACTTAACACGCGCCCCGCTGGGGGGGCGAAATTCGCCCCCTCCTGGTTTTCCCCAGATAACGCAAAAACGAAGAGACGCAGAACAACGAAACTTACAGTACCTTATCCCTAATGAATTTTACACATCTGACCAAATTTTTGAGTTAGGGTCATGTCAGGTCAAGGAGCTATTCAGGGTCAAGTGACCCGACCTCAAAACCTAAAATTACGAGTTTGAAGCAGCGCCCAGGGAACATTAGCAAACCGATCAGTTTGAAACTTCCACAATATGATAAGGTCATTAGGGTCTACAAATCTGCTATCTCGGAATTTTGATACTGTTGACCTAAGGTGGGGTCAATTTTTGGTCACCCCATTATAAGTCTATGGTGAAAAATAGAATAGACTCATTTTCAGTAAATACTGGATAGATAAAGCTAAAAATCCTCAAACTGTCTATTCTTACTACGATCTTGACCATAAAGTTCATTTTTTTAGCATCTGACCTCTCAAAGGTCATATCAGGTCACGGGAGCAGAGAGTGATTGTTTTGCCAATAACTTTTCACTGAATTGAGATAAAGCTCCCATTTTGCTTATATTGTCGCGGGGAGTCTATTGATATGCAACATGACCATACCAGATACCCTGGCCTAGGTCGAGGTCAGGTCATTTTGACTATTTGACCTAGCAAGGTCATATTATACATCATTCGATTCGCCGCGATGAGAGGAATCCAATGCTGCATAAAGATTTGCTCTAGCTCCCCTGAGGACAGATCTAGAGAGGGAAACGTACACTGCTCTGTTGTAAGCCTATGGAGCCTTCTTTGACCTATGCTGACCTCAATATTGACCTGACATAAAAATTCTTCTTATAAAATCTCTTGGTCTTGTCAAGAGCTTTCGAACACCGCCCGTAATTTTCCTTTAGCTTTCGTGGGGAACGAGATACGGAGGGGGCGAAAAACGCCCCCAGCGGGGCGCGTCATGGTAGGGACCCCAGCGGGGCGTGTGTTAACACGTTTAGGCGCTCAGGAGAATGGTTTGACCTCCAGAAGTCAAGTTGGGTCACGATAGGCTATTTCTACTAAAATATGCAATGCTTAAGATACCTGGGCATGGCTCTCATGCATTAGAGCTATCGAAATCTTCTGTTGTACGCTTGATAGGAAAGTGCCAGGGCTTTCTCTGCTATGTGGAACATAATGACCTCCCGCCAATGGTTTGACCTCCAGAGGGCACCTCTTGACCTAAAATGATCTGGGGTCATGAAAGGTCAGAAAGTGACCTTGCCGTACATCAAACGGAAGTCATTGATGAGATATACACGATGACGTTTAATTCAGCGCTCTAGTTTGATGAGGTTAAAAGTTATTGTCAGAATACTGTTTTTTACACCTGGTGACCTGTGATGACCTCAGGTAGATCAAAGGGAAAATATCGCCCCTGGAATCCGTGAAAGGGTAGCCAAGAATGCTTTTCTAAGAAATCTGAGAATTTGCAACCATTTTTGCGACTTTTAGATCTTAAGACAGCTTTTTCCATGTTTTTTTGTATGGGAGAAGTCCCCTTGTACCCTGATCGCAGGTCACCAAATATAAAAAAATCTGGGTATCCAATTTGTAGAACCTGGAAGGGTCATCAAGTGTAAATAGTTTCAAATCGATTAGATTAGAAATGTAGCTAATGTAGAGCTCAAAAGTTGAATTGAGGCTACCTTTGTTGACCTTGCCTGGTGACCTGATCTATTGTAGCCCGGGGTAAAAAATGTTTAGCGAGGGTGGGAAAACGATTGGCTGAGAAGTAGACTCCTCAACCACAGTGCTGCACCTCGTCGTATTTCAGTTATACTGAAAAAACCTTATGGGGCCATCGTTGTTTTCCCGATGGGACGGAGGTTAAATGGGCAGTAGGCCATGTCGTGATCACCCTTTTTCACAGGGTCTTTGATTACCGGGTGTTTTCTAATGTATTGATGGCCGCTGATCACGATTTTTTGGTCGAAAATTTCGAATTCGAAGAATATTTGCCCGCGCAAGCCGTTTGAAATTCTTCCGATTTGCCAAAATTTCGATGTTTTCATATCTCACGGACAATAAAAGGCAACTGATGTATTGAAGGGCTCCAGAACTTTAAAACCATTGAATCTTAACAATTTGAAACCTTTTTTGACTCCTTGAAATATATATTTACCCGAAAAGTACCTTGGAAAGACAGGGATGTTTGAGCTTAAAAAGATGATAATAGATGGCGCGCATGACACAGCCGTCAATCAGTGTCCCGCTACGTCGCTTATGACAGAAGCTATTAGCCAAAGGAGCTGGAAATAGGATTTGAGCCTATTATGAATTCGATGAATGAATATTTACCTTCACAAGATGATCTAGATTTCTCTCGCTTGCAGTTTTAAATATTATTGGTAATGGTTGCTTTCAAAGCAGATCCAATCAAGATCAGCCAGCCATATATAGATTAGGTATCTAGGCATGTAGTCACTGCGGATCAATTTCAAGTATTAAAATGTATGCAAGAGCCAGTCGATTATATTTAGATTAGTCTTGCTATCACTAGCAGGGAGAATACCGTATTTCAGGAAAAATGAAGCTACACGACACCCAGCTTGCCGTCAATACATGCCGTTGTCGGTCGAATTGTGATGCTACGGCTTGAAGAGATGGAGGCCAGGGGAAGTGGACGAATTTCATGTTTCAATAGCTTCAATATTCGAACCGACCGCTGATGAAGTTACCGAGACTTACAGAAGAGCATCTGTGCCGGGAAGAAACAGGTACAAAGTTCGCTGTGAAATAAGGAAGCATTATAATTTGAAGGAAGCGATCAGAAGGCGCCTACAAAACATGAAGATATTGTAAGCATGGACGCAGCATGACAACATTGTTTGACATATCAAACAGAGCTCTACCATCAAGGTATCGGCAAACAGAACATTTCTGGAAGACCAGCGAGGAGCACAGGGTTGTATATTGGTGGCTTGATGCAGTTGTGACAGACCATTGGAGACGGCAGCAGCTGAGGCTAGCCACTGCTGCTGTCGTTGTGGCTACCGGGGTTCTCCGGATGTTGCGTTCTGACGGAGCCGAAGCTGCGTCAGAACGCAACGGAACCATTGACAGCGACCGCTGGTGGTATATGCAGCAGTGGCTTCCTTTTGTGCATCACACCAGCGCTGACAGACGCCGCACGCGAACGGCTCTGGCAGGCATAAATCAATCTCGGAAGAAAACTTGTTTCTAAATGTTCGGAAGTCGTTTATAGACTTGTCAGGGTGTTGTCATATTATTGTGCTCGAATACGGACGGCCGGCCTCCCGATCAGGCCTTTTGGCGACGAGCGTGGCTTGCCGCAGCTGCTGCCGTCTCAATGGTCCGTCCGACTGCATCAAGCCAACAATTTACAACCTCTGTGCTTCTCGCTGGTCTTCCGGAAATGTTCTGTTTGCCGATGCCTTTGATGGTAAGCTCTGCTTTATATGTCAAACAATGTTGTCATACTTTGTCATGCTTACAATATCTTCATGTTTTGTGGTCGCATTCTGATCGCTTCCTTCGGTTACATGCTTCCTTATTTCCGCGAACTTTGTACTTGTTTCTTGCGGCACAGATGCTCTTCTGTAAGCCTCGGTAACTTTCGGCGGTCGGTTCGATTTTCAGCTATTGAACGTGAATTCGTCCACTTTCCTGACCTCCATCTCTTCAGCCGCAGCATCGTAATGTGACCGACAACGTCGCTCAATCGGCTGGTTAAGCGGCAGATGCATGTTATGATGTTAAGCGGCTTGACGGCTGCGCTAGGTGTGGTGTGCTTCTTTTTCCCGAAATGCGGTATTCTCCTTGCTAGTGATAGGCTAATCTAAATATAATCGACTGGCTCTTGCTACTTTTAATACTTGAAACTGATCCGTAGTGACTACATGCCTAGATACCTAATCTTATATGGCTGGCTGATCTTAATTGGACCTGCTTTGAAGCAACCATTACCAAAATATTTAAAACTGCAAGCGGGAAATCTAGATCATCTTGTGAAGGTAAATGTTCATTCATCGAATTAAAAATAGGCTCAATCCTATATCCAGCTCCTTTGGCTAATAGCTTCTCGCATAAGCGACGTAGCGGGCACTGATTGACGGTGCGTCATGCGCCATTTTATCTCTTTTAGTCAAACATCCCTGTCTTTCAGGTACTTTTTCGGGTAATATTTTTCAGGAGTCAAAGGTTTCATTGTTGATTCATGGTTTTAAGTTCTGGGGCCTTTTCATCATCAGTTGCTTTATTGTCCGTGGATATGAAACATCGATTTTGGCAACCGGAAGAATTTCAACGGCTTGCGCGGGCATATTCTTCATTCAATTTTCGCCGAATCGTGATCGCGGCCTCATACTTAAACACCCGGTAATCAAGCCCTGTGAAAAGTGGTGATCCTCCTAATGGGCAGTGCGCAAAAAAATATTGTGTCAAGTCAAGATCGAACTGTCAAACATTAGTTTAAAACAGTAATACAAGTTATACTTCTGTGAGTTTATGGTTACTGTGAGGGGTCGTTTTAGTCTCAAATCTGACTTCTGTGATATTTATTTGGCTGTTTTAGTGAAAGTAAAATTTAGTCCCTTTTGGCCCTGCTTCTAACTCGGTTTGGCAATTTTCTGCTGAAAAACTTACCAGCCCTGGGCAGCATCTATAATTTCTAGAAGATGGAAAGACACAAAAATTGGGCAACATTTTCAACACTAGCGCTTCTAACTCTTATTAACGCCCCCCCCCAAACGGGGTGTGGATCCCCTGAAAACACATAATGGCCAGCACAAGAAATGCCCCCACTGACATTTCCTTAAAAAATGCCCTGCTGGAATGTCACCCCTGGCTTCCTATTAGATGGGTAGTGCGCTGAAAATATTGCGGCAAGTCAATATCAAACTGTCAACAATTAGTTTTAAACAGTGATACACATAGGCGGATCCAAAGGGGGACAAGGGGGGCACGTGCCCCCCCCCCGATCGACCCTCGGCGCCCCCTGAAAGGTCGATGGCGCCCCCCTGAAATGTCCCTTCCCACCCCCCCAGGATGCGAAAGTCGGCGCCCACCGATAGGATTTGGCGCCCACCTGATAGGTTTTGCCGGTCATAAGTGGCGCCCCCCTGGTCCGGATGGCGCCCCTCCCGGAAGGTGCCCCCTCCGATCGGCAATCCTGGATCCGCCTACGGTGATACAAGTCGCTTTTTCAGTGGTTTTATGACTACCGCTAGGGGTAGTCTTAGCCTCAAATGTGGCTTTTGTGGTGTTTATCTGGTTATTTTAGTGGAAATAAAATTTGGCCCCTCTTTGGCCCTTTTTCTAACCCGGTTTGACCTTTCCGCTGAAAAAAACTGGCAGCCCTGGGCAGCATCTATAGTCTTTAAATTTGGAATAACTAAAAAATTGAGAAACATTTGTTTAACACTAACGCGTCTAAGTTTTATTAAACCCCTCACACTTGGGTCATGATCCCTTGAAGTAATTATAATGACCAGCACAAGAAATGCCCCCCCCACTGACTTTTCCTTAAAAAATGCCCTGTGGTACACCGCAATATTTTCCCCCTCCTAAATTCACCTGTGTAAGTACACTTTGTTTTTCTGCGGCACGGTTCACTTCCCCTCCCCTGAATTCGCCTATGGCAGTTTTTTTTATTTGACAAGGGCCCCGTCCACTTCCCCTCCCCTTGAATACGCCCATGCCAAATTTGCGCTTTGTTTTACGGCAGCCCATCCACTTCCCCTCCCTGAATCCGCCTATGGCAAGCAGTGGCGGATCTAGCCGGTTGGTTTGGGAGGGCCAAACCAAAGTCGAAAAGCAAAAAAAACGTCGCGCAGTGACAAATTGCGCTACAATATGCCTTTTCGGTAGGATTTTGAGAACTGGAGACGAAAAGCAAAAAAACGTCACGGGGTGAAAATATGGGCTCAAGATACATCTTTTCTATCCAAGCCCCAATATTTCCACTGAACTTCTAATTCTGTTTGAAGTTGAGAGTTGAAGCACCAAAATTTTGCTTACAAGCTAAAAAGGAGTCGGGGGAAAAAGGAGGTCGATCGCTTTGGGGGCAAAACATAGTTTTGCCCCGAGCTTTTCCGTTTGGGGGCATTGCCTTTTTGCCCCCTGGATCGCCACTGATGGCAAGTATGCTTTGTTTTATAGGATCCTCGTCTACTTCATTTCCTTGGATCTGCCTATGGCTTACATTCTGAACTCCCTTTGCCAGCATGCCCCAATGACATGCTGCTGTGATTCATACAGTGGGTATTTTGATCATAAGCTTCTCCAAAAGTTAAGAAAATTTGAGCAGTTAGACCATTTTAACTGTGGAACATCTCCAGTTCTTCAATTTTCCTCACTTTTAGAAACCTCCAACTCCCTAGAGTTTTTTTACTAACCAGTGGACCCTATGAACAGTGGACCTTTTGAAATATGGACCCTTTGAACAGTGGACTTTTTGACATAGACCCGACTGGGGCTAATTCCGATAAATGGCGCAGTATGGGAATGTTCCAGTCGTTCCAGTCCCTCTTGCATGTAGTAAAGGTATCTTGCTTGCAAAAATCCGAGTTTTTGGTGCCAAGCCCTTTGTAAAAAAATTACCCAAGACAAATGACGCAAAGAATTACAACACGTGAATTATGATTATAATAACCAAGAACAAAGCAACAATAACGCATTCGATATATTTCTTTGCGTCATTTACCTTGGGTATTTCTGAAGGCTGGTAGGGCTAGTAGGTATTTTCTGAAAAAGAACTCTGGCACCGAAAGCTCTCGGATTTTTGCAAGAAGGCTTAGAACATCAAGAAGGCCTGGAACATCCCCTATGTTTCAGCGTGCAAAGGCCATAAAGGGCATTGTCACTGATCGCCAGAGCCACGGTTCCTATAGACACGGTTCGGACATGACAGCCAGCTGACTGCCTGATTTGGCAGCATGTTGAGTATATGGTAGTATTTTCGAGGGTTTTGTTCAAGATACCTTAGATTCTGGTAGCAGAAAAAAGAATACAGCGTTTTGATTTGTTGAGCGAAACATTCGAAACAGAATTCCGAAGGAATTAGCATGAAATTCATCGTGGATTTCCTTTTTATAAAAGCATATCAGGGACTAAAAACTGCACCCAGAAGATACCCTGATCAATTTTACATACCAAAAATAAAAAACATACCCTTAAGCACCGCTTAACTTCTCCAACTGGCCCGCGCCCCAAACCCCTGCAAACAGCCCCATTGGAATTACATGTTAAATTTTGCTGCATAAAAACGCAGACCCAGAAATGGAACCTTCAAAACCCCCAGAATTCTAGAGAGGTATCTCATGTCCGCCCCCTGGCCAGAGCAGCATATTTCTGTGTTGCAGTGGTGTCATTGAAGCTATATCTTCTATTGAATCGGAAGGAAAAGGATATTCCGAAGAAGTTGTGTCCCTATTTGTTCTTGTTTTGGGTGAGTCGACAAACCCTCGTCGGTGGGCAAGCTTGCAGGTACGCGTAGTTAATGAAGTTGAAGTTGAGAATAATGGAAAGAGGCCTGTAAAGGACCCTGTAGCTTCTTTCAAAAACATTAACCTCTTTGTTCACTGGAATGAATTGGTTTAGGTGTGTGGAGGATACGTTCGGATATATGACAAATGGCTTGTCAGGACATTTACAGGAACCAATTCAATGTATGCATCAAAGTTTATACTTAATGTATGTCTAGCTTGTACTTTTTGTTAGCCCAGAATGTGTTTGTTTTGTTCAGAATGAAATTTGTTTTGAATGCAGTCAACAATTAGGCTGATGTTAACATTAATTCAACATTGTTTCCACAAATTTTTGAGGTGTTAATATTTGCATAATTATGGATGCTTACTCAGGCACTCATGCTATATAGATCTAGCTCAATCCAAATCTGATACACTACCGAACTAATTGGACCCCTTTGCATTTGCAACTATGCCAGTCTGCAGAATGTGGCAGATTTTGACAAGATCTCATTGGGGCAGCCTCAGGGGAGATCTACCAATTTGGGGCAGCTTTTGGCCCAGTCTGCAAAGTATGGCAGCAGGCCAGACAAGCTGCACCAGCCATCTAGAATTCTCCCCAATTCACATCACCAGCTGTCAACATCATGGCACTGCAAATTTCTGTTCAAGACGCACAAACAGTCTTCAGGACTTTATTACCTTTTGGCTGTTTGCTTCAACCAGACAGCTGACTGCAGAGGGTAATTCTGAAGGAAGACAAATTAATCACTTAGACACTTAAAGAGATATGGTTTTCAACCTTTTCCACCTCACTCTCATCGATGCTCAACACAGTTGTCCACGCCAAAGCACCAATTCCCCCAAAAATGAAAATCTAAGCAGTATCATAGCCCACCACACACGGCAGAGACTGTAACCAGTGCGGGAAACGTTGCAGATATGGTGCTTTCCAATCTTGCATTGATGCAAATAAAAACCTTTAGATTGATAAACAATATTTTAAATAACTCCAGATAGTAGAAAAATCCTTTAAAGCATCAATTTTTTAACATAACCTAACCGTACCTAACCATTTTTTGATTTAGCAACATTGCCTGCGGCGCCGACTTTCGCCTCCGGCGGCCTCAGCTTTGCTGGCTAACACAGGCAAAGTCTGGGCCTTCGGAGGACTCATGTCTGCTCGCTTGGCTAGTGGGCTGCACTTGCTTTGCTCGCGAACTGTCCTGATTCACAAAATCTTTGAATGACACTGCATTGGTAAATCTGGATTTTCCCTTACTGTACTTACATCATCACTGGTGGGGAGATCAGTCAAAAGCCGAGATTGATTTCTCTTGGCGGGAAATGTGCTGATTCATATAGCGTTTTTCTGGAGTACTTCATCCAAGATCTAGAGTATTATTTATGTATTGAATTATTATTCTGGAATCCAATCTGGCATCATGAATTAACATCATGTCTATTTACTACACGATTCTTCTGGTGGTGCAGCGGTAGTTGTGAGGTATATGACAGATTTTTTCCGAATTATATTGTAAAATCAAATCAGCGGGAAGTGAGTATTATATTTTAGCTCAGCACGCCTGATGACTAGGAAACCACGCTTTACTAGTCCGTAGGTAATGCATTAATTTGGCTTCCTTCAGTTATACCCTGCAGAGGAGGGACAGGGGGCCAACATGACATGGGAAAATGAAACAAAGGATGGTTAAGAGCATGCTGCTACAATTAATGGCGCTTAGTCCCAGTCTGTGGTTTCTGTGGAGCAAAAGAGGAAAATATCATGTAACCCCATGCAGACTGTGAGGTCCTGGCACACTGATTCCAGTTGTCACCATGCAAAGCTCAAACTCACAAGCCCACATGCAATTGATCAATGGTGCATGTATATTAACTCCAAACAGTCTTGCTTTAATTGTAACACAGAACTAGCACAAACCAAAAACATACCAAAGCATTATAAGCCTGGCTGTTGGTGATGCAAAAAATCATAAGCTTTAATCTTGCATAGGACATTAGATAACATTTGTAAACAAGAAACATTATTAAATTCTGATTTTTCACATTCTTCCCTACCGTGTTCGCAAGAGAACACATCTGCTACGCCCGATCTTGCACCTCAGCTGCGGTCTTTGTCACACTGTGAAGAATACTAACACAACACAGGTGCTCTGTGAATGTTAATTGTTGCCATTTCACTCATTCCTGCCTTTCTTAAGTCTCCATCTTTGTATCATCATTAGGTTGTAGATTCATTCCTTGTTAAGCACAATCTGAGGCTTTCCAGTGTGCACTTATTTTCCTTTGAATTCAATTTAAGTCCCAGAACTTATGTCATTAAAGATCATTGAAGGTGAGTAGGTACATCACAAAATTATATGTCATGGTCTTGCACTCCTCCCATAAAGTCTGTTCTGTCTGAAGAAGCAGTCTGTTCCTACAGCTGCCATGGAGGAAATCACTAAGGTGGTAGCCATTAGTCTCGAACCGCTCCGCCTGGTGAGTCTTCCGCCGATTCCGCCCCCTCCAGCCCAACACAGTACACCATAGCCAGCAAACAGCACATGCTAGGAAAACACGAGGGCAGAGAGACTGGGCACCAGAAAATCCAAAGGAAGGCTCGGGAACAACAGGTCCTGCAGTCACCATACCTTCTACAATAATTACTTAGTTTCCTCGAGAAGGCAGACATTGCGCACCAGACGCCGGTACGTGCAGCCAGCAGCAGTCTTCAGTTCCACTGAGCGGACCCTACCATCGGATCCAACAAAGGTCCTTGTGACTCGTGCCAGGGGCCAAAAACCTCTTGGGGCGTCGCTGTCTATCATAAGGACAATATCATCTTCCTGAAAGTTTCAGTTCTCTCCGGAGCACTTCGAGCGATGCATGAGTGTGGGCAGATATTCACGACGCCATCGCTTCCAGAAATGCTGGGCAAGCACCTGGCTGTCTCCATCTCTTACGGCTGCTGAATTGTTTGTCTCCAAAATATACCAGGTGACTGCACTTTGGTGTTGTTGAGCTATTTTATTGATTCTTGAAGTTCTGGTTGGCCTCCGGCAAAGTTCGTCGAATTATCAGAGTAAAACACGTCAGGCATTCCCCTTCAAGCCATAAATCTTCTCAATGATAGGAGAAAACTGTTGGTTTTTAAGCTATTAGCTATCGTTAGGTGTACTGCACGTGTACTCAAGCAAGTGAATAATACCCCGTACCACTTCTCAGTTTTACGTAGCCTTGTGACTGTCATATGACCAAAATAATTCACGCCGACAGCTGCAAAGGCTCTCGAAGTGTTGAACCGGTAATCTGGCAGATCTGCCATTCTGGGAGGTTGTGGCATCGCCTGGTGACGTTTGCACACTGCACTGTCATGAAGGATGCGTCGCACAGTTGGTTGCGCCTTAGGAATCCAAAACTGCTGTCGAAATTCCGTTCTTTCTAGTCCAGAATGAAGAACTTGGCCGTGCATGTGACTCACGATCAGTCTCGTTGTTTCATCTTTCGGTGCCAAGATGATCGGGTGACGCACCGAGAACGCAACTGGTGCCTTGTCTAGTCGTCCACCAGCTCTCAGTAAGCCGTCATCACCTAAGAAGGGCGAGATCTGATGAAACTGCCCTGTCCCCGCTGAGTCATTTCCTTGTGCTACTTATCGGATTTCTTTAGAAAAGTTCCGGCGTTGACACTCCTTCAGGATCTCCAATTCTGCGCTCTTGACTTCAGTGACAGAGGACCACGACGGAAGTCTTCCTTTCTCTCGATCTTGCGAGTAGCGATGAAGTTTCGCACGAATCGAACGATCCAAGCGACCACCGACGATAGCGAGTCGAAGACGAAAACCGTTCGACTTGGAAGCACATCAGAGCAGCTAACAATGACACTGCAACAGTCCTCACCTCCGGATCGTCATCCTGAACAGGTTTCAGGTTGGCGCTATATTACCTCGCAGGCTGGCGCGCCCTTAAACCCAAACAATCAACAGGTCTCAGCAGATCTTGGGGTGGCCAAAATTCTTCTGGCTTCTGAGTAATCTCTGGGCCAACCCACCAGGCGGTGTCAGACTTCAGTGACGATATTGTCGTCCCTCTCGAGCATGCATCGGCTGCATTCTGTTTTCCAGGAACGTACTTCCACTGTGACAGTTCAGACGTTTCTCTTATCTCTGAAACGCGGTTTGCCACACGCGTGTGAAACCGTCCCGATTCACACCGCAAATACTGAAGCACAGCCTTGCTGTCACTCCATAGACCAAACTTGTAGCTCAACTCATATCTCAGCACGTTTGCAACGTGAACCATCACCACAGCTGCCTGCAATTCCAAACGTACAATTGAAATCTGCTTCACAGGTGCAGGCCTCGACTTGAACACGATAAGGTTGCACACCTAGCTACCGTTGGGAGCAGTTGTTTTGACATATGGGGCGTTCCAGGACAAATCGACCAGGCACCTCCTGGATTTTATATAGCATAGTCTCATATTTCGTTCTAATTTCGTACGCAGGGCTATCAGAGGCGTAGAATTCAGATTTGGGAATATTTATTTCCTCAAAATAAGAGTTTTGGAGTTACAGCTTCCTGAAAATCGTGATAATCCGTGTTTTTGGCAAAACATGGTGGCATACAATCATTATTTGCTGTGTAGTCCTTCGTTATAGATGTTCATTTAAAACGTGATTGTATTCAAAATTATATTATCCAAGTTTGAGAATTTATTCTTTCAAAAATAATTATTTTTTATGTTTTTGGAAATTTATATCCAATTTTAAAACAATTTTTTCCTAGATGTGGCCAGTGATTCATCTTAAAATAACCTTCAGGAAAAATGTTTCCCTGTGCTTATGCGTTTTAATAAAATCAAGTAAATTTTGCTTTCTTGAAGTTATTGATGTCTTATCAGCCAAAGAGTGACGCCATGCGCGCGAAAATGGGCCGTCCGGCGCGCCTCACCGATAGCCGGCTGGCACTTCGGTCAACCGACGACACTCACGCGTGTGGTACTCAGCGGAGACTATGGGTTAGAAGTTTGTTGCTAGGGAAACATGCATCTATAAGCACATGGTATTGTGGACATTTTTATAAGATAAGGGTGTGCCGTTGACAAAAAATAGTTTCTAGACTTTCTTTTTCTTACATCTTTTGTTTTCGGCTTCAGTAAAGCTTCATTAAGAGTAAAGAATGTAAACAACATAAGTTATAAAGCATGTGTTTTGCGGCAAGGTGCAATCAATATTGTTCAGGTCTTGGCTTGAAGCGAATTCATAGCTAAAGGGCTGCGTTATGACAGTAGTATATTAGATTTAGTGGCATTTGGTTCGGTTCGCTGGCAGAGGAGACTGAATTAATGTACCAAAAAACAGTTTTAATTTATATTGAGGCATGAAAGTGACCTACTTTGATTCACAGCGGCAATAAGAAATTGAAAGCACACAGCGAAGTATAAACCAACTTCAAAGGATCAGTTCAACCAAAAGTGTATCTGTTAAGACGTAGTCCCGTCCAGCAGCGGCAATAAATGGGAAACATCGACTTCGGCTGGAGCTGTTTGGAGCGCCCAGTGATTCAGTCAATGGTGATTGTGTCCCGGCAGCGAACAGCTCTTCAGTAACTGCCTCCGGCTGCTGTCTGGCTATTCTTGAGCAATTGTGACGTTTTCCTAATTTAAATTTACTGTCTTGTAAGAATGCGACTTTTGCGGAGAACACTCGACGGAGTCAGTACTAGGGGTTCCATTTTTGGTCCCCAGAGCCGGGACTGGATACTGGGCCCGGCCGGGACTTTGTCGGGATCAACTGGGTTTGTACCGGGACCGTGCCGGGACCTCTGAGGATTAGAGAGCGTAATAACCTTAACTAGGACCTGTGTTCCTTGGGGCCCAGGTCAGACTGAGATTAGTTCATTTTTAACCAATTAAGTTAGTTTTCCCTTAGCATTTGATGAATAAATAACTTAATATGGCTAACTACGCACGCAAAAATTGTCTTACTTGCGCCTATATGGGGCTGTACATAAATGACGTCACGGGGGGGGGTGCGGGCCAAAAAGAGATATACCATGGCCAGAGCTGGAGATCTCTTCTCGATCCAGGGGGTTTTGGGTGGGTTAACGGCACGGGCAATACAAGCCCTAATTTAGTTTAAATAAGTCCCATGATGAAATGAAAATGAAATGAAACAACAAAATTACACATAATTCATGGCTGAAATAGAAAATTGAAGACACTGGTTGAAACGTATATGACAAGGCTGCGAATTTGTTCCTATTAACCCGACTTTTTTGCCAGGACCAATGCCAGGACCATGTTGGGTCTTGCCGGGACCAGTCAAGGCCTGCCGGTGCCGGGACTGGCGCAGGGACCAAGAATCTAGAAAAAGTAAATCGTCTAGTCAGCACCAGGGCTGGCAGCAGCCGGCAGAAAGTGGTTTAAACCGGTTTGAATAGGCTGGCATAAACCCCGGTGGCAAAAAGTGGCAACAACTATGAAACACTAAATATTAGATGTTATTCGAAATGGATATGAATGTAATGGCATCTTCTGGTGTGAAAACGTATGTTAGTGTGTATTGAGAAGATTTAGCACTCTCTTCTTCCAATTTATCACGCAACTTCAATGATCTGTTCAAACCAAATAGTCTTCTATAGTGCCGGCTAGACCGTCCCTTAAAAAATAAAAATTCGAATTTTGAGATGCGCACGGTAGTTTCTGGTTATTAATCGTATGTTGATGTCTGATTAAAAAAAATCACCCAGATCTGACAACTTTTCACGCAGGCTTTTTGCCCCTACTTTTTCCATGCATACACCCTATGGCGTCTTGCGAGCGGGCACGGCGGGCGGCCATTAACTACTTCTGCCAACTGCGAAATGATGAAGCTGGAAACACTTCGCTGGAGTCATAATGTTTGCTACGTAAGAAAACTTTCCTTGCTACTTTTTATAGCCCCCTGGCATTTTGGCTCACTTAAATTTCGTATCAAACCTACAAGATTAGTTAAACCTAACCACGGTGAGACTCGGGCGTCATAGTTATGATAAAGATGGGAGCTTAATTTTCACTGTGCTTGTTGACAGAAAATAAGGTAAACAAAACACCTAAAAAATCACCTTTAGCAACTGTTAGCTTCGTTTTACTTTGTAAAAAGTTGACCTTAATATAATTTTTTATGTGCAATCATGGCCTTTTTTAACTTCATTTTCGTGGAAAAAAGCTAGTTGGTGAAGACAATGAAGGTATTTGATGTTAGTCTTATAGTTCTCCCTCACAAAATTATGGCCACGGGTACTGCCAGCACTGTAGGATGCTGTTGAAGCTATGTGCTCATCTTCTTCGATTCACTCTTGATAAGCTTCCCGTCCCTGCCTGCCTTTCTTCCGATGATCAGCCACGACAGCCAATGTGTTCTGGAGACCAGATTCCGTCCTGGTGTTTCGTATTACATCCTTGGCGAGTTTCACCGTTCTCTCGGATGGATCATCCACACAGGTGAGGTTCATTAAAAACTGCTTGAACTCAAAATAGCCTTGATGCTGGTACCAAGTGTGGACATACTCAGACAACCATCCCAGCCTATGAAGCTTGCCTAGCTTGATCTGCTGCCATCCTCAGGCCAGAGAGTGGCGTCATTAACAAAACAGGGCCAGGGACGGTGGATTTCCCGTCAGGACAAAACTTTCTTTCGGTTTACATGAGCGCTTGGGCTGCTCCCTTGTTCTCCTTCTCTGAAACGTCATCGTCTGCAAGAAAGAAAACAGCAAGTGCTGGAGACAGGTAGTCAAGATCACTGTTCAGACTCTGGAGAGTTTTTTGCCGGTGCCGGTCTCATTTTTCTTGCCATGCACATTCTATCGAGCCATATTGGCCTGTTCAGTGCAGAGGCCAAGGAAGAAATTGAGACAATGACAGAACTCTGTGGGATCTATCACGCATAGCTCTTCATGAGGACGTCGCTACCGGCCGCCACACCTTAAAATGACCTCCGAGCCACTCAAGAAATGCGTCAATACAATAAAATGAGACTGGCACCGGCAAACAACTATCTCAAGAGTCCGAGCAGGTTTCTTGACTACCTATCTCCATCACTTCCTGTTTTCTTTCATGCAGATGATGACATTTCAGAGGAGGATGAAGTAGCCCAAGCGCCCATGAAAACTGAAAGGCCCATCGCGTTTTGTCTTGAACGTAAACCAACCATCCCTGGCCCAGGTTTTGTGAATGACAGCACTCTCTGGCCTGAGGATGGCAGCAGACCGAGCCTGGCAAGCTTCATAGGACCGAAGAGCTGGCTCTTATTTCAGAGCTCGCAGTTTGATCAGCTGGGATGACTGTCTGAGCATGTCCACACTCGGAACCAGCATCAAGGCTATGTTGAGTTCAAGAAGTTTGTAACGAGCCTCACCTGTGTGAATGATCCATCCGAGAGAACGGTGAAACTCGTCAAACATTTCATAGGAAGTACCAGGACGGAATTTGGTCTCCAGAACATCTCGGTTGTTTTGGCTGATCATCGGAAGAAAATCAGGACTAACAAGAGCAGGAAGTTTAGCAAGAGTGAACCAAAGAAGACGAGCCCATAGCTTCAACAGCATCCTACTGTGCTGGCAGAGTCTGCGACGCTAATTTTGTGAGGGGGCGATATAACGTTAAGGTGAAATACCGGCATTGTCTTCACCAACTGGCTTTTTCCACGAAAATGAAGTTAAAGATGGCCAAGTTTGCCCGTAAAAAATCTGATTAAGGTAAACTTCTCACTGTGTACAACGAAGCTAACAGTTGCTAAAGGTGTTTTGTTTGCCTTATTTTCTGTCAACAAGCACAATGAAAATTAAGCTCCCATCTTTATCATAATTATGACGCCCGAGCTACACGGTAGATAGGTTTAACTAATCTTGTAGGTTTGACAGGAAATTTAAGTCAGCCAAAAGGCCAGGGAGCTATAAAAAGTAGCAATAGGAATTTTCTTACGTAGCAAACATTGTGATTCTAGCGTAGTGCTTCCAGTTTCACCATTTCGCAGTTGGCAGAAGTAGTTAATGGCCGCTCGCCGTGCCCGCTCGCAAGAGGCCATAGGGTATTTGCATGGAAAAAGTAGGGGCAAAAAGCCAGCGTGAAAAGTTGTCACATCTGGGTGATTTTTTGCATCAGACATCAACATGCGATGAATAACCAGAAACTACCGTGCGCATTTCAAAATTTTAGTTTTATTTTTCTAAGGGACGGTCTAATACTGCTCATTCTCCTCAAACGGCCGACAGCAAGAAATTTTAGATGAAGTCTTGTTCGTTTAGTATGCATCTACTTGCCCCTTCTGCACTAGTTAAATTTTCCCGGCTTCCATTTAGACCTTGTGACATTTTTTTTGCTCATCGACTTTTTGCTGAACAGTTTGCCCCGCCCCCTGAAACGGACCGCTCGGATCCGCCAGTGATCTCACCTTTCTGATATGAATATTTTTACAATGAATGACGTGCTATTGTTTGAGTTTTGGATAGGTATTGAATCACACGGACAATAGAGCTTATGTGCACCTCAAAGGCACTTGCATAACACTGATAGGAACTGCATCGGAGACCTCAACGCATGGGCTGGATTCTTACAGAGCTTGGTTGGCCCGACTTTCTTGCCATGAAAACCGCCTTATTTCATTTACCATCTACCAGATGGTAGATCTCATGGTAGATCTGGTCTGGTAGATGGTAGATTTGGTTCATCTACCAGACATCAGAATTAGCACATTCTGATGTCATTTTGATTCAGCTGTTGATATTGCAGAGGATTAGGAGTTGAACTGATTGAACTGTGGATGGCATGCGATCCTACATGTGTTTGCGGCCCGTGGGGCTTAAGACTAAGACTAGAATATGATACCAAATTGGGTGATCAGAGTACCGAAAATGCAGTGTAATTATCTGCTTGATATTCGTGACAACCGTTGGAACACGCTGAAAGTTCAGCTGCAATAGATAATGGAAAATTTGGTCTCGCTTAGTTTTTTGGCACTTTTTGCCGCTTTTGACCGGTTTAAACCGGTAAAAACCAGCTGGCGGCAGAAACCCCTCTCAACTGACAAAAATGCCAACCCTGGTCAGCACAATAAGTCGTCTTATCCCGTGGCATTCTACCACTCCTACGTCGCACAAAAGTTTGAACACCAACACCGACAGCAGAAACCTGGCGTCCGAAACGAAGTAGCCACCTTGAAGTAGCCTTATCTCCATTTGACACACAAATGCCCCAGTAACAATGCCATACTTACTATGGAGGATGTGATCCCAGCTTCATGAGCTGCGCTCTGGACATCTGATACCTCGTGCGTGTCATAAAGGCACTGACGCACGAACCGGGGTGGGGACCGCACAACTGCGGCCAGGGTTCATCCGTGTTGGATACGATGTCGTTTCAACACGCAAAACAGACCAAGTTTGCACAAATGCACAAGTCTCTATTTTCAAAATCCAAATGTGTGACTAAAATCCGTGATCGATTTTATGGGCAACGGTAAGATATGGCGAGTCGTACACCATTAACCGAATTGAAATTGCACTGATTTGACCCTTTTGTTGAACACGCGTATTTTTGTTTGTTTCCCACATTTAATCATGATTGCAAGAGTTCATACGCTCCCGAGTCAATCTACTCCGTGCCCACGCACCGGCGGCCGCGCCGACGGCGGCCGGGCGGCCGATTTTGGCGTGCATGGCGTCATTCTATGGCTAATTACACATTGGTAAAGTATAGAACTAAAAAAATTATTGACTTCACTAAACAGAGGACATGTGGGTGCGAATTTTTCATATGAATATCTTTAACGCGAATTACTGGCCACACTTTGAAAAAGTCGTTGGAAAAAGTGGTCGAAACATTTTTTAAAATTTCGGAAATTTCGAATAAAAAACGAGATTCTTCAACCTTAGATGTTACATGCTCAATCTAATCCCGGGTCACTTGAAGCTAAGGAATGAAAGTTAGGGCTGAAAATAATCTTGTATATCAGCATGTTTTGACGATTTTCTTCAAGTTTTAACTCCGAAACCGTGCCTATGAGGAAAGAAATGATATCAAATCAGGATTCCACGCCCCTGACAGCCCAGTAGACGAAATTGGAACGAAATCCGAGATTATGCTATGTAGGGGCATGGTCGATCTGTGCTGGAACGCCCCAAATGCTGGCGCACCAAATGCACCCTCCGATGGGTTGCCGAAAACGTGAAGTTCGTGGCTGCAGCTTTCAATCCCCGAAAGACTGTTCCAAACAGCGCGGAATCTTGAGCTCCGGTACTTTTTTTAGTTCCTTTATCCAGTCCGGCCACAGCTTCAGCTCGCGTTCCTCGAGTCCCTCATCCCATTCGTACTGATTCACCCGTAGCCGCTGAATTTGAAGCCTTGCCTGCAGGACAACAGGGCATAGGATGCCTAGTGGGTCAAACAACTTGGCTACTGTTCTGACAGCGTCTCTGTTTGTCCTCCCGACACCGACATCGACTTCTCGAATGCTTAGAGTCTCCAAACCTCCGGATACTTACAGGATGGGAGCAGGATGCATCGCGCCACAGATGCATCGGGGGTGCACTTGGGTCCCATATGCATCCCAAAAGGCCTTCTGGAACACTTATTAGATCTTTGTGAGCGCAATCTTCCTTGTTGATGCCCATGAGAACTTATGAGAAGGGGGATTATGATTCGGGCGTGCGGCGCGGCGCCCTTCGCGGTGGGGACTGTTATAGTTCTTGCCGGGCGCGACGTGGGCCGGGGTTTCGGAAACCGTCGTTTTTTTAGACCCCGACCTTTTGCTCGCGCCTGGTTGACCGCAGTCTCCGCTGCGTGAGGGCTGCCGCGTTTTGCTTCGTCCCGACTCATGGCCCTGCCAGCCCACTGGGCTGATGGCGTCAAGGGGGTGGGTGCGTTCTGATCGGAGGGGTTGCGTGAGTATCTCTCGCCCCTCTGAGACGGGCGCACTTGCCCCCGTAGGCACTGTACCAGCCCCCGGGCCCAGCTATTGACAGCTGGCAACCCGGGGGGCCGAAGGTAAATACTTTTCTCATGGCATCCTCCCAAGCATCTACTTCTACTGGAAAGACCCTACGGACTCCGATCCCTGCTTCGAACTTGACCAACCCGACCACATTCTCTGAAACCACTGATGTGGTGGACTCTACGGATGATAGACCCCCCGCGCTAACTAGACCACACCAGGCTCGCGCTTCAACCCCTGTGGGGGACAAGAACACTCCCAGAGTTCTCGTCCTCACTCTTGAGGAGGGTGACAAGGTTAACCCATTCCAGGTCCCTCAGGCCCTGGCAAAGTTTGGAACTGCAACCCACGTCTATCGGCACTCAGGCACAAAATTGGAAGTGACCATGTCATCGGAGGCAGAAACACGTGACCCATTGTCTGCTAAAAACCTTTCCTATTTAGGTGAGGGAAAGGCAGTGATCTGTGTACCAGTCTCTGTCGCTCTTCATCCGACAAAGAACAGCGCTGTGGGCGTTGTTACTCGTCGGGAACTGATAGACTCCACAGAGGAGGATGTTCTGATCGGTCTGGAGGAGCAGGGTGTAACGAAAGTACGAAGAATGAGCAAGAGATTGAATGGCAGACTCGTGCCAACGAATACTTTCGTCCTTACTTTCGAAAGCAAGGAACTCCCCAGAGATATTCGGGTTGGTTGGCTCTCCGTGCGTGTTCGTAAGTACGTGCCGGACCGCACACGGTGTTACCGTTGCCAGAGGTACGGTCACGTAGCGAAGTCGTGTAAAGGGCAGGAACACTGTGGGAAGTGTTCGTCTGTGGGGCATGGGTCAGCTGCTTGCGAGGCTGATGTCACGAAGTGTGTGGTTTGTAGTGGGGACCATGAGGCGTGATCACGTACATGTCCCAAGTTTCTCTCTGAGAGAGAAAAGCTTAAGACCAAGGTCCTGGAGACGACCCCCAAAGAAACCTCCAGAGCACGAGACAACGTTGGCAACACACCCAGCTCACTGGAACCGACTATGGAACAGACGACGGCTCCTCGCTCGACTTCTTTTCGGGATGCTCTGGTGGGAAAGACGCAGCGTGCCAACCCACCTGCCACCATGGATTCACCCATGCGAGACATCATGCATCTCTCCGTGCGTAAATTTATGAATCTGCTTGGCGGTCAGGTGCTACAGCCTGACAACCAACTTGATGTCACGAACGTTGAAGCCCAACCTGACCAGCCACATAGGGTCACAGCTGAGAAGAGTGTCCAGACAGACCCAACGGAGGACTCGGTCGTGTCGGCATTAGTGCCGCAGACCAACGGTGGCAGCAGAGACACCGCTGAGAAAGGGGTGCAGACTGGTACTCACAATAGGCAGCATTCAGTAGCTCATACAGAGAAAGCCGGAGAACAGTCCCAGGAACCCCCTGCAGCGAAACGCGCACGGGTCAACCGAGCAGATGCTCCCGGCCCTGTGAGTACCAAAATACCTCCTGCTGTGACACAGAGCGAAGGAGCCACTCCAAAAAAGGTAGGAAGTGCGGTACCCACCATCACAACCGTAACAAACTCAACATTACAGACGTCCACAGAATGGAAAGGCAGAACACCCTCAAACAAGATAACCAAACGGTTTGGCTCGGAGCGGTCCTCCTCCGCACCCCCAAAGCGCCGTGACGTGAGCAAGGAACAGATTGGAATCATCCTATCTCCGGGTCACGGGGATACAGGGCTAATGCCCCCGCCATACCCTCCGCCACCTCCGCCTCCACCAACACCACATACGAAAACAACTAACAGGAAATGCCCCGGCACAATCGTGCGTGACGGGAAACGCAGGCTATCCTCTCCAAACTTACGGTGTGAGGAAAAATCCCCCAACACGTGACTGAGGAGAAAACAGATCGTTTTTCGAGACTCAAAAGGAAAGAGAATTTGGGTGCCAAGGGTACAAAAAGAGCTTCTTCATCCACGGCTGCATTCTGGTTCCACCGAGAGTATCGGAAACGTGCAACATGTGTGGCAGGATGTGCCGCGCCCATCTCCAGGTAGTGATGGGAGGCACCCCGGTCACAGAGTTCGAGAGGCGTACATGGACAGGGACACAACATTCGTGCGTCGCTCTCCGCCCAAAGGTCTGGGATACCCGGAACGAATGGCAAGACCACCAGCAGAGTGGGACACACGTACAGCGTGGTGTGTCTCAGAAATGTTTGACGGCAGGAGTTGGGAGACGTAGTCTGTATTTGGTTGATAGGTTTGTTATATTGGGAGCTGTTTTCCAATCCACCTAGTGTGCTGTGCCGAACACAACTTAAATCGATAACCCTACTTTTTTGTGTATTATAAACAAGGATGGGCGCGAAATGACCATGTAGTCGAAGCGCCCTTTAACCCCAAACAACAACAACAACTGTTCAGAGTTGCTCCTCCATTTAGCAAGACGAAACCCACCCCTAGCAAGAAGTTGGCTTATCTCTTGTTGCATTTGCTTCGGTGCAATTTCTGTCTTCCCGCTCCAAAGGAAGTCATCCATAAAGAAGTGTTGTTTCACAGCTTCTGTCACTGCTAGAGTACTCTTGGATTTCCCACCATGGTCCTTCGCCGTTTTCTGTAACACAAAATTAGCAGAAGCAGGACTCGACTTTGCCCACAAAATGGTAACTCCCATCCTGTAAGTATCCGGAGGTTTGGAGACGTCCAAATCGCGCCACAGAAAACTGAACGCCGGCTCATCTTCCTTCCTTATTCTCACTTGTTCGTACATGCTCTCGATGTCAGCTATAAGGGCCACACGTCCCTCCCCGAACCTCTCCTGGCAGGCTTCTGAGAAGGTCCGGTCCAGTCAGCAGGGCATCATTGAGCGACATTCCATCATACTCCGTTGCGGCATAAAAAACGACCCGGACCTTACCCGGCTGATGGACATTGGCGACGGCATGGTGTGGTAGATACCATTTCCGTAGATGGCTCTCCCTTTCCTCCTCAGGCGACAGCTTGCGGGCAAACCCACTATCTACGTAACCCTGAATTAGTTGGAGGTACGCTGTCGCTCGTTCTGGCTGGCGCTGAAGGCTTCTTTCTAGAGATTGCAGCCGACCCATTGCCATTTGCTTGTTGTTCGGGAGGTGAATATCGTCATCCTTCCAAAGAAGACCGGTCTCGTACCGATCAGCTAAGTACTTCGTTGTCCTCTCCATTTTCTCAATGGCTTTCACATCATCACGAGACCTTACATCCGTGCTGTTAAACATCGTCCCAAACGAGTCAGTGGTCCACCACCTCTCAAGCATCTCTGTCATGTCTTTATTACTGTCCACCCTGCGCAGAAACATCACCTGTCGCGTTCGGCCGGGGATAAACCCAGCAACAGACCCCGACAGAGTCCATCCGAACGCTGCTCATATGGCAACAGGCTGCCCAGCCTGTCCCACGCGAACCTCCTTTTGAAGCAACGCTTCCAACAAATTGGAGCCTAATACAAGTTCAACTTCAGCACCTTCATAGTTTGGCAGTTCCAGATCAGATAGATGGTGCCAGCTACTCGTGTTGACTTGTGGTATGTTTGGTATTTCCACGTTGATATGCGGGACGGCGAAGGCCTCTGGTACGATGATTGTCTTCGGCTCTTCACATGGTGACGGGGAACTCAGTTCTAACTTAACTCGCTGTGACCTCTTATTATTTGCTGTATTTATTCCACATTAGATTGTTTCCTGGTCCTTCCACATTCAACAAAGTAAGACTTCTTTCTTCGCCTTGAATTGCTAAGTCTTCCAAGACTTGCGAACGCCACGATGACGTCTGAGCACCTGGATCGAGCGTTGCATGTGTATCCTTGTATCTCCCTCTAACGCCATGCACACGAACAGGCACAATCTGAAGAAGAGTCGTACTTTCCTTCTCGTGGGTGTCCGCTGCAGCTACTGTTCGCCGAGAGGATTCTTCGCTTCCTCTTGTGACAGGCTGCCTTAATCTCGGTTCTCTTCTGTCAAAGGTGATCCGTTTGCTTCCATGTAGAGACTCACGATGTTTAAGCACGCAGCCCTCTATCTAACATGCTTTTGCATCTTTAAACCCTCTCACACGGTGATCCCTGGAGAAACAAAAGAAGCAGAGACCGTGACTCACTGCAAGCTGAAGCCTATCGTCAACTGGCATGCTCAGAAACTGCGGACAGCTATCAAGATCGTGGCTTCCCACCACAGCATGCACAGCCCGTTGATGCAGTGGCCACAACCATCGCTGCTCGACGCGTTGATCTCCCATATACAGCAGCGTCCTAGCCTGTGCACTTCGGAGATATCTCCACCTGCTTTTCCAGCAAGTTCTGAAGTTTGACAAAGACGGTCTCACCAGCTCAGCATCAGCAACGTACTTGGCCCATTCTCGACGCCGTTCCTCGGGAAACTTGCCGACTATACGCTGCAAGTTTTCTATACTGTTCAGGTCACCGGTGTGTCCCAGGTTGTCAAGTAGTGGCACAGCTGTGTTGACCTTACCGTAGAAACTCTCTAGACTCGCATGGTCGAGGACTGACGGCAGCTTTGCCGAAAAGATGGCATTGAGATGAGCGCTGACAATGCTTTCTTCATTTCCAAACCGTTTCTCTAACGTGTCCAAGGCATGCTGATACAGACCTGGATTGAAGAGCATTCCGTTTATGGTTTGCCTTGCCATACCTGTCACAGCTGACTGAAGATGGATCATCTTTTCAGTGCTCGACAGATGGAGCTGGTGGTGAACAAGCACCTTAAAGAGTCCGAACCATCTTGGCCAGTCAAGTGGGTCACCGGCAAATGATCCCAGCTCAATCTTTGGGACGCTTCTGGCACACACTGAACCACCCGTTGAGTCCTCTGAAACAATGCAATGTTCTTGAGACGAAGTGTATACTTGATCTGCCCTTTGCTACACCTTCATCACAGCACCCTGAGGTAACTTACTCGGAGCTGCCGGAAACTCTGATTTCTCCAGCTCATTGAGCCTTGAACCCAATTCATCCACAAAATCATACTTACGCTCCCAGTTTCAGTCAGTTTCTGCTGCTTTTCTCAGACCAGCTTCCAGATTTGCCGCCTCTCGTTCATCAGCAGCTGCCTGAAGCAGCCGTTTTCTTTTCAAGGCCTGCTCTTCTTGTTCTTGCTCCAACTGGCGCTCGAGGTGTTTGAACTTCAAGTCTTCCATGCGTGCTGAGATCTCTGCCTCACGTGTGGATTGAGCTGATGCACTTGAATGAGATGAGTGTCGGCTGGCAGCAGCCACAGATGCAGCCTCATCCTTCCTTGAAGACAAGTATTTTTGCATAGGACTCTTAAACATCTGTAAACAAGGAACACCATTAGATTCTGATATTTCACACCAGCAACCAAAAATTTGCACCGATCTGCAATATACCAGGGAGAAAAACGCACCTATCCCTCTGCGTAGGGTGGGGCATAAACTTCGCTGTTAAAGGGCTAAAACTCTCGGGCAATGATTGGAGGGCTTTGTCCCTGTTTGGCAAGCAGCCAGGACCTACACTCAGTGTGCAAAGTATGGCATTTTCGACAAGATCTCGTCGGTGCGAGTTGCCTTCGAGACAGTAGCAACTGGTGCGAATTTTACTACCCTGGTTCGAATTTCCGAGACTGGTGCGAGGGAGGGGACACTGAAAACCGACGAAATCATGTGGGAGGAGGAAAAGCTTAATAAAAATAAGCAGCCTCAAAGCAATTGCACCCATTAAGCTAAGTGCGCCGGATTTGCCGCAAACTATAAGTTCTTGAATTTAAGTTTTGCATACACCCGGGTAAATTTGAGGTAAGTGGATGGTCCAAATTAAAAAGACAGCAGTTTTAAAGGGTTTTCAATACTTATTGTTGGCTTTTGGTAGAGCGTAAGCTTTACATGAACAAAAGCTTTCGGCGATAATTGTCGAAGGACGTCTTCAAATTTCTGTGCTCCCAACTCTACCACGCTGCCGGGCGTGATGATATGGTGGTGTGGTGCTCTGTGCTGGAGGTGCAGTCGTAATTTGAACCAACCCGATTACGGCGGGCAAGATATCCGTTAAATATTTTAGTAAAATTTTGTATTGAGTGAGGAGCTGGGGCTTAGTATTCATCAACTGTGGTGCAACTCCGGGCGAAATAAAACAATATTGTATTGTTGAATATTGTTTGTTGAACCTGAATGGGTGAGTGAGTAGCTAAGAAGCAGGGTAGCTGAAAAGCAGTAAGGAGTGTTGATGAGGCGACGACGTTTTCTCAGTAGGGTGTGGGGGATGGGTGAAAGTTTGTAAAGACACAGGAGAGGGATGAGAGAGGTAGCATTGCATTGTGTAGGTGGGGATGGGTGCAGTTTTCTCTCTGGCTTAATGCGGATTGGTGCAAATCTTAGGTGACTGGTGGTGCGAATTTGTGCAAGAATTTTAGATCGCTGGTGCGACTCGTTTGGCCTGCTTTCATACTTTGCATACTGGCTTTTGGGCACCTTTTGTCCAAGAGAAATGCAAGCTAACTGTTGATGGAAAAGGAAAACATGCCTAAAACTGTAAAAAGACAAACATATTGCTGAGATTTCGTGAAAGTAAACCAAATAACAGTTTTGGATACATTTCAGGACAAAGCAGTCAACTCCTGGAAGTACTTACATTAGAGAAATTAGCAGAGCCTGTGATATTTGTCACTAAGTGCAAGCTGAGATAGAGATATTGGAGTATACAATTCATCAGTTATGCCCGCTGGTTTTGTTGTGCCATGTGAGCCCTGGTTGAACACAAGAAAGTTTTGCTGCTCCCACAAGTGTCCTAGGAGGAAAAGTGGCATTGTGACATTAAAAGAGTAAAATTTTAAATGTTGGAATAATGTGGGAGATGCCTTTTTAACATGTTTATGAAGTTCCATATTTTCAAATATTAGAGATTTATTTCGATGAAGAGAGTTGATGTAAACCTTTCTAGGCTTTATTCAGCAAAGATTGGAGCCTGGTATCGGAAAAGACACAGAGAATAATATCAGTTCAAAATTCTCTCAGTCTGAAAATGTTAATAGCGCAGACATTGTATCATTTCACGACATTCTCCCCAGCGTCAGAAAGGAGCAAAGGCTTAAGCCCGCCTACGCTTGAAATGCAAAACTTCTTTGTTGAGACCAAACAAAACTTTTAGGCCCAAGAACCGCCAACATCTACGGAACACAAATTAATAATCAGGCCGCAGATCGTTCTGTGCAGAAACTAAGAGTTCTGTCAACTCCTAGCGCCCCAACAGAATCTCTCCGGTTCTGACAGCATCAAACACTGTGCACAAAATATGAACGATAGTGGCAGGGGTTCCCCACAAAAGCAAGTTCATCATCTGATGAAATTCCGAGCGTCTACTGCCGGATCCACCCGACAACATTCTACAAGTTGAAACGATTCACTGGTTTCTTTTGACGAGTCGACCTACGTACGCCACCGCTTGCTTCTATTTCCGACCCACTAACAGCTGAGTCACCAACGATTACAGGCAAGTCATCATCGACGGTAGACACTGCCGCTTTGTGCGCATTTTCCGAATCGATCGTCATCTCGAGCTGCATCACTACTCCGGCATCATTTACACTATACTGTGGCACCAAACTTGGCTTCTGTAGAACCACGCGGCTGTTGTCGCTTGTGACTGGCTTCACCTTTTCGTTTAGTCTCTCTGAAGGCGTGGAGTCACCAGTCAGCGGCGCCGGGTGACGAAGGGACACGGTCGACTCTCTTCCACCATGAAAGCGCACACGAGCGTAACGTGGGTTCACTTGCAGTAGTTCAACTTCGTCTACCGCAGGGTCATCCTTGCTTGTTCTGACATGTCGCCTGTAAAGGGCTTTTCCAGGGGCAGCCATCCATGAAGGAGTGGAGCCCCCACTGGCTGACCTTCTCTGATGTTTAAACATACGTTCACGAGTCGTCCAGTTTGTTGCAGTGCAGAGCAATGACCGGATTGAGTGGAGAGAGTCTGCAAGGACGTATTCCCAGTCTCTATTCGTGAGACCTCTGGTTTCCAGGGCTAACGAAGTAGTCCGCCAGATGATGCCGTAGGCACGTTCCACTTGACCGTTGCTTCGGGGGTTTTACGGTGTCGTACGACTCATTGCTATGCCGCGTGAGGAACAGAATTGCTTCAATTTGTCGGACATGAAGGACGCCCCTCGGTCAGTGAGGATAAAGGCAGGCATACCAAATATTGCGAAGAGTTGACACAGGCACTTCATAACAGTGGATGCGGTCAGGTCAGAACACGGCAAGGCGAAAGGGAATCGCGAATACTCATCGATCACTGTCAGAAGGCTCTTGTTTTTCGAGCTAGAGGGAAGCGACCCCTTGAAGTCAAGACCCAGTCGTTCGAACTGCTGTGTTACCGTGATGAGATCTTGATGATCTGGAGAGAAGAATCTTGGCTTCAATTTGCAGCATGTCGGGCATGTTGCTGTCGTTCTTCGGACGTCATCTGTCGAGTACCGCAGGTTTCTACTCCTCACAAAGTGAACCATGCGGGTAACACCCGGATGACAGAGGTCACTGGGGAGCTTCAGAAGTCCATCGATAGTGGTGACATTTCCGTATGCTCTTGAAAATGCATCTGCGACTGTATTTTCTGTACCGGGTCTGTAAGCGATGTTGAAGTGGAAGCATGACAGTTCGATTCGCTATCTATTAATCTTTTCGTTCTTGATTTTGTTGGAGTGGGTTTTGTCGAACATGAAGGCAACCGACTTCTGGTCTGTGATCAGCCGAAACTCGCGCCCAAGTAGGAAGTGTCGCCATAGCTTCAGCGACTCCACAATAGCACAGGCCTCCCTCTAGATTGAGGAGTGACGCTGCTCACAAGCCGATATAGTCCGTGAGAAGAACGCCACGGGTCTCCCTCCCTGGGATAGCGTGGCGGCAATCGAATGATCCGAGGCGTCTGTTTCTACTTCGAATGGTGTTGTAGGATCGATGGCCGAGACGACCGAATCTGCGATATCCTGCTTGATGAGCTTGAATGCTTCCTTAGCTTCCCTGGTCAGCGGGAAGCTCTTCGTCTGTGACAGAGGTTGAAGCTTCTCGGAGAAGTTGGTGATCCAGCGCGAGTAATGGGCGAACATGCCCATCGCCCGTTTCAATGCAGGCATGTCACGCGGCTCAGGCAGTTCCAGGAGAGGACGCAGGCGTTCCTCATCAGGTTTGATCAGGCCACCACTGATGGTATAGCCCAGCAGGTTCACCGACGAGACGGAGAAGATGCACTTCTCCTGATTCAGCGTCAGGTTATACTTGTTGACAGTGTCAAGACGCTTCTTCAAGTTATAATCGTGCTCCTCCTGGCTGTGTCCACACACCGTCACGTTGTCGATGTATGCGTAAGTGTCCTTCAGTTTCTCAGAGTCGATGAGACCATCGATGATCCGTTGAAAACTGGCTACCCCATTGGTCACACCGAATGGGATCCTGGTGAACTGGTAGAGCTTGTTGTTGTCCGCCTCGAACGCAGTGTACCGCTTTTCGCTTTTTCAGTGGCACCTGATGATAAGCTGACCGAAGGTCCAGTGTGCTGTAAATTTGGTACTGAGCGATCTTCCCAACCATGTCGTCTATCCGAGGTAGAGGGTACGCGTCCAACTGAGTATAACGGTTGATGGTCTGCGAATAATCGACCACCATTCGCTTCTTATGGTTTTCGTTGCTGGTTACCAAGACTTGAGCACGCCAGGGTAGTTACTGGGTTCGATGACGCCTTCCTTGAGGAGTCTTGAGACTTCATTGCTGATGAAGTTCTGGTCCGATGACGAAAACCGTCTTGACTTTGTAGTAACAGGCTTGTAGTCCTCCGATAAGTTGGCAAAGCGGGATGGCGGCAGTACAGATGCCGTGGCGAGGCCACACACAGTGAAGGTAGGCTCTCCACCACCGAATGGGATCTTTACAGTTGAATGTTTCTCGAGGATGTTGTAGCAAAGAATCACATCACAATATAGGTTGTCGAGGACAGAGACCTTGACTTGCTCGTATACTCTATTGCCAGCCTCCTCGGTACTCACAGTAATGCGAGCGAAACAGCACCCATGTACCTCCGAGGTCAGCGAGGTGCTAGCCATGGAGGCGTGACCCCGAGATGGCTGAACATCCCACTTGTATTTCTTCACGAGTTGGCTATTTACAAAGCTTTCGGAGCTGCCCGTATCAGTGAGGGCCTGAGCGTCTTGTCCATTTATTTGTATACTGCACAATGACTCTTCTAAGCAGGAAGGAGCTCCTTCGAGTGTGGCTGTCACAGGTCCAATGGATGCGAGTGTTGGGCCGGGTACATAAGACACAGCAGCAGAGGGGCAACGAACACGAGGTGTTCGAGATGAGCGACAAGCCTGTGCAAAATGCCTTTTCCCCCGATAACTTCTTTCTGACACTCGCAGCAGCATTCACAGCTCTGGAGGAGAATGAATCTGAGTGCCTCTGAGCCTTTTCCAGGGTCGGAGCTTTCTGGAACGCAGATTCCAGGTCCAGAGAGTAGTTTTATAGCAGACGTTGACGTATGGCAGGCGAGGAGACCCCATTGATGAAAACGTCCCTGATGTATTCGTCACGGTATTGTGTCGCTTTGACATCCTTGAAGGCGCAATCCGTAGCGAGAAGCTTCAAGGACTGCAAATACTTGGTCTAGACTCTCGCCTGGTTCTTGACGACGGCTTGCGAGCACATGGCGCGCAAAAATCTGTTCTTGGGCTTTACGTATTAAAGCAGACAGGACACTGATGGCAGCTTCATGGGTACTACATTCAGATATGTATGTATGTATTTACGTATTTATTTCATCTCTCAGCATACATAAATTCAACATTCAACGGGCGTGATCGGCACAATAGACCCATAAGGGTCTTAGATCGCGGTGCCTATCGCTCGGTTTAATTTCATAAGCAGTTAGCGTTGCTCCACTGTTGTTCATTGTTCAGCATTGTTCAAAGAAAGGTGGTGACACATAGTCTATTAGCAGCTGCAGTTTGTTGTGTACAGCCGTTCGGTTCTGTTGCGGAGCTCATCCAGTAAGTTTTCAAAAGTGCGTTGCTTATGTTGCCACTGTTTTGATGCGTTGGGCTTACTTGGGTCTGTGTCAGACGTTTAGGTGGCAGGAACCTGTCCGTAGTCGGCTTGTGAGAAGTCTTTTTGCTGAATAAATTGTTTGAGTTCTTTGAACATCATCTCTGAACATTTAATTCCCATAATAAACCCACCGAGGGCTGCTAGGACGGATCTGATGGAATGATTGAGCACATTGCCCTTGCATCACTAATTGGAGGATGTCATTTAACAATTTTGAGAAATAACTTGTTTCCAGTTTTTGCACAACGGAATGCCAACACATCAAACTTATTTTTTCAAGCAAAAACACATCACTTTTTAATGCCATCATTATTAAACCACGTGACATGGCCGTAGGGCACAAGTAAAATTATATAATTTTTGGGGAAATTTTTAAATCAGACACCACGAAATTTCTGTTGAGCTCCTAACGACTCCAGGGACTTATAATTGTATACAATTATCATAATCAGTCTCGAAGATATAGGTATTGGAAAAGTAAGCTTTTATAGGGTCCATGACCTGCCTGAGGCCATAACTCGACAACCACTGGATGAACGAAGCTAAAACTATCACAGCGCTTATCTGCACACTAAAAAAAACTCTTGTAACAAGTTTCATCAAAATCTGAGTTGGAGCGTGTTATCGCTTTGTCGTTTTGTCGAAGTTTGAAAATTCCGAAATTAACACGCGCATTGACGGGGTCTGAGCCACCTTCGCTTTGACGAGGGGGGCGGGTACCCGCCCCCCCTAGGATCTCAAGAACCACGGTAGGTAGCAAAAAACGGTAAACGGCCTTGGGCTGCCCATCCACTTCTCCATCCAAAATATTTGAACCATTTTTTTGTCAGGTCACATTCAAGGTCATGAGAGGTCAAAACATGCCGTAATAGGGATAACATGTAAATTAAGTTTTTCGGCCATTATATCTTAACAAATAAAAATAGAGCAAAACAACTTAAACTATATGAATCCTCGCAGCAAGCCGAATCGAATGATATATGATTTGACCTGACCTGAGGTCAGGTCAGGGTAAAATTATATAAAATGCATATCATTAGAACCGCAAAGCCAAGGCGAGTCTAATGAAGTTAATATAAACGCTCTATCACTATCCGTTACTGATTTATACAGTAAAAACCATTTTTCCCATATATTTCCAATGGAAAGGTCATGCCTCGTACCTGACCTTAGGTCATCGATATAAAAAATACCGGAACATATTTTAGAGAACTCAGTGGGCCCATTATGAGATATAAGTTTCAATTGGATAAGTTCACCCTGCTCCGACTTATGCTATCTTAAACTTTTTTTGAGGTCAGGTCACTTGATCTGTACTAGTGACCTTACCTGAGATGACCTAACCTTAAAATTTTCAAAGAAGTTGTAAAAATGATGAGGGAAAAGGTATGCCAAGTACGGTGGCGCTACGCGCTGCCGTTTTTCTGCTATCTGCGAAAATCCCGAGGGGGCGGGTACCCGCCCCCGTCAATGCGCGTGTTAAGCGAACGTAGGGGTTTCAAGGGTTTCACCCCTGCCCCCCCTCCCCCACTTTGACTCCGCCCCCCACCCCAAAATCCGTGGCGATGCCGCTGCTTTAGAGCAAAATGAATTAGAACGAGGAGTACAGGACGGGACGGAGAAGCCGCTGTGACAAACGCTGTTTATTCATCCTGGGCTTTTAGTTCCAAATTTCAAGCCACTCTTTAATTTTACAGGCAGCATAATCTTAACATGTGTGTAGTATTTCTATTTTGAATGTCCTGTCTGTGATTTTTGTGTCTAAAAAATTCTCCCACTGTTGATAGATCGCTTTTTGTCGACGACCTAGCCGTCTGGATAAGCACCTCGACCACACTCTCTGCACAGCGACAGCTACAGCTATGCATTGACGGCCTGACCGAGTGGAGCCTCGTGAATGGTTTTAAATTTTCGACTGAGAAAACAGTTTGTGTGCACTTCTGCCGCCGGACCCGCTACTGCCCAGAACCGATGCTGAGGCTGTACGGGAGACGAATCCCAGTATCTGACCATGCCAAATTTCTTGGTTTAACCATCGACAAGCGTCTTACCTACATACAGCACATCATATTGACAAGAGACAAATGCATGAAACGCGCAAATGTGTTAAAGATGGTATCACGCACATCCTACGGAGCGGACAGGATCACACTTTTACACCTGTATCGAGCGCTGGTAAGATGGGTCCTGGATTATGCTTCCGTGGTTCATGACGGTTCTCTAACGAGCACTAAGCAGCCCCTGGACGCAGTCCACCATGCCTGTATAAGGGTGGCCACTGGTGCTTTCCGCACCTCACGCAGAGCAAGCCTTCTGGCTGACGCCGACGAGGCCCCGCTTGACCTTAGGAGGAAGCGACTCGCACCTATATATGCCACTAAGATCCGCCAATACCCAACCCACCCAACGTACAAGTGGATCTTCGACCACTCGCTAGTAGACCTATTTTCTGCGGGGAGGCAAAGCTCATCTTCGGCTCTATGCAGCCGGATTTCACGCTGGCTCGAAGAATCTAACATTTATATCACCATGATCGCAATACAAAGCCCAGGGAACCTAGAGTCATGGCGTGAAGTATCCGCTAAGTGTGACACAAGGTTGATGCAGTATGGAAAGGGGCACATACTTCCACCAGACTTTGCGCAACTCGCTGCTGAAAGAATCCATTCATACACTGACTGCACAAAGTTCTACACTGACGGCTCCAAGGGAGCAGCTGGAGCCGGATGTGCCTTTGTTAGCGAAGGAACCCGCCGCTGTTTCGGGCTGCCGAATGTTGTGTCGGTCTGTACAACGGAACTGTTTGCCATCTTGCAAGTTTTACGACACATCAGACACCTTTCTGGGACACGACATCTTATTATCACTGACTCAGCCAGCTCGCTGGCAGCGCTCCAATCTAGTAATTTACTGACATCGTGGCTTGTAGCTGCTATTCTGAAGCTATTGACTGCAATGGCTTCTCGTGGTTTTGACGTCCAGTTTTTATGGGTTCCAAGTCATGCGGGTGTGACTGGAAACGAATTAGCGGACGAAGCTGCCAAGACGGTGTCTTCGCTGGCTCCCCCGCGACGATTTCGGGTGCCAGCTGGCGACATCAAGGCCCTAATTGACCAGCATATGCGTTAACAATGGCAGTCGAGATGGGAGGCGGAGCCAGACTGTGCGTTGAAGCGCTTAAGACCACGCATTGGCCAATGAGAGTCGAGTTGCAGACGCAATAGGAGGGAGGAGGTCTGCCTCACTCGACTCCGCATTGGCCACTGCTATACCACACACTCGCACTATCTCAACAGCACGAACCCCAACATGTGTTCTCACTGTGGCAGCCGCCTCACTGTTCAACATGTTTTATCTGTCACTGACTCCTGTGAACAGCTTGAACGAATTCAACGCCGGTTCTTCCTGCCGTTTCCACTGGAACAGATTTTAGGCGACAACGCAGTCATAGACATCGGTCAGGTTCTACCATACCTGCGGGAGATAAAGTTTGACATCATTTACAATCCCATCCCACCTAATTAGGTGGCATGTAGAGCTCACAACAGTCCAGGACGGGGTTAAATTACATAGCATTAGAAACTAAGTAGTTAAACAATGATGGGCGCGATATAGCCTAGATGCTGAAAGCGCCCTATAAACCCCAATACACACACTTGCGTGTCTAAATTGTATGCTCTAATGTGATCTAAATGTTTACCCTGTTCATTTCCTTTTTATGTGGTACCTACCTACTAGTCCCGAGTCGCATGTGTGGCATGTTTTTCTGTATCCTCGTGGCAGGGTGGTGGTTCGGGGGGTGATCTGAGGAGTTTTGACTAGAGTGCGGCCACTCTCATTCTTTTGAAATGCTGAGGTCTGATGGTCTGGCTGCTCTAGTGGTCCTGTGTGTAAGTTGGGCGTCTGTAAATCTGAGAGATATGTATGTTGTGGTTTTACGTTTGTTTTGTCCAGTGTGTTGGACCGAGTGTTACCGAGTGTTGGATGCGATTGATTAAGGCTACTGGGTATCCGTTCGATTGAAAAAGGTTGTAGATCTTCTGTATTTCTCTCTTTCTTGCCGGCATGTTTGATCCCAGCCTAATGTCTAGTAATTATTTTTTAAAAAATTGGGGCTTATCGACGCACCAACTGCTAGGGTCATATGGCGTCGCCAACTCTTCCCCTGTTGGGAGGGTTTCGCGGGAGCCAGCTTGCTCCTTATTCAGGGAAGCCGCCGGGCCCTGAACCCGGGTCGGCTGCGTGGCAGCCAGCCTCCCTGACCACTCCACTACTGCGCCCACGGTCTAGTAATGATTGACAGTGTAGGAAAGAACGTTAAATCTGTATTGGGTGGGCCGAATTGAGGTGAGGTATAGGGAGTGCTGTGTGCTGTGGTGTGCGGTGCTGTGCAAGGGATATAGGAACGGAATTGGATGGTTTTCAGTCGTGTCAGACCTTTCTATACTGAACTTTGTCGATGGATGGAATTCATTTATGAACCTAAAGTACTCGTCTAGGGTTTCGATCCCGTGTGTCCACAATCCAAATGCTTCATTAATGTACGGAAAATATTATATGGGCTGGAGTGTATTTGAGGAGAAGTATGAGGGATTCTGCAGTATGCATGAATGATATTGCCAAAGGGGGTGCTATATGGCTCGCCATCGCTATACCATCAGTTTGTACTCTTCTTTCCCGAATCTAAGATAGTTGTTATTGAGGCAGTGCTCTAGAAGGAACTATTTCTTGGGTCGTAAGGCCAAATAAATCAGCTTTGTTTACGTGGAGTTGAAGACTTCTTATCATTGTTTCAACGTCCTCTGCTGTCGGTATATTTCCATGCGAACCGGAGCACCGGAAATCCTTGCGATTTACGACAGCCGGGCGTGCTGTGCATCCTGGGCAGCTTGCTGCGACCTCTGTTACGTGAGGTTCGCCACGTCCCACGGGCACTCTGTGCAAGTTCATGGTCCTGCTGGCCTTCTGAGCGAATGGTGTCACGGGGTGGGTGCGTTCCGATCAGAGGCGTTGTGTGTGTGTCTCTCGCACCTCTGCGACGGACGCACCTGTCCCCGTAGGCACTGCTCCAGCCCCCGGGCCCAGCTACTGACAGCTGGCAAACTGGAGGGGCTGAAGGTAAATTAAACCACTGCGGCGTCCGGAAATACCAAAACCCCCACTCTCCCGTCCAACCGATTGGCTCTTTATCCCCTGCGGGGACAGAACTTCTCATAGTGTTCTGATACTGACTATTGAGGACAGAAATAAGATGAATTCCGACAACCGTTGGGGAACCCCCTTATTAACGGGGGTTTCTCTTATATTTTTGTATCGTATTTTAACAAGTTCTCGGAAGGCCTGCTGTAGATAGGGTGCCATAAACCGCAGTGTTGTGGGAATTACCTAGGACCTTAAAAAGCTGATAAAACAGAAGACTAGAAGAGCGCCTTAAGAGGGGATGAGGTGGCCTAGTGGATAGCACCCTTGTCTTCTAAGCCACCGGTCCCGGGTTCAAGTCCCGGCGGAGCCTCTGAATAAGTCGATCTGATCCCCAAAATCCCTTCCAACAGGGTGAGAGTTGGCGACGCCGTATGACCAGGGTTGGCAAAATGCCGGCATAAACTAGGTTTTTGCCAGCCAGTGGCATAAACTGGTAAATACCGGTATTTACCAGGAAAAAGTGGCAAAAACTGGCAAAAAGTGGTAAAAACCTTTAAACTGACAATGATAGACCAGAAAGACATTCTAGGGTCATACAGCAGTGGTAAATGTGAAGCAATTGATGACATTGGCATGGTCTCTGGTCAAGAGTGGTGTGTAAGCAAGTGTTTTATTACGCGGCAGTGTCTACGGGCACTGTCGCTCGGTCCAGCTGGGCAGGGGGGATTATGTTTCGGGCGTGCGGCGCGGCGCCCTTCGCGGTGGGGACTGTGATAGTTCTTGCCGGGCGCGACGCGGGTCGGGGTTTCGGAAACCGTCGATTTGCGAGACCCCGGCCTTTTGCGCGCGCCTGGTGGACTGCAGTCTCCGCTGCGTGATGGGTGTCGCGTTTTGCTTCGTCCCGACTCATGGCCCTGCCGGCCCACTGGGCTGATGGCGTCAAGGAGGTGGGTGCGTTCTGATCGGAGGGGTTGTGTGAGTATCTCTCGCCCCTCTGAGACGGGTGCACCTGCCCCCGGAGGCACTGTACCAGCCCCCGGGCCCAGCTATTGACAGCTGGCAACCCGGGGGGCCGAAGGTAAATATTTTTCTCATGGCGTTCTCTCAAGCATTAACTTCTACTGGACAGACCTTACGGACTCAGATCTCTGCTTCGAACCGGACAACCCCGAGCGGATGTTCTGCTACCTCTGCTGTGATGGACTGCACAGACGACAGACCCCCGCGTTAACTAGACCCGACCAGACTGGTTCTTCTTCTCCTGCGGGAGACAAAGTCACTCCCAGAGTTCTGGTTCTCACACTGGATGAGGGTGACAAGCTTAACCCCTTTCAGGTTGCTCAGGCCCTATCAAAATTTGGAACCACAGCCCACGTCTATCGGCACTCGAGCACGAAATTGGAAGTGACCATGTCTTCGGAGGTAGAAACGCGTGATCTGTCTACCAAAAGCCTCTCCTTTTTAGGCGAGGGTAAGTCTGTGATGTGTGTACCAGTGTCTGTTGCTCCCCATCCGACAAAGAACAGCGCTGTAGGCGTTGTTACTTGTCGGGAGTTAGCTGATTCAACGGAAGAAGATGTTCTGATCGGTCTGGAGGAGCAGGGCGTAACCAAAGTACGGAGAATGAGCAGGAGACTGGATGGCGAACTCGTGCCGACGAATACCTTCTTCGTTACTTTCGACAGCAATGAGCTCCCTAGGAATATCCGGGTTGGTTGGCTCTCCGTACGTGTTCGCAAGTACGTGCCGGACCCCACACGATGTTACCGCTGCCAAAAATACGGTCACGTAGCGAAGTCATGTAAAGGGCAGAAACAATGTGGGAAGTGTTCGACGGTGGGCCACGGGTCAGCTGCTTGCGAGACTGACGTTTCGAAATGCGCGGTATGCAGTGGAGACCATGAAGCGTGGTCACGTACATGCCCTAAGTTTCTCTCCGAGAGAGAGAGGTTAAAGGCCAAGGTCTTGGGGACTACTCCCGCAAAAACTGTCGTACCACAAAACAGCCAGGCTAAAACATCTAGATCGTTCGAACCGACGACAGAACAGAGGACTACTGCTCGTTCCTCTCCTTATCGTGATGCGCTGGTGGGCGAGCATGGATTCACCCATGCGGGACATCATGCACCTGTCCGTGCGCGAGTTTATGAGTCTGCTCGGTGGTCAGGTGCAACAGCCTGACAACCAACCTGTCACTTCTGAAAAGGGTGTCCAGACAGAGCCAACGGAGGCCTCGGTCGCGATGGTACCAGCACTGCAGCCTGACGGTCGGAGTAGCGACACCACTGAGAAAGGGGTGCAGACGGGTGTTCACGATAGGCAACATTCAGAAGCTCAGACAGAAAAAGCCACAGAACGGTCCCAGGAACCTCCTGCAGCGAAGCGTGCGCGGGTCAACCGAGCAGATGTTACCGGCTCTCTGAGTACAGAAATGCCCTCTGCTGTGACACAGGCCTCAGGACCCACACCCAAAAAACCAGGAAGTGCATTACCCACCCGTACAACCGTAACAATCCCAGCACAACAGACGTCCAAAGAATCAAAAGCCAGAACACTCACAAACAATACAACCAAAAGGCTTGGCTCCGAGCGGTCCTCCTCATCACCTCCAAAGGGTCGTGGCGTGAGCAAAGAACAGGTTGGAGACATCTCACCTGCGGGTCACGGTGATGCAGGGCTAATGCCGCCGCCATACCCTCCACCACCTCGGCCTCCACCCACACCGCCCGCGAAAACAACCAACAGGGAATATTCAGGCTCAAAGACGCGCGATGGGAAACGCAGGCTCTCCTCCCCAAACTTACGATATGAGGAAAAATCCCCTCAACACACGAGCAAAGAGAACACAGACTTTGCATTCCGGGACTCGAAGGGAAAAAGAATTTGGGTGCCGAGGGTCCAAAAAGAGCTTCCTCAGCCAAGGCTTCACTCTGGTTCCACCGAGAGCATCGGAAACGTGCAGCATGTTTGGCAGGATGGGCCGCGACCCACTCCCGCTAGTGATGGGAGGCATCCCGGGCCAAGAGTCCGGGAAGCATACATGAATAAAGACACAACATTCTTGCGCCGCTCTCCGCCAAAGGGTCTTGGGTATCCGGAGAGAATGGATAGACCACCGCTGGAGTGGAACGCTCGCACAGCTTGGTGCGTCTCGGAGATGTTTGACGGTAGAAGCTGGGAGACGTAGTTAAGTATTTCATAGAAGAGTATTATGTCGGGGTCAACTGTTCTGTTGACACAGTAATGTTTCTATGCTTTCGAACTCCCTATACTGACATTCGTTTGTAACATAATCACAGTGGGGCGCGAAATGACCATGCAGTTGGAGCGCCCTAAAACCCCAAACAACAACATCGTGGTTCAGAATGCTATGAACAACCAGCTTACACCAAAACTCTGGAAAATGTCAAAATGTAATCCGTAGGTACCAGACGTACATCACTGAAAACGTGAAAAGGTGAGATTAGAAAATCAGCCTGGTTTCAAACATTGCCAAATCCTACCTTTATTCTTCTTCATTGACGGGCACTGAGGTTCCAATGTGGCAATTGCTGTATCGTAATGAGACTGAAAAGTAACTACAAGGAAGCCGTTAACCATTCTTTGACCTAAGCCATAGGATTTCAAGATATATTTAAATAATATTTCCTATTTCTTGCTGGGTCTTAACAGCGAAAAGTCGAGAAAGACAGCTAAGCGATGAGGAACTCCTGTGATGCCGAACATCTCCACTGCACCCTTCAAAAGGGAGTAGAAGGGTAACGTCGATTTGAAGACCTTTTTAGGCATAAGGGCTAAAAGACAGATATTTTTTGTATCATCAATAAGAATTCACTCATTATTTTCATTCTTAAAAAAATGTGGCAAAAAGTGGCAAAAAATGGCAAAAACTAGTTTATACCAGCCGGTTTTAACCATGGTAAATACCGGTAAATACCACCAAGCGGCAAAAACCTGCCAACCCTGCGTATGACCCTGACAGTTGGTGCGTCGTTAAACCCCAACAGTTATTAAGATGAATTCCTTCCACCAGGCCATTCAGGCTGTTTCAAAATTTGCAACTGCAGCCCATTTTATCGGCACTGGGAATCAAAGCTTCACGTTGCCATGTCGTCGGAAAACGAAACGTCTCATCGCTCAGCGGTTTAGTGTGTTTTTGTGGTCTGAATTTTTAGCATTGCGTTTTAGCATTGCGAATTCGATAGAGACAATTTAAAGGGAAGCCCAGCCGGCAAGGGATCAACATTCTAAAAGGTCTGAGAAACTTGAACCGCCTAATAATCTTGGCAGTTGGTGCATGGTTAACCCCCACCCCCCAGAATTTTGATCCATACAGTAAAATTGTTCCTCGAGTGCATCTGCGTTTACTTGAGTACCAATATGGTTCAAAGGAGCTGCACACTGTGTTTTCACAAATCGGTGTCCTGTTTCAGACAAATATGGCTTCGCCGCGTAAAAAGGTGCTACTGAAAGTCATTATTCTCGGCGACTCAGGCGTCGGGAAAACTTCGCTGATGAACCAGTACGTCAACAGGAAGTTCTCCAACCAGTACAAGGCTACCATTGGCGCCGACTTTCTCACCAAAGAAGTCATGGTGGATGACAGACTGGTCACAATGCAGGTATGTCACGTTTCAAGAACCATGGTATAGCATTTATAGCGTTTCCAGGCGTGGATTTGGGATACCGATTATTTTGAGCGCTTGCGTATCGTTATTTTGTATAAAGTAAAAGCGTTTTTGTCGTTGCTGTGAGTTTAGTTTGGCGCTACGTGCGTTGCTGGGAATTAAATTTGGCGCAATGTGCGTTGCTGTGAGTTTGCTTGGCGCAACGTGCGTTGCTGTGAGTTTGCTTGGCGCTACGTGCGTTCGGTTAAAATCTTAACAGGAAAAAAAGCTTTTTAAAAAAAATATAAAAAAATTTTTGGAAAGGAAAAAGATTAAAAAAAAAGAGTTTCTTCCTAAAAAAAAAAAAAAAAAAAAAAAAAAAAAAAAAAAAAAAAAAAAAAAAAATAAAAAAAAAAAAAATAAAAAATAAAAAAAAAAATTTATATTTTTTTTTTTTTTAATTAATTTTTTTTTAATTAAAAAAAGAAGAAAATAATTTAAAAATAAAAAAAAAAAAAAAAAAAAAAAAAAAAAAATAATTTTTTTTAAAAAAATTTTTTTAAGGTTTAAAAAAAAAAAAAAAAAAAGCTGTGAGTTTAGTTTGGCGCTACGTGCGTTGCTGTGAGTTAAATTTGGCGCAACGTGCGTTGCTGTGAGTTTGCTTGGCGCAACGTGCGTTGCTGTGACTTTGCTTGGCGCTACGTGCGTTGCTGTGTGTTTGCTTGGTGCCACGTGCGTTGCTGTGAGTTTAGTTTGGCGCTACGTGCGTTGCTGGGAGTTAAATTTGGCGCAACGTGCGTTTGTGTGTTTGCTTGGTGCCACGTGCGTTGCTGTGAGCTTAGTTTGGCGCAACGTGCGTTGCTGTGTGTTTGCTTGGCGCTACGTGCGTTGCTGTGAGTTTGCTTGGCGCCACGTGCGTTGCTGTGAGTTTAGTTTGGCGCTACGTGCGTTGCTGGGAGTTTAGTTTGGCGCTACGTTCGTTGCTGGGAGTTAAATTTGGCGCAACGTGCGTTGCTGTGAGTTTGCTTGGCGCCACGTGCGTTGCTGGGAGTTAAATTTGGCGCTACGTGCGTTGCTGGGAGTTAAATTTGGCGCTACGTGCGTTGCTGGGAGTTAAATTTGGCGCAACGTGCGTTGCTGGGAGTTAAATTTGGCGCTACGTGCGTTGCTGGGAGTTAAATTTGGCGCAACGTGCGTTGCTGTGAGTTTGCTTGGCGCAACGTGCGTTGCTGTGATTTTCCTTGGCGCCACGTGCGTTGCTGGGAGTTAAATTTGGCGCTACGTGCGTTGTTGGGAGTTAAATTTGGCGCAACTTGCGTTGCTGTGAGTTTGCTTGGCGCCACGTGCGTTGCTGGGAGTTAAATTTGGCGCTACGTGCGTTGCTGGGAGTTAAATTTGGCGCAACGTGCGTTGCTGGGAGTTAAATTTGGCGCTACGTGCGTTGCTGGGAGTTAAATTTGGCGCAACGTGCGTTGCTGTGAGTTTGCTTGGTGCCACGTGCGTTGCTGTGAGTTTGCTTGGCGCCACCTGCGTTGCTGGGAGTTAAATTTGGCGCTACGTGCGTTGCTGGGAGTTAAATTTGGCGCAACTTGCGTTGCTGGGAGTTAAATTTGGCGCTCGTGCGTTGCTGGGAGTTAAATGTGGCGCTACTTGCGTTGCTGTGAGTTTGCTTGGCGCTACGTGCGTTGCTGTGTGTTTGCTTGGCGCTACGTGCGTTGCTGTGAGTTTAGTTTGGCGCTACGTGCGTTGCTGGGAGTTTGCTTGGGGCCGCGTGCGTTGCTTTGAGTTGGCTTGCCAAATGAGTTAAAACTTGATTTTTTCAGCTCTCATCCATAGACTTCTAAGCTTCTAAGCTGTTTAGTCTTGGTTTGAAATGGGATCTGAAAATAGGTGCGTGTCCACGATGAGTGCCTTCTATCAAAAGCTGGCTGAATGATTTGGTGGCTCAGTTTTCATGGAATGGAGGGGTAAGGACGCGCAGATCCAAAATTTACTGTCCAGACCAATGCATAATCACGGTTATGAATTAATATTGGGGTGAATCGGATGCGTGCCGAGCGTCTCTTGGTGTAAATTTAGCCCAAACTTTTTGATAGTGTGTAGTGAATTATTATATGGGCGGTTTACAGTCTGTTTTTTAAATGAACTGAAATTGGTGACTAGAACGGTGCCAGGCAGGGGCGCAGCCAGAGCTTTCGTATGGGGGGCACACCAACTTTGAGGGGCACCCCGGGGAAAAAAGGGCACTTTTTAACGTAACTTAAAAAACTTACTACATCTTTGTTCATATCATTTTTAAGCATCTTTGGTTTAATAAAAATGCAAATAAATCATTGATGGAGAAGGAAAACTCGATTAAACCGAAAAAAGGAAAAAATATCACCAAAATGCCATGGAAGTTGCCAAAACACTACTTTTTGGATAGATTTAAGGACAGCCAACTCATGCAAGTTCTTAACATCAGAGAAATCAGCGGAGCATATGCGGTTAGTAGCGTAGAGGTTACAATGTGCAGGTTAAGGCATATTGGAGTCAAAAATTCTTTTGTTATGCCCACTGGTTTTGTCGTGACGAGTGAGCCCTGGCTGAATGCGGATTAAGTTCCTTGCCTCCCACAATCGCCGTGGGACGAGGAGTAACATAGTGTCTTTGGAAGAACACATTTTTACTGCCGGAAAAATTTGGGAGATACCTTTTGAACGCGTTTATTAAGTTCCATATTCTCAAGGATCGGTCCCAGTTAAGAGTAAATAAAAGGTGAACAGGCCGGTGGTTTGGATGGGGATGGTGTGACAGGGCTGAAAATTGTGAAAACTAGTTCTTCATTTAAATTAATTAGTAGAAATCCTGGTTTAGGGGACTGTGCTCTGAGCTCAGGGGTACATGCCTTTTATCATCCCTTCCCAGAATCCACCAGTATAATAAGCAATTTATATAACCAGGGGTGCCTAGGTATCACAAGCCATTTTATAGATTCCTCATTCCTCGTTAGCTCCGTTTTACACAGGGGGTTTCCATTGTGTTCTTATTCCCCATCTATTCAAGACCAGCTCTGGGCCCCCAAGTGTGGATCAGAGGCCTCCAGAGCAGCTTCCCCCATCCCCCCCAGTTGTGCCTCCAGGGATTAGACTAGCTCAGTGACCCCGCCCCAAGATGATAGGAGTTGGGCTTGTGGTCTTATTATCTATCTATTCAAGACGACCTCAGGGGCCCCTGATGTGGATCAGGGCCACAGAGCAGCTCATGCTTCACCCAGGAACTAGGCTAGCTCATTGGTCCCAGAGATGAGGTCATCAGACTAGCTCAATGGGCCACAGATAGGCTCATAGGGCCTTAAACCAGTTCAAGAAGCCCCAAAACAGTTTAAGGCGCCAGATCACTTCAGGGGGCCTCAAGCCAACTTAAGGGACTTTCACAAGCCCAGCGCCCAGACCAGCTCAGGATAACCTCAGAACCTAGATCCGCTCTTGGGCCCTAGATCAGCTCTTGGGGCCCCAGATCAGTTCAGGGACCTCAAGTCAGGTCAGGGGGCAAGATCAAGTCAGGGGCACTAATTCAGCTCAGGAATTCCTCACCAGCTCGGGGCCCAAGCAGTTCAAAAGCCCCAGAGCTGCTCAGGGGACACCAGATCGGCCCATAGGGCACCAGATCAGCCTAGGGGACAAACAATCAGATCAGTGGTCCCCGACCAGCTCGGGAATACCAGATAAAGTCAGGAGGCACTTAATCAGCTCAGGAGCCCCATACCATCTCAGGGGCCTCACCAACCCCTGTGGGCCCAGCTCAGCTCAGGGCCTGGGAGCTGCTCAGGAAATCACGTAATTAACCCAGGAGGCCCGGTTCAGCTTAAAGGGCACCATATTAGCCATGGGGCACCATACTAGCTCAGAGGGAATAAGATGGGCTCAGGAGACACACTGATGACTCAGCAGGTACCAGATCAACTCAGGGGACATTAGTTAAGTTCAGGAGGCAGTATATCTGCTCAGGGTGCACCGGATCGATCAGCACAGGGAGCATGTTCAAGTCAGGGGCACTAAATCAGCTCAGGGATCCCTCGCCAGCTCGGGGCCCAATCAGTTCAAAAGCCCCAGAGCTGCTCAGGGGACACCAAATGCCCATGGGGCACCAGATCAGCTTAGGGGACAAACAATCAGATCAGTGGTCCCCGACCAGCTCGGAAATACCAGATCAAGTCAGGAGGCACTTAATCAGCTCAGGAGCCCCATAGCATCTCAGGGGCCCTCATCAGCTTCTGTGGGCCCAGCTCAGCTCAGGGCTTTAGAGCTGCTCATGAAATCACGTAAGGAGGCCCAGATCAGCTTAAATGGCACCAGATTACTCAGGGGGCACCAGACTAGCTCATAGGGCATCAGATGGGCTCGGGTGGCACCAGATCAATCCGCTCGGGGGCCAGATCAGCTCCCAGCCCCCCAGACTATGGCAGGAGCCTAAATCAGCTCAGGGAGCAACATAACAGCTCAGGGGACACAAGATGGGCTCAGGGCACACCAAACCAGCTCAGGGGGGCACCAGGCCATCTAAGGAGACATCAATAATCAACTGAGGGGGCACCTAATCAGCTGAAGAGGCACCATATTGACAGAATAACTTCGGGAGGCATGAGATCAGCTCGGGGGCCCGAATCAGCTCAAGGGGCACTAAATCAGCTATTAGGGCACTAAGCAAGCTCGGAGGCATTATACTAACTCAGAGGGCATTATATAGGTTCAGAAGGTACAATGATTTGCTCAGTGGGGCACTCGATTGACTCAGGGGCACCAGATCAGCTTAGAGGGCAAGTAATCAGCTCAAGGGGCCAAGACCAGCTGAGAGGCCACGAGATGAGCTCAAGGAGCACCAGATTAGCTTCACCCGTACGATTATTGCCGATGATGAGGCATTATCTGAAAACTGATTACGTGCCTATACTCTTCCCGGGTGCTTGGAAAGGCGACAGAATGCTCTAGCTGACCAAAAAGGCACTTAATTGTCAAACAATAGTTGAAATCACTAAGTGCGGTCTAGTTCCATCTAGGTTCAACGGCGTAGGGAACTAAATTTCGAGCGGCACGGCCCAAAGGGGGTACACCACCTGGCAATCAAAAGGGCACCCGGGACCGATGGGGGCACTTGCCCCCTGTGCCCCCTGGCTGCGGCCCTGGAAAGAAACTACGGGAGGCATTAAATAAGTTCAGGGGGCCGGATCAGCTCAAGGGGCACTGAAACAGCTAATAGGGCACCAGGCAAGCTCGGAGGCATCAGACTAACTCAGAGAGCATTATATAGATTCAGAAGGCACAATTATTTTCTCAGGGGGGCACCAGATTGACCACGAGGGCATCAGATCAGCTCAGAGGGCACATGATCAACTTCCGGGGTTCAAGACCAGCGCTCAGGGGGCACCAGATGAGCTCAAGGGGCACCAGATTAGCTCTGCCCATACGATTATTGGCGACGATGAGGTATTATCTGGAAACGGATTACGTGCTTATACTCTTCCCGGGTGCTTGGAAAGGCGACAGAATGCCCTAACTGACCAAAAAGGCACTTAATTTTCAAACAATAGTTTAAATCGCTAAATGCAGTCTAGTTCCATCTAGGCTCAACGGCGTAGGGCACTAAATTTCGAGCGGCACGGCCCAAAGAGGGCACACCACCTGGCAATCAAAAGGGCACCCCGGCACCGATGGGGGCACGTGCCCCCTTTGCCCCCCCTGGCTGCGCCCCTGGTGCCAGGATACGGGCAGGGTCGAGGGAACCCCAGGTTAAAACATGATCGCTAAAATTGAAGTAAGAGGTTAACTCATTTGATATATGTGGACTCTATTTCAGGTGGAGGAATCTGTAGTTTGCATATGATCAAACCTGAAATATTTCGATAAGGTGATGATAAGTTGATACTGTGGCCTCTCCCCTCGAATCCGGAAATGTAAAAAACACTGAAGATTATATATTTGGGCTCAGCCCTTTATCAGAATCGTGTAGTAAATATCAAAAATTCTCGGTCATAGTGTAGCCAGACCTCTGGCTAGCCAGGATGTCTGCGTAAAGGAAATTATAGGCGAGCGGACCACACCAAGCGTGCAATTCACGCATGATGCGTACCAGACATGGTTGTGACACCTGGCAAGCCTAGTTGGGTGTGTGCGGGTGCGGGTGCGTGCGTGCGTGCGTGCGTGCGTGCGTGCGTGCGTGCGTGCGTGCGTGCGTGCGTGCGTGCGTGCGTGCGTGCGTGCGTGCGTGCGTGCGTGCGTGCGTGCGTGCGTGCGTGTGTGTGTGTGTGTGTGTGTGTGTGTGTGTGTGTGTGTGTGTGTGTGTGTGTGTGTGTGTGTGTGTGTGTGTGTGTGTGTGTGTGTGTGTGTGTGTGTGTGTGTGTGTGTGTGTGTGTGTGTGTGTGTGTGTGTGTGTGTGTGTGTGTGTGTGTGTGTGTGTGTGTGTGTGTGTGTGTGTGTGTGTGTGTGTGTGTGTGTGTGTGTGTGTGTGTGTGTGTGTGTGTGTGTGTGTGTGTGTGTGTGTGTGTGTGTGTGTGTGTGTGTGTGTGTGTGTGTGTGTGTGTGTGTGTGTGTGTGTGTGTGTGTGTGTGTGTGTGTGTGTGTGTGTGTGTGTGTGTGTGTGTGTGTGTGTGTGTGTGTGTGTGTGTGTGTGTGTGTGTGTGTGTGTGTGTGTGTGTGTGTGTGTGTGTGTGTGTGTGTGTGTGTGTGTGTGTGTGTGTGTGTGTGTGTGTGTGTGTGTGTGTGTGTGTGTGTGTGTGTGTGTGTGTGTGTGTGTGTGTGTGTGTGTGTGTGTGTGTGTGTGTGTGTGTGTGTGTGTGTGTGTGTGTGTGTGTGTGTGTGTGTGTGTGTGTGTGTGTGTGTGTGTGTGTGTGTGTGTGTGTGTGTGTGTGTGTGTGTGTGTGTGTGTGTGTGTGTGTGTGTGTGTGTGTGTGTGTGTGTGTGTGTGTGTGTGTGTGTGTGTGTGTGTGTGTGTGTGTGTGTGTGTGTGTGTGTGTGTGTGTGTGTGTGTGTGTGTGTGTGTGTGTGTGTGTGTGTGTGTGTGTGTGTGTGTGTGTGTGTGTGTGTGTGTGTGTGTGTGTGTGTGTGTGTGTGTGTGTGTGTGTGTGTGTGTGTGTGTGTGTGTGTGTGTGTGTGTGTGTGTGTGTGTGTGTGTGTGTGTGTGTGTGTGTGTGTGTGTGTGTGTGTGTGTGTGTGTGTGTGTGTGTGTGTGTGTGTGTGTGTGTGTGTGTGTGTGTGTGTGTGTGTGTGTGTGTGTGTGTGTGTGTTGTGTGTGTGTGTGTGTGTGTGTGTGTGTGTGTGTGTGTGTGTGTGTGTGTGTGTGTGTGTGTGTGTGTGTGTGTTGTGTGTGTGTGTGTGTGTGTGTGTGTGTGTGTGTGTGTGTGTGTGTGTGTGTGTGTGTGTGTGTGTGTGTGTGTGTGTGTGTGTGTGTGTGTGTGTGTGTGTGTGTGTGTGTGTGTGTGTGTGTGTGTGTGTGTGTGTGTTGTGTGTGTGTGTGTGGTGTGTGTGTGTGTGTGTGTGTGTGTGTGTGTGTGTGTAACTTTTGAATTGTCTGAAGAGTGTATATGTTTGTTAGTTTGTGTCCGACAACCGTAACAGAGAAAAATCAGAATATTTTCTTGCGTAAACGTGTATGGTGTATGAGAGAGAGGCACAAAGAACTTTAAGGGAATGTGGCACCTTCATAACGTGATTTAAACTGAGATAGCCAAGTTGTAAAGCAAGTCGGAAAGCCCGGTACTCTATATATCATTTGTCTTGGAACACGATATTTCCGTAGAAAAAAAAACTAAAACCTACCTGACACCAACCCCTCAGCCAATCGAAGCCCTTGAAGTATTTCAAGTATAGCAGTGGTTGCCAAATCATGACATCATCCACAGGCAGATATTTATTTATTTTCCTAGAGGAGTATTTAAAAAAAAAATATTGAGCTTATTGAACATTTTTCAGAGAAATCATCGGTGGTTTCATTATTTTTTGCTAAAAGTACGCCTAATTTCACTAAATTCCAGGATTCGACCAAGGTGCACATTCCCTTTAAGCTTAGGCTTTGGGCCAACCTCATATGAAATAATTTTGAATGTCTGAATAATGAATGTTTTTGTATTGTATTGTATTGTATTGCTAGTTGTACTCTCTGACGGCCAGTTGTGGCTCGACTGCCGACAGATCTGGGACACGGCCGGCCAGGAGCGCTTCCAGTCGCTGGGCGTGGCCTTCTACCGTGGCGCCGACTGCTGCGTACTCTGCTACGACGTGACCAGCGCTAACACCTTCCGCTCTCTGGACTCGTGGCGGGACGAGTTTCTGATACAGGCCAGTCCTCGCGACCCCGACCACTTCCCGTTCGTCGTGCTCGGCAACAAGGTCGATCTCGAGACGCGCGCCGTAAGTATCGGCTGCGTCAGTAGGGTACGCCTGGCCGCGGGCAGCTGCGTCAGTAGGGTACGCATGGCGGCGGGCAGCTGCGTCAGTAGGGTACGCCTGGCCGCGGGCAGCTGCGTCAGTAGGGTACGCCTGGCGGCGGGCCACTGACGGAGTAGGCCTTGGCTAACACTTTTTTTAGAAAAGTTTACCTACCGTGGACCCAGTAGTTGAGTCGGGCGTCTTTAAGATGCGAGCGGAAGTTTGACCATAAAATATATTATGGTACTCATATAGCCACTAGTGTCTGAAACCTGACCCAGCACCTCTGTTAGATGACAAAAAGATAGGTATAATGCAAGCTTTTGGGGTTTAACGACGCATCAACTGCTGAGGTCATGTGGCGTCGAAGGGGAAGGGGAATGTGCTAGGCTTGAGCTAGAGCAGGGCGCCAAGTTCTGCCTCTGAGTGGCCTCGAATCCACGACACCCTGTGCATACAAAATGGCATAAGCCAAGCTGAGCGCGCGCGCTAACCGACTGTGCCACCCAGACCCCAATATAGGAGTCCTCTGTCCAGTAGAGCAACCAAAGGATTGGGGGGGGGCAGGGCGGACCATAGTACAAAACAGACGAAACAATCTCCAAAGACATACTGAAGAAAAACATATCATGCAAGACTGAGAACGAACATGTCCAACTAAACATCTAATACCAAAGCAAAAAAACACGCAATATAGCCATAAAGAACAGCCCAGTCACCACAAAAGATTCAAACTGTACCAATGTAGTCTACAAATTCACTTGCCCCATGAGGATTGTAGGCCTCATGAAGACTACTTCGGTGCCGCCACAACAGCACTATCACGACGCCTTACCATGCACATACAAGAACAAACTGGCCCAGCAGAACACTGGTTACGCAACTAGAGTCAAAACCACCACACAAGCGCTTGAAAGAAAAAACCAAAATCATCGACGCAAGCACAGACCACTACCGACTATTGATAAAATAAGCACTTCACATCAACAGATACAAGCCGTCACTAAACCTTCAAAAATACACTAACATTTCCATGGCGCTCTAGGGTGTATGAGAATATTTATTTATACCTACACGTGTTTTTATACCTGAAATGTGATCGCGAAACTAAAAGTATTCTTTAATAGTATGCCACGGAAAAAATTACGAAATAACTATTTTTAAATGAACTTAAAGATTAGCAACTGCACCACCCAGCACAACTTTTGTACCCTTGATAATGATTTATTTTATTTGCATCGTAATGACTTCCACAAAGTGGCTGTTACGTCATAGAGTCAATTGTACATGGTCGACAAGGTACGGAAGTCAGCTGTTCTACACAACGACATAGCATTTCTACCTAAAAACTTCTGAGCCCAATCACATAAGATGATCACAATAGTGATGGGTAAAAACATCAGTAAACAGGATGTACAAAGAACGCTAAAAGGCAATAAAAAGCTGCTAAAACGTCGCGAAAACGTGTAAAATCCAAGCTGGGTTATGACAGAGACCGCAGTTCACTCCGACACATCCTCGCGCTCCCAGCGTCCCTCACTGCTAGCGGCGCACCGTTCCAATGTGCTATACCTCGGTAAGAAAAGAAACGCCTCGCTCTCTCCGAACGCACTTGAGGTAGTTGAAGGGCGCTAGCATCAACGGCGCGCGTTCGGTAGGCGGAAACTCTTCCACGGGGCACCAGGAGGCCTCCAAGGTGTTCAGACGACGTTTTATCATGAAGTAGCTTAAATATGGTCAATATGTCCCTCTCAGTAATCAGTGCCTCCAGTTTCTGCCATTTCAATTGAGCAAACAGGGGAGTCACATGGGCACTCCGTCTCGAACAGGTGACAATGCGAGCGGCATGGCTTAACACTTTCTGAACTCGGTGTTTCTGAGCCTCACAGCAGCCTCCCCACACAGTCAAACAGTACATTACATGGGGGAACACAAGGGCTTCAACTATGAGCCGCTTCACAGAACTGGGGAGTCTGTACGACATTTTGGCCAGTCCAGCCAGAGTGCTGTAGCAACGCCGAATTACTGTTGACACGTGGTCCTCCCATCGCAATCCACAGTCCAACTGAACACCGAGCACTCTGACTGTTGGTGAGGGCTTCACATTAACGCCAGCAAAACTAATGTGAAAATCCTGAACATGAGCCTGCTTTGACGTTCCAAACAAAATAAGCTCAGTTTTGCTCGGGTTTATTTTTAGACTGTTTTGATTGTACCAATTTTGAACAATGCTCAGCATGTCCTCTAATTTCGATTTATGCCCCTCGAGGCTGCTGCGGTCAGATGCGTTCAGGAATTGGGTGTCGTCGGCATACATGACCATCTTATCAGATGGCACATGGGACGCTAAGTCATTTGTGAACAACAAAAAAGGATTGGGCCAAGAATACTCCCCTGGATTACCCCGTGAGTAACTGGGAGAGACACCGGACTCCCCCGGACCACCTGCACTCGGTCTCTCAGCCAGTCTGAAAACCAGTGACTGTCGACACCGTACCATCCTAGCTTCTCCAGCAGCCGGCCATGGTTGACGCTGTCGAAGGCTTTCGAGGTGTCCGCAGCGATAAGTGAAACCATTTTCCCCTGGTCAATTTTTGATAAAATGTACTGGACAGCGTCTAGCACGGCCGACTCCGTGGAGTGGCCCGGACGGAAACCATGCTGCTCCGGGCAAAGGATGTTGTGCTCGGTGAGATATTTCGTCAATTGGTCACAAATGACACGCTCCGCCAGTTTTGAGACCGTCGGCAGAATCGAGATTGGCCTGTAGCAGTTAACATCGGTTGTACTGCCGGACTTAAAAAGTGGGGTTACCATGGCAACCTTCCACTCATCCGGCAGCGTCCCGGCTCTGATGGTTGCGTTAATCATATGTAGAAGGTGAGGTCCGACTACTGGGAATGTTGCCTTCAGCAAACCGATGGTTATGCCGTCGGTTCCGCTGGCCTTTGAGCTGTTCATACGTCTGAGAGCATGTGATAGCTCTGGCATGGTGACGGGACGCACTCTGAACGCTCCGCTAATGACCCGGGGTGGACGAGGTGGCAAATGCGCACCCGCAGCCGCGATGCCCTCAAGTGAGTTGGCTATCTCAGTGCCGACAGAAGCGAAATGTCGGTTTAATTTCTCAGCCCACTGAATCCCTCCCGCATTTGGCGTGCTTGAACTAGGTTGAATATTTTTGTTTGACCTAATGAGAAATTTTCGAACGCTTGACCAGGTTTTTGGCCTTGAATCTCTGTAAGTGTCCTCAAAAAATTTTGATCTGGCCTTGATTTGGGCTGCTTTTGTGGCATTTCTGGCCGTCCTGTAGTTAGCCTCGGACTCATCTCTCTGTGAGGTGAGTTTGTTTTGATCTCTCTCTAAACGTGCTAAATCGCGATCTCTCATCAGGCTTCGTAGTTCAGGATTTTCTTCAAGCCAGGGACAAGGTGGATGGCGCATCTTCAAAGAGACAATAGGCATGTGCTTATCGATAATAGGTGTCCAAATACTCAGAAAATCGTTCCACATATCATTCACATTTGCGTCATCATTGTACATTGAAGACCAGTCTACGGTAAGAAGGGCTAAACACAGTGCATTATTGTCTAGGTTTCGTGTTGACCTACCAGTGAGTTCAGTTCGGCGATGTCTATTCAGGGAAACACACACGTCTGCACACACCAAATCATGATCACTAGAATGAAACGGTATTACTCTGGCTGTTGCACTGTCATCGGACTCAGGAATCACAATGTGGTCCAACAGTGAGCCGTCTCTGTGTGTCGGGTCTTGGACTATTTGCTTTAAGCACATGGCTCTCAGCAACTGCAAATAATTTGACACTCCTGGCTTCTGCGAAAGTAGGTCAAAGTTTAGGTCACCCAAAAGGTATGTGGCATGTCAATAACCCAGTACTTGGGCCAACTGCTCACGCAAATCATCTAGATAAGACGAAACCGATTGTTTAAAACGATTGTTTAAAATACAATTGAAAAGTGTCGGTAAAAATGGAATTTAAATGAATATCGCAGACTTATTAGATATAATATCAAATTCAACTAAAAAGAAATTTAAACGTTGATAGGTTTTGGAGTGCTGCTGATGCATGATGATAAGATGATAAGGTGTTCACTGGCCTATCCCCTCGAATCCGGATGTAAAAAAAACACTGAAGATGGTATATTCGGGCACAGCCCTTCATCAGAATCATGTAGTAAATATAAAAAATTATCATTCATAGTGTAGCCAGACCTCGAATGGAGCTTCACATAAATGCCTTTCAGAATGAATTGTTTAAAAAATTGGATGTCATAACAACAACAATCTTGGTACCTGTAACCTAATAGGAATGCCGTCAATACAACACAACTAGACCAGTATTTGTGTGACACTTTTCTATTATTTCAGTCAAACACTATCTTTTCGTTAATAATGAAAAATTTGCTGAAGTATCTTAATCGGTTATTTGTATATTTCTGTTATTATTTATTTTTATTTTTTGTAGTTGGCTGCAGCTAAAATGCTAACAATAACTATTAATTTAGCACTAGTACACGTGATACTACATCAGTGTAGACTGCAAACTTTCCCATTTAGTTCAGCCTGATGCTATGTTTTACGATAAATGCCTCGCTCTAATTATTTAATTAGGATTTTACTTAGTGGTCAGGTTCAAGTTATCTCTAAACTCAATCCATTGCATAATATCAGTTAACATGGTTTATGATTGATACACCCCTTTCCCCAACCTGTAGCTCTGGCCCAACGTTAAGCGTCGAATGAGTACACGTCTGGCTGCAGAAAAACTGTCAATTTTTTTTAATTATACTTATTCAACAACCCTTCCCCATAGTATGTACCCCTTAAACAAATCCATCTCTCATGGCTAGTTAATGTGATCAATCACTGGTTAATCCTTTTCCTCATTCTGTACATCTGGTCCAGCGTTAACCGTCGAATTAGTGTACGTTTAGCTGCAGAAAAGTATTATTAATAATTAATTATTTGCAATTGCGACTTTTGTTACCGCGGTGTGAGTGGATTCACACGGAGGCAGGCCGGCACCGCCTCTGTTACCGCGGTGCGCTCAGCAGCCTGCAGTTGGTGCCTGAGTCCGCTCAATTTAAGGGGAATGTGGCACCCTTATAACGTGGTTTTAACTGAGATAGACAAGTTGCAAAGCATGCCGGAAAACCCGGTACTATCATTTGTCTTGGAACTCGAAATTTCCATAGAGAAAAGCTAAAAACCTACCTGAAATGTTCTCACAATTTACCCAAGGAGCCGGCCACAGTTGGGTCATTCCACCGTAAATCGACCGAGGCGTAAAACCCTACTATTTTTTATTTTCACCAAAATTGGTATATGGGAACTCGCAGGGGCGTAAAATCCAACCATGGCATCCAAAAAATTATTTGAAAATTAGTTTGAGAGAAATAGCCTCCGGAAATTTTTGCAGGTCATTATCTAGGCATTGATTATAATGCCTATAGCTCGAAAAAGTTTTCAAGTGATTTCTAAAAATGTTGTAGTCCTAGGATGTAAATTTTACGGGCAACATTTTGGCCATCTTCAATTTTGAAATTTAAACAAAAAACTGTTAGTGACCTCATGACCTAGTTTTGTAACGGAGACCTTGACCTGTGGTACAGTGAAATTCAAAAAATTTCTTGAAAGCGTTTTGACATGTGGTAATAGTCTTTCATATTAAATAATAAAAATAATGGCTTTCGAAATGCATATACTACTTTTAGCTTCTATATATATAACACTAGGTGTCACTGTGGAGCTATGCTAGCGTAACTCATGTTCTAATTGACTTGCAACTTTAAAATAAAAACATTGGAAGAATCAAAATCAAGCAGTCAAACTAGAATTGAATCACTTTACCACAAGCACAGGAATAAGGGCATGCCCTCCCCTATTTTGAATTCACATTATTGTCCCATTGGAAATGGGACAATCATGTGTAAATGTCATATATGGTTGTTTGGATCATTGTATATCTTTTGAAAATAAACATGTCCCGTCACATTGAATCACCGAACTATGATGTCATTTCCAGAAGCATTTAACCCGCGCCCCACCTGGGGTCTAGCGCCACCTTCGCCCCACCGGGGGGCCATCAATGCCCCCCCTTAACTCCGAAAATATGGAAGCTAGCGCAAAGCTGCAGAGTGTATTAGAAAGATCATGCGAATTCAGTAAGATTTTAGTTGGCATGTTAAAGCGCTCCGGTCTATGTTTTGACCTCCAGAGGTCAAGTTATGTCACGATAGGCTATTTCCAGTAAAATATGCAATCCTTAAGAAACCTGAGCATAGCTCTCACGCCCTTAGAGCTATTGAGATCTGGAAAAAAACAATTTGGTAGGAAATACCAGGACTTCCTCCGCTATATGAAATATAATGACCTCCCGTCAGTGGTTTGACCTCCAAAGGGTACCTCGTGACTTAATATGACCTGAGTTCACGAAAGGTAAGAAAGTGACTTTGTTGTATATCAAATGAAAACCAGTGACGAGATATACACGATGACCTTTAATTCAGTATTCTCGCTTAATTAGGTCAAAAGTTATCGTCAATATATATTTTTACCTCTGGTGACCTCTGATGATCTCAGATAGGTCAAAGGGCAATATGTCTCCCGAGATCCATGAAAGGGTGTCCAAGAACGCTTTTCTGAGCAATCTGAGTATTTACGATTATTTTGTGACTTGGTTCATAAGACACTTTTTCCCATGCTTTTTCATGGAAGAGGTTACCGGGTGACCTGATCTCAGGTCACCAAATCGAAAAAATCCTGAAAATACATTTTGTAGACTCCGGAGGAGTTATGAAGTGTAGAAAGTTTAAAATCGATCAGCTTAGAAATGTAGCTATTGTAGAGCTAAAAAATAAAGTGAGGTGACCTTGGTTGACCTCGCCTGGTGACCTGACCTAGGGTGACCCGGGGTAATAAATTTCAGGAATGATGGGAAAATAATTGGTTAAGAGGTAGAACCCTCAACCGTGGGGCTGCTCCTCGTTGTTTGTTGTTCCGGAAAAAACCTCAGGGGGGCCTTCGATTTCATTATTCTAGGTGGGGCGAGGGTCAAGGGAAATTTTTAGCTTTTGAGGCTTTGTGCCGCGTTCTTCCGGACCTAGCTTGAATCTAAAACATTTTATGACCTCAGTTCGTCTTCTATAGCCTTTGGTAATCCCTTGTGGCATTTCAAACGTGTTAAAGCTTGACCTATGGTAATCTCTGAGCGAATTTTGCTCAGCGTACTCATTATCTTAGCTCTTTTATAGTGAAGATGTTTTAGGCACTAAAAACATATCATTGGTGATTTTTATAGGTGCATTGCATTGCATGGGACTGGTTCAGAGTTCAAAAGTACTCCTTAGAAGTGAAAGCAACTAGTTCAAGTGTCCCCCTCAGGGGACCGATCTTCACTTGCTGGATTCGTCCGGCAAGTCAAGATTGGAGCAACGGGGAGTGACGCGCCCGGGGCCCCAGTCAGCCCTGGAGGGCACGTTGTCGCATCACCGCGGACTTATTATTTCTGGCCATCCGGCGGCCGCCGCCTCTTCCGACTTCGGTCGGTTAGAGTCGGCGTCTGTCGTCGGTGGTTCTGGTGATGAGGCCCGCGGTGATGCTGTTGGCTGCCTTACGGGCCCTTTGTTACCTGGTCGGTAACCATATTGGATCGGGTCAGCTCTGTCCTGCACCTCCCAGTATGTAGCTCCGGTTTGTTTTTGTTCTCTTATTTTGTTGATTATGTTTAGTTCCTAACATCTTTTTATGCTTAAGTTGTTGGCTCCTCAGATATTTGCCTTCTTCGGCATTTTATGTGTGTAAGGCGCCCACTCGAGTCCTATCTCGAGCCCCGGCGACGAGGTTGACGGGATCCTGGGGGGTTGAGGTCCCCCTCGGGCGGGTCAGTCCCGAGGGCTCCAACACGCCCCCTTTGGCCCAGATATCTCGATCTAACTGGGGGTAAGCCGTCCGTAGGCTGCCGCGGACGGCCTAGCGACGCGGCAGTGTCTACGGGCACTGTCGCTCGGTCCAGCTGGGCAGGGGGATTATGTTTTGGGCGTGCGCGCGGCGCCCTTCGTGGTGGGGACTGCGATAGTTCCTGCCAGGCGTGACGTGGGCCGGGGTCTTGGAAACCGTCGATTTGCGAGACTCCGACCTTTTGGGCGCCCCTGGTGGACCGCAGTCTCCGCTGCGTGAGGGCTGCCGCGTTTTGCTTCGTCCTGACTCATCGCCCTGCCGGCCCACTGGGCTGATGGCGTCAAGGGGGTGGGTGCGTTCTGATTGGAGGGGTTGTGTGAGTATCTCTCGCCCCTCTGAGACGGGCGCACCTGCCCCCGTAGGCACTGTACCAGCCCCCGGGCCCAGCTATTGACAGCTGGCAACCCGGGGGGCCGAAGGTAAACTGATCCGTCATGGCTTCTTTTTCTGCTTCCACACCCTCTGAACCGACCGCACGATCTCCGACCCCCGCCGCGACACCGACCATCTCTTGTCCACCCGCTGACACCACCGCCGCGATGAACCTTTCGGAAGCTGAACCCCCCGCGCGAACTCGACCAGAGCATGTCACTCCTCTGACTCTTGTCATCTGCATCGAGGACAGTACGGTGAAGCCAAACCCCTTTCATCTCCACGAAGGTCTAGGTCAGCCCAAACGAACCCTCCGGTACCGCAATGGGCGAATAGAAGTTGAGATGGCCAGTGAGCATGACGCGAAGAAGTTGCTTGCAACAAATTCCCTCAAGTGCGCACGGCCAGCAGGCCCCTGACTGTACCGATTAAGGTGTCTCCGCATGCCACAAAAAACAGCTGTAGAGGCGTGATTAGTTGCAGAGATTTGTGCGACGTTCCAGAGGAGGAGATCCTTTCGGGATTAAAAGATCAGGGCGCTACATCGGTCAAAAAATGTTTAGGAGAGGTGAAAGTGAGACTTCGGATAATGGTACCTTCATGCTCTCCTTCTCAGGCACTACCCTGCCGGCGAAAGTTCGTGTTTGATGGATGGTAATCAAGGTCCGCCCCTTCGTGCGTAGCCCCACTCGGTGCTTCAAGTGCCAGGCGTTCGGGCACATCGCGGCCAGTTGCAAGGGCAGGGAGCGGTGTGGTAGATGTTCTGAGATAGGCCACAACTCGACAGCATGTCAGGCAGTCAAACCGAGGTGCGCGGGATGCGGAGAAGAACACAAGGCGTGGAGTAGGTCTTGCCCAAAACTGACCAAGGCCAAGGAGGACCAAAGAAGGAAAGCCCTGCCCCCTCCAAAACCTGTACTGGCGACCACCTCCACAGCCCCCAAGGTAAATCCTGCTCCCAACCACGCCCCTTACAGAGACGCACTGATGGGGGCTCAGCACGATGCACCACAAGCAGAAAACCCCTCCGAGACACGCCCTGATTTGAACATAGATTCGAGTACCTCCCAGTTCATGGACCTGTCGCTTCGCCAATTCCTTGCCATGGTAGCTGAGCTTCTCCCCCGCATGCAGAACGAACCTCACAGCACACCAGTTAATTCTGCAATCAAAGCCGACAAAACGATGCAAACCTCACCACCGGAGTGCCGAGACGCTGCAGTGGGTGCGGACCTGGAGGAATTTGAAACGCACAACATGGAGTCGGCCCCTCAGGCCGCGTGCGCAGGTGACTATGATATCACAGAAAGAGAAACATCCTTTAAGCGAGCTAGGGAAGACTCCCCAACACAATCGCAGCCTCCTAAAAGCGCAGTCCCCCCATCTCCAACGCCGGAGTGCATTCCACCCATGTGCCCCACTGAACAGCCTGCTGGCACTAAGCGAGCCTGCATGGTGCATAGCCATCCCTCTCATAGACGCTATTAAGGCAAACAGCTCAGATCTAGGTGGGCCAAACACCGGCGCTTCTATTAGCGCTACATGTAATGTGGTAGACGCACAGCAAGATGCGGCTGCTGCTCCCTTGACTGCCGAGCACACCCCAGTCGTCCCTCAAAGCCGTAACTCGCAGATGCCTCCGCCGCCAGCCCCTCCTTCACTGCCGGCGACACCAGCCACCGTAGTGGAGAAACCTCCACGGAGCCCTCAGACAGAGGGAAAATTTCGCAGTTGCCTGAATGTTAACCCCAAAGTCCCTCACATCTCAGGTCAAGGACAAGGCCGTGAGCGAGAGCGAGGGAGCTCACTGTCAGTCACACTAGACCATAAGGATAGATACCGATCTCAATCAAGGGAATCTCACCCCACCAGGCGCCCCATCTCTAGAGACAGGCTACACCAGGAGAGACACTCTAGTTGCGGTCGTACGGGAATGCTAAGCGGGGAGTGCCCTTCCAGGCTCCCAATCAAAGACCATGAATGTGACGTACTTTATCTGCAGACTTCTCTTACTCATCACTTTTTCTCTCATGACCAATATCTTACAGTGGAACATGCGTGGCTTTAGGGCCAACGTAACCGACCTCCAGGCGTTGATAGCCTCCAGGAGCCCTGCGGCTATAGCCATACAGGAAACAAAGCTAAAACAAGAACAAATATGTAACATTCATCACTATAAAACACATCGTTATGATGCTCCTACCGTTACGATCGCCCACGGTGGAGTAGCACTCCTTGTACATTATAGCACTCCATCAACCGTATTCCACCTCCAAACCAACTTACAGGCAGTGGCAGGGTTGGAAAAAACCCGGGTTTTTTGTAAAAGCCCACGGGTCTGGGTTTTTTGCGGGTTTTTTGTGGGTTTTTTCCGGGTTTTTTAATTTTGTTTTGTAGCATTCTCAACGCACCGTTTCTAGATTAATGTCATTGTTTGAGCACGCATTCAGACTGTGATGCTTTCAATATCATCGCTTTCAATATCATCGTTGCCTACCAGTCTTTGCCTTAGGTGGTGGAGGTGAGAAGAAGCTCCTATTCCCCAAGCTGTTCTGAAGTACCCGATTGACGGCAGCGTGCAGAACCCTTCCTAGTTTATGGGCACCCATGGATAAGAAAAATGAACCGACTTTTGACCAGAATAACAATTTTTGGTGCTTATAAACTCATCCACTGCTATGGTCATGCGGCGTCGTCGACTCTTGTTACTGTTTTCTCTTAGGAGCCGGATTCTCCGTACTCAAGAAATCCACCGGACGTAAGCCCGGACGACCCCGGAGAAAGCAAGTGCGACAAGCACCACACCACTGCGCCCCACAGGAATTCATTTTTTTATAAATCAGTAGCTCATATTCCTCATGGACAAATGCTAGCGCTGAAAATCTTAGTCGGGTACATCAATAAAGGCCAGATCACAATTCTCAGAGCACAGCAGGGGCGTATCCATTATTTGCTCAGGGGAAGGGGCGTTGATATAGGCTCCGGGGCACAGCACGGGGCCCGAGCGCAAAGATCGCTAATGAAAATAAAAAGAACGTCAGCGGTGGCTGATGAGATGGTGGAGTGAATCGGTGTGGTTCACGTGACTTTTATTGACTGTTTTTACCTACATTGTTTCTTATATCTATCTAGCTAAATAAAGCGTGGTATCCTTTTTATTATTTTGTGACTCGGGGACCATCGTGCCCCCAACACTAATTCTTTGGGCAGTTTTAGAAAAATTGACCGGTGCCTTGAGACACAACCTCCCCTCCCGCCAGAAAAAAAAACTATTGAGTCGCCCAAGAACGAGTCTAGGGATCCCCGAGACCAGCTCTGAGGGCCTTGTGAACCAAGACAACCTCTTGAAGACTCTTGAAGGTCCTCGAGACTAACACTGGGAGCCCCAAGAACAATTCTTGGGGTCCTCCGAAACCAACTCTGGGGACCCCAAGGAACGAATCTATGGACCCCCGAAACCAACTTTCAGCCAGGTTCAAGACCAACTCTATTGGCCGACGAGACAAACACTCGAAGGCCTTGGAGACCAACTCTGAGGCCCCCGAGACGAATTCTTAAAGGCCATCCGAGAGCAACCCTGGGCTCTCCGAGAAAACTTTTCGGATCCCCCAAGTCAGAATATTGGGCCCCACGAGACCAACTTTGGGAGCCCTCAGAGACCAGCGCTGGCCCACCCCCCCCCCGTGACAAACTCTTGAGGGTCCTCCAGACCAACTCTGAAAACCCCGGAGAAAACTTTTGGGGCTGCTCCAGATACCAAGTCTGGAGGCCCAGAGATAAACTCTGGTGTCCCGATAGCCGAATCTGTGGCCCCCAATTCAAAATTTTGGTGGGCCCTACCAGACCAACGCTTGGGTCCCTGAGACTTGCTATTGAGAGTCTCCGAGACAAACATTGTGATGGTGTCAGTGCTCTTATAATCAACTTGGGGAGCATAAATCAGAAAACGACAGGAGGCCGTGCAGGAATCTCTTTAAGTGGTAAGGGGAGAGGCGGTCGCCCCACCTTGGCTGCGCGCCTGGAATACAGCACGATGTCACTCCACCACCATAAGCCATTTTTTCCATTCCATGAGCTGGACAAAGAAACTTTTGTGTGACTAAGGTCAAAGTCAGTCAGAGTCACAATCTGAGACTGCACTGTTACTTTGGCATATTTTGACCTTGCAGAGATGTTTATAAATTAAGATATATATATAGGTTGAATTCTGGAAAAACTGCATGGTGCAGACCAAAACGTACGTCATATTCAGAGACAGTATTGGTGTTATCCAGCGACTTTTACATATGGCAAAAACAAGATAGAAATTTGTGTTGCACAATTTGCAATTCCGACATGTGGATTCTTAGGAATGATTTTCCTGGTAAGACGGCAAGAATTTCCAAATGCACTTTTCCAGCGGGTTGTATGAGGTGGCATATGGTACCAATTCTGCCAATCTTTGACATATTTTACACATACCAAGGCTTAGTAGCTTTAAAAGTGATGTGAATATAAAAAGACGACATTTTTACTCAGGGGCATCTAGAAAATGATTTATGCAAAAAACCCGGGTGGGTTTTATCCATTAAAAAACCCACTAAAAAACCCAAAAACCCGGGCAGTGGGTAGTGGGCAGTGCCAACCCTGGGCAGTGGCCGCTACAGTAGACCTTACTGACTTAAAAATAACAATGGTTTCAGTCTACATCCCCCAAGCAAATGAATTCCCAGCGGACGTGTTTGAGGATCTGGTGCGCCAGCTACCAAGGAATAATATCATATTAGGCCATTTCAATGCATACAACACTGTTTGGGGTTGCCCACGTACAAACCGACGTGGGAGACGATTGGAGGACATAATTTTACGTCATGACTTATGTATCCTTCCAAACACGTTTCCTTATAAGTCGCAAGTTTTACTCAGCTTATTGTTTTTGGTCCGATTTTCCGGCTTTGTAGTCATTTGAATCAATTGTACTGAGCATCAGAGCTATCAAATACCCGCAATAGTCTCCGTGGTGAAACTGAAAGTGAGCGTCAGCAAAGAGCAATTGTGGTGTTTTCATTCGTGACCAAAGCGTGATTTGACGGAAACCTGAATTCAAACAAGTATGTTTTGTGTTTGTTTGTACCACTCAACGAAAAGCCTTCTAGTTAATTAAAAATTGATATTCTATCATAATAAGTCCTCGATTAAAAAAGACCATTACCCATAGGCGGATCCAGGATTGCCGATCTGGGGTGGGGGGGGCACCTTGCTGGGGTGGGGGTTGCACTTTTGGCCGGAAAATCTTATCAGATGGACGCAAAATCCTATTGCGGGGCGCCGATTTTCGCTTGGGGGGTTTGGAAGCGACATATTTCAAGGGGGCGCCATCGACCCTTTACTGGAGCGCCGTGACCATTTTAGGGGGCGCCGAGGGTCGGTCGGGGAGGGCACCTGCCCTTCTTTGCCTGCCCCTGGATCCGCCCATGGCATTACCAACGTGTAGTGATATTTTTATGGCATCACTTTATTATAATTTGTCGAAAGCTGGAATCTGAATCTGATATTTTGTGTTTGTATCCAAACCATTTGACCACCAGCCTTCAATTGAGGTAAAAATCATCCTTCTATCGTCATAAGGTATTAATCAAAAGTGGCTATCACCAGTATACAATTATGATATTTTACTGAAACCACTAAATGGTCATTAGTCCAAAGCCCCATATCAAAAACCATCATTGCGCGTGCTTGCTTGAACCACCCAATAGAAGCCTTCATTTGAAGCAAAAATTATCGTTCCATCGTAAATAGTTTTTGAGCTAGAGGCTCCAACCCGTTTTCTTCTGGTCTCCTGCACCACTGTGTATTGGTACGATATAGGGGCTATGTTCACCGCCGCTGTGCATGGTCAGTTTTTTAGTCTTGAGGAAACCAAAACCAGTTTTGAGTAGCATTTTGACCAAATAATGGGAATCTGGTGGACTATTTTGCAAACCTGGGGGTTGCCAGTAAAATGGGCAGCCCTACCGCCCCCGCCCCCTCCTTGGGTTTTCTCGAGGTAGGATAAAAACGGCGGCGCATAGCGCCATCGTACTTGGCATACCTTTTCCCTTATCATTTTTACAACTTCTGTCAAAACTTTAAGGTTAGTTCACCTCAGGTCAGGTCACCAGTACAAGTCAAGTGACCTGACCTCAAAAAATGTTTAAGATAGCATAAATGAGAGCAGGGTGAACTTAACCAATTGAAACTTGTATCACATAATGGCCCCACTGAGTTCTCTAAATTTTTTCCGGTTTTTATATCGATGAACTCAGGTCAGATACGAGTCATGACCTCCATTGGAAATACATGAGAAAATGGTTTTTACTGAATCACTTATTGATGGATGGCGATAGAGCCTTCATTGTAACTTCATTAGACTCACCGTGTCATTGCGGTTCTAATAATATGCATTTTATCTAAATTGACCTTGACCTGACCTCAGGTCAGGTCAAATCTCATATTTGACCTTGCAAGGTCATATTATATATCATTCGATTCGGCTTGTTGCGAGGATTCGAAGGGTTTTAGTTGTTTTGCTCTATCTTTACTTGTTCAGATGTTTTGACCGAAAACCTTCATGGACAAGTTATCCCTATGACGGCATGTATTGACCTCTAGTGACCTCAAATGTGACCTGATTAAAAAATGATTCAAATGTTTTCGATAGAGACGCGGATGAGCTACCCAACGCCGTTTATCGTTTTTCGCCACCTAGCGTGGTTTTCGAGATCTTAGGGGGCGGTTACCCGCCCCCCCGTCAAAGCGAAGGTGGCTCAGATCTCCGTCATTGCGCGTGTTAAGACTTGAGCCCACTGGTTTGTCAGAGGTGTGCCGCATTTTCCGCTGGCGCGCGTACAGACTTGGGCTTCGGTCCCAGCTCTGCCGGCTGAAGTCCGGCTGACGTTACCCTTATTGTCGCAACGCCAGCAGCTACTGCGCCACAAACACCAAGGACAACAAATAATCGTTCTTGGTGGTCGGTTGTACCTGCATTTAGACTGTCAGTCTCTGACGCTGGTTGGAAGCTATGTTCATATCATTAACGGAATTAAATAAATGGTTTGGAAGGGAATAGACAGCGGCTGTAGAGAAGCTACATGGTTTAGCTCAGATGTGCGAATTCTCGCTCTCGTCCTTACGCTGTTTGTCGTCAGGTACCGACCAAGAGGGCGCAACAGTGGTGCCACAGCAAGAATGAGATCCCCTATTTCGAGACGTCAGCCAAGGAGGCGATTAACGTCGAACAGGCGTTCCAGACCATCGCCAAGAGTGCGCTGGCCCAGGAGTCGGAGGTGGAGCTGTATAACGAGTTTCCCGACCAGATCCGTCTCACCAGCGATACCAGCAGCAAGGTGGACAGCTGCGGCTGCTAGTGTCGGCCGTCCTCTGGCTGGGCAGAAGGCCGCAGCCGGCGCGCGGCAGTGAGAGACTGTGGACGGCCATGTACCGCCGCCACCGAGTGCCTGCCTGTCCAGCACCGCGGCATGTGGAGGGCCGGCGGGCGTGCACTGGTCCAGAGAGGTAGGTGATAGAGTGGCTGGAGCCAACACGCCACCAGTGGCGCACATTTCGACGACGACAAATGCTGCGCAGGTATAGGTCGGCGCCACAGATGTGTATTCGGGGAAAACGGACATTGTACCTACTCTAAGTATATCTTTATATAGAGACGCGATGAAATTAGACGGACTTGTAGTGTCCATGCTTCGTTACTTTATGTTATATTCCACACACTAGATGCTGGTGAGTGCCTCTCTCGCCGCGTTACTGAATATCTGATTCCATTGGCGGACGGCTGGATCGGTCAGCTGTGACGGACCCACCTGCTGTTCGGCTGGTCAGCTTTGAGTGGCAATAGTTCGGTGTTTAGTATAATCAATAGAAAGGGCCACGGCGAGGCGACTGCGGGGCGCCGGTGGGGTCCACGCAACGCTGCTGCGAGTGTCACGTCCAGGCGATGCTGCCGCGAGTGTCACATCCACGCGACGCTGCCGCGAGTGTCACGTCCACGCGATGCTGCCGCGAGTGTCACGTCCACGCGATGCTGCCGCGAGTGTCACGTCCAGGCGATGCTGCCGCGAGTGTCACGTCCAGGCGATGCTGCCGCGAGTGTCACGTCCAGGCGACGCTGCCGCGAGTGTCACGTCCAGGCGACGCTGCCGCGAGTGTCACGTCCAGGCGACGCTGCCGCGAGTGTCACGTCCAGGCGACGCTGCCGCGAGTGTCACATCCACGCGACGCTGCCGCGAGTGTCACGTCCAGGCGACGCTGCCGCGAGTGTCACGTCCAGGCGACGCTGCCGCGAGTGTCACATCCACGCGACGCTGCCGCGAGTGTCACGTCCAGGCGACGCTGCCGCGAGTGTCACATCCACGCGACGCTGCCGCGAGTGTCACGTCCAGGCGACGCTGCCGCGAGTGTCACGTCCAGGCGACGCTGCCGCGAGTGTCACGTCCAGGCGACGCTGCCGCGAGTGTCACGTCCAGGCGACGCTGCTGCGAGTGTCACATCCACGCGACGCTGCCGCGAGTGTCACGCCACGCGATGCTGCCGCGAGTGTCACGTCCAGGCGACGCTGCCGCGAGTGTCTCGTCCAGGTGATGCTGCCGCGAGTGTCTCGTCCAGGCGACGCTGCCGCGAGTGTCACGTCCACGCGACGCTGCCGCGAGTGTCACGTCCACGCGACGCTGCCGCGAGTGTCACATCCACGCGACGCTGCCGCGAGTGTCACGTCCAGGCGACGCTGCCGCGAGTGTCAGGTCCAGGCGACGCTGGCGTAAGCTGCCGCTGCCCTCGCCCTCACACGGCTGGTTGGAAGGCGATGCGGGCGCCAACTAGTTAGAGCTACATCATTGGAAGGCTGAGAGCGTACTTATCCCAAATATATTGAAATTCATGTATGCTCCTCGAAGGTTTTTGAGTAATTTTCGCCTTTTTTATTCTTCAAAACACAAGAATCTCTAACCTCCTTGTCACCGACATACTTTTGTCGGCCACTGAAAGAAAGCTCAATAATCTGCGAAGAAAATAATGCGTCTCCTTTGGATTTCGAGTTTGTACCCTTTCAATGACCTGAAACACGGATATTGCTCACAAGGCACAGAGTTGGCTTCTCGGCACTGGAGGTTAGCCCTTACTGGAGCGCCGGTCAACTGGTGGATAGATATCCTTCCCGTATTCTTACTCGAAGTCCTCCAAATGTATCACCATGCCTTTCCAATGGCTTAACAACACAACATTTCCAAATATGAACAATATATAGCTTTCTCATTTGCTGGCAGTATCAACATTGCACATATCCCAAACGAATCGATTGGTTTTCCCCGCAATCGGGAAAACCAACAGGCACCCGCTCTCCAGAGCCATGACACCTTGTCAGGGGCTGTGCGGCAACGCTCGCTTTACACCCCGCCTTCCAATCAACCATGCCTTGGGCCAGCCTAGTGAAGTGGTGCGGGGCGGATGGAGCCGACGTTGGCTATGGCTCCGCATGATTTTTTCCAGGTGGGAATGCAATCGGTTTTCCGTTAGGCCCAAATTCAAATATACAGACTAACGTTGCGCCAATCTTATGCGGAGGGACTGAGTTGGGTGATTTCAGTTTAGCTCGTTAGAATGCTTCTATATGGTTGGTTAAAATATTTCAAGCTCAGCAGATACTCTCTCAAAGAGTCAGACCATGCAAAATGTGTGTTTTGTTTGGCCCTGCATGAATGAACCTATCAAGAATGTACCGAAAATAGGCTCATTTCAAAGGGAGTTTAAATACATAAAACCTTTATCTAAACCGCCAGGCGCGCTGTACCCATAAGAGCATCCATGCCATTTTGCAGAACCGAGCAACTGAGTGAGTTTGCAGATTGGAGAGTTCCGAAATGTTTTCTGTAGATGCCAGCATGGGAAAGTCTATCCGTCCCTATCGTCTCACTCCACTCAGGTCCGTTGCGTTCCTTTCCGTCTCGGATAATGTCCCATAAACGTATTCTGTCTTCGCCCCTGGCGTTCCGTTTTCTTCGAAATTTCAAAAGATATACATCCGGTGGCGTCCAATCCCACCCCACTCTGTCCCGCTCCGTAACTCCCGTACAGTCGCACGTCCACCCCACTCTGTCCCGCTCCGTAACTCCCGTACAGTCGCACGTCCACCCCACTCTGTCCCGCTCCGTAACTCCCTGGCTGACGAAACGGGGGATGTTTGTCAGGGGGTGGCAGGTTACTGGAAAGGAAAAAATGGGCTAGAGAGGGTAATTATCACGTAAAAGGGCGGCACTCTATGGGCAGGGGCGGGAAGGTGAGAGTAGAACTGGTACTTAAAGCCAGATCAAGGCTCATTTCTGCCCTCGATGGGCGCCTGCGACGGTCAATTAATACCAAAGGCCATGTCGGGCGCCATGGCACTTCAGATTCCAAGCGTTGGAGGGGGGGCGCGATTCTCCCCCCCTGAGTGGCTACTGGTGCCTTGTGAGCAATATCCGTGCTCCGAATAATTGAAAGGGCAACGACTCGAAATTGGAGGTGGGACCTTCCAGTCCCGCGGTCCCGACGTCGGGACCCAAACTGGTCCCGACAGGACTCAGGCCGGGACTGGGGCTGAAATGCCGGGACCATGCCGGAACCAGTCACTGCTCAAACACTGCTCAGGTAAAAAATATAGTATCGGAAACTTAATTGTCCGGCTAAGTTTTTTCAGCTAATTGTACAGATAACTTTTTAAGTGCACACACAGACACACAACACACAATACTAAGCTCACACTAAACTGCATTGTTTGGAAGTCACATTTTACGTTTAATTTTTGTTATTTCACTTGACTATTAAACAACTCAGCGACAAGACCAAAACAATTAGTGGGCACTAAGGTCAAAATAACTATACATTGGAACAAGGTCCTTATTTGGATTTGGGCACTGAAATGCATCAAAACCAATGAATATAGAAAAGAAAATTGGGGAACTGGGGACTGGAAACGGCACTCGCCACCTCCTCCCGTGTTTTAATTGTTTCAGAGTTTCAATTTTTCAAATATTTTTTAATTGTTTATTTTAAAAGACCTATTCAGTCGAGGAAATTCCTAGGTAGAAATAATACGTGTACACGAAAAATTGAACAGATTCCAATCTCTGGCATTGGTTTAAGCATTTAAAGAGTTGAAACTGACTAAAAATACATTTGAAGTCTGTCAGAAACCACTCACCAAACACTACTATTATTACTTCTAAACTTCCCCCACCACTAGGTCGTCGTCGTCGTCCAAGGAATAAATCGTGCCTGAAAACAAAGTGCACATTGCTGTATTTGAAGAAAATATTCAACCAAGTAGAAGCTTACTTAAGCTTTAGTAGCTGTAGGCCACAAGAAGCGTAAAAAAGCACGTGATAGCTCATGAATAGTTGTATGTATTTTTTTGTACCACGTGCTTTAAAATTTTATTTTGTCTTCAATGCGCCGTCTGCAGAGGCCGTATTGGTTCTGCCTATAAATAGCAAGTATGGCTATTTATTGAGGTAAATTTTTATCGTTGATTTTCTCAAAATGAAAAGATGTCGTTTTTACACGAATCGGAAAAAATATTCAACTACTGTTTGGGTTTGACCGTGGACTTGTGTTTGACCCCCGGTAGCGGTTTTTGTTTTTGCAGGGCTGGTTATGTGGATGATTACTGCTGTATTGGTATTTGACCTGTAGACACTGAGTGTATGTAGCAGGACTGTTTTTTAAGCTTAATATAATGCTAGATTGCTCAAAATGCATTGGAATATAAAGCACCCCGTAAAATTTCAGTAGTCTTGTCAAAGATTGGTTCGTAGGCTGACGTTACGACGTTTTTGCAACTGTGCTTAATCCTTCAATTCTGATTAAATCCATAACTAAAGAAAGCACGCTCTTTTAAGCAAGGCAACTTAATTCAAATAGTAAAATTCTCAGGTCCTCAATCCTGCTTCGGAATTTGCATAATTCTTCATAAACAGCAAAACACTATGTGATTCCTTAAGTCACATCCCAAGTGAAAAGGTCATGTGTCAAATTAGTCCTGTGTACTTTTGTGATTTGATCTTAAGGATGCTGAAGGCGCTTGTGTAAAAAATAGGCATGTGCATTGATTGGACGTTTATTGATTAACAAAAGGAAGTGCTTATATTTGGAGTGATCTGTAGCTTCTCGCCTGTAAAGTGTTAAGGGCTTAACTGGAAAGCTTCCTTCAGAGTGCAGTGTCAGCTGATTGTGTCAAGTTTTTCATGAATGTAGGTAAGGATTTCCTGAACGTATGATTCATATTTTGTTTATTTCTTTAGGTATAAATATATTTAGATGGTATTCAATTTCGTAAAAGTTTTGGCTGTTAGTGCACAAGAAAATATATAATATAAATGCCAATAAGATAAAAAAATCTGCCGGGAGCGCTCCCTCCCTCGCCGGTACTAGACCGGGGCCAAAGAATTTTGACCGCGACCGGGACTAGCTTTTTCCAAAAAGTCGCACTGCTACTCGAAATCCAAACGAGAAGGGTGGATTTAAGGACTTCTTCTCAGATTATTAATTTGTTTTCGGACAACAGTATGTCAGTGACGAGGAGATTAGAGAGATTCTTGTGTGCTTTTGAACAAAACAAAATTGAAAATTACTGAAAAAGTACCTACTCGAGCATATATAGATTTTTGCATAGTTGGAATCAGCACGCTCTCAGCTGTCCAATGGTACAAAGTTTAGCAATTGGCGCGCACATCTCCTTCCAATGAAGCGTGCCGGCTTGGGCAGCGCTTGGACGACAATATCCATGAATGTGAAGGTGGAAGACTGAAGCGGGCTGGGCGCTAGTGAATGGTGTGCATGCTGGGAGGCTGTGAGCTGGTCAGCGCCTTCACGGCTGCGCCCGTCTGTGCAACAGCAGGTATGCAGAAATTACACTAACTAGTTAGCCAAAATGCGTATGGAGGCAGTTGCGCCGCGCCGCTGTGCTGAATTGTGGGCAGTGTGGCTGCGGTCCACAGAGTGCTGTTGACCGCCATACTGAGACTAAAGCCCCAGTGAGAACATTGGTGACACCAACTGCGCCTGTCTGCACCACCTGTTTTGGCCTGCGCTTTTCCAATCATGTCTGAGCTGGAGTTGTAGCCGGTTCGTTTCCAATGGTTTATGTCTATAGGTCCTGGCGTACAGCTTTGCCGTTTGCCGTATAATACAAAGCCTGGTACACTGTGTTGTATTGGAGGTGTCGAGCTGCTGCTTCGCTTCTTGACTGCGTGCAGCTAGGCTCTAAAATGAGCCTGTATGCCACTCTCACCAGCACGATAATGATCACTCCTCCGCACCTCTAGTTTTCTAATGTTTTATTCGTCATCATCATCAATTTGTATTTCATTTTGCTTAAAGACAGGTGAACAGAAGCGAATGGAAAGAAAAGAACACCGACACGAGAAAAACACGCAATAAGGAGCAATAAAGAGAACAGTGAAAGCAAGTGAGAAGCACACGGTGCAGAACAAGAGGAAGGGGAGTAGTTTATCAGATTGGATCATTAGCAAAACGAAATTAGGGGAAAATAACTAGAAACACGCCCAAAAAGCAAATAAAAGAGAGAAAAAGTATCAAATATAAGTCTATTCTGAGATAAGTCGATTCTGAGCCGAGAATTCACATATGCTGTGTACGTCCACACCCACCCACCCACACACACACCCACGCCCACACCCGCACCCACACCGCACACATTGTATATGGGTCATTCCATACCAACTCGCCAATGAAGTACACGGCTCCCCCTCAGATTCCTCACTAGCGGGCCCCTGAGCTGGTTTTGAGTAGATGGGGAATGAGAACACAATGAAAACTCCCCTTGTAAAATGGAGCTTACATGGAATAAGTCATCGCTAAAACTTCTTGTGATGCCTACGCACCCCTGATTATATAAATTGCTTAATATGCAGGTGGATTCTGGGGAGGGGCGATAAAAAAAGTCATGTGCCCCTGAGCTCAGCACAGTCCCCTAAATTAGGATTTCTACTAATTCGTTTAAATGAAAAACTAGTTTCTCACAATTTTCAGCCGTGTCACGCCATCTTCATCCAAACCACCGGCCTGTTTGCCTTTTTGACTCCTACTGGGACCGACCGATCCTTGAAAATATGGAACTTTATAAACGCGTAAAAACGTATCTCCCAAACTATTCCGGCAGCACAAATTTTACTCTTCCAAAATCACGATGTCACTTCTCCTCCCATGGCTCTTGCAGTGACGGATCCAAGGGGGCCCGCCCCCCCTTAGCTCCAAAGCGCCTCAGCATAGCTTAGCTCATATCGGGCGCCGAAGGCGCCCGATATGAGCGGCGCGCCTGTACCCATGTCGTGCGCCAAGGTGGTAGATACCACTTATTCCACTTGAATTAACACATATCCTTAACACGCGCATTGACGGGGGCGGGTACCCGCCCCCCTCGGGTTTTTCGGAGACAGCAGAAAAACGGCGGCGCGCAGCGCCGCCGTACTTGGTATACCTTTTCCCTCATCATTTTTGCAACTTCTGTAAAAATTTTAAGGATAGGTCATCTCAGGTCAGGTCACCTAATTTGTACAGGTCAAGTGACCCGACCTCAAAAAAAGTTTAAGATAGCATAAGTCGGAGCAGGGTGAACTTATCCAATTGAAACTCATATCACATAATGGGCTCACCGAGTTCTCTAAAATATGTTCCGCTATTTTTGATATCGATGACCTAAGGTCAGGTACGAAGCATGACCTCTCCATTGGTAATACATGGGAAATATGGTTTTTACTTAATAGCTTAGTAACAGATGGTGATAGAGCGTTTATTTTAGCTTCATTAGACTCGCCTTGGCTTTGCGGCTCTAATGATATGCATTTTATATAATTTGACCCTGACCTGACCTCAGGTCAGGTCAAATCTTTGATTTGATCTAGCAAGGTCAAATCATATATCATTCGATTCGGCTTGCTGCGAGGATTCATATAGTTTAAGTCGTTTTGCTCTATCTCTACTTGTTCAGATGTAATGGCCGAAAAACTGAATTTACATGTTATCCCTATGGCGGCATGTGACGGCATGTTTTTGACCTCTGGTGACCTTAAATGTGACCTGACAAAAAATGGTTCAAATATTTTCCGATGGAGAAGCGGATGGGCTACCCAACGCCGTTTACCGTTTTTTGCTACCTACCGTGGTTCTCGAGATCTTAGGGGCGGGTACCCGCCCCCCTCGTCAATCCGAAGGTGGCTCAGACCCCCGTCAATGCGCGTGTTAAAACCATGGCAAAGCGCCCTTGCCCAAACACTAGACGCTTCACTGGTCTTTTGCGCCCCCAGTAAAATGTTGAAGATGAAATTTAGAAAGCTAACAAAAGCGCCCCGGCAAAGAAAAGGCGCCACTGGATAGCAAGATTGCGCCATGGGGAACTAATGCACCCCTGGGTAGCCTAGGCGCCCCCCTGGATGAAGCGCCCCTGAGTAGCCTAGGCGCCCCCTGGATGAAGCGCCCTACGGATATCATATGCGCCCTGTGGCTAGGAAAGGCGCCCCTGGGCAGCAAAGGCAAATCTTGGTAACATAGGTGCCCTGGACAGCATAAGCGCCCTTTAGATAGAAATAGACGCTTTAGGAAAATAAAATGCTCACCTTGGGTAGAAAAAGGCGCCCTTTGATAGCCTAGGCGCCCACTGGAAAAAGCGCCCTACGGATGTCATATGCACCCTTGAATAGTAAAGGCGCCCCTGGACAGCAAAGACAATTCTGGATAACACAAGTGCTGTGGACAGCAAAGGCGCCCCTGGGTAGAAAATGCGCCCCTAGAAAGGCACCCCTTCGATAGAAAAGCCGCCTTTGGATAACCTAGGCGCCCCCTGGATATACTAGGTGCCCGAGAAGAAAAACGAGCGCCCCACTGGGAAGTACAGGCTCCCCCTGTATAACATAGATGTCCCTTATCCATCTTCAGCTGCCCTGGATTGGAGCAGTGCCCCTCAAGAGGAAACGTAACTCTGGACAAAAAGCCGCCTCCGGGTATCAAAGGCGCTCCTAGATAACATATGCGCCCCTTAGATAGAAATAGGCGCTCCAGGAAATCAAAATGCGCCCCTTGGTTAGGAAAGGTGCCCTTGGATAGCAAAGGCGCCCCTGGACAGCAAAGGCAAATCTGGGTAACATAGGTGCCTTGGACGGCATAGGAGCCCCTTGGATAGAAATAGGCACTTCAGGAAAATAAACGCAACCCTTGGATAGAAAAGGCGCCCTTTGATAGTCTAGGCACCCACTGGATAAAGCGCCCTACGGATATCATATGCACTTTTGGATAGCAAAGGCGCCGCTGGACAACAAAGACAACCCTGTATAACACAAGTGCTTTGGACAGCAAAGGCGCCCCTGTATAGCAAAGGCGCCCCTAGGAATGCACCTCTTCCAAAGGAAAGGCGCCTTTGGATGGCCTAGGCGCCCCCTGGATAAACTAGGTGCCTGAGAAGGAAAATGAGCGCCCCATTGGGACAGTACAGGCTCCCTCTGTATAACATGATGTCCCTTATCCATCTTCAGCTACCCTGGATTGGAGCAGCGCCCCTCAAGAGCAAAGGCGCCCCTGGACAGAAAGGTGTCTACGTATATCAAGGGCGCTCTTAGATAATATATGCGCGCCTTTACATAGAAATAGGCAATTCAGGAAAGTAAAAGGCGGCCCTTGGTTAGGACTGCGCCCTTGGACAGCCTAGGCGCCCTCTGCATAAAGCGCCCTACAGATATCATATGCGCCCTTGGATAGCAAAGGCGCCCCTGGACAGCAAAGTTAACCTTTCTTGAAATAGATGATCTGGACAGCATAGGCGCCCATGGATAAACTAGGCGCCTGAGAAAGAAAACAAGCGCCTCACCTGAGCGTATAGGCGCCCCCACGATATCATAGGTGTCACTTTCCATATTCAGCTGCCCTACTGTCCATGGTTTGGCACACCCGTCCGACAGTCGGGCGCTCTGTTACAGTGCTCGAGCGCTCAATTTGAGCATGGACTGCCTTTAACCACATTTCATTAACCTCTAACTGAAGTCTGAGTGCTCCATCGCTGCAACCGGGTGCCTTTTTCAGTATGTGCATCCCACTTCCGAGAACACTGCCCTCACCAACCAGCAGTCCTCCCCGCTCAGCAGATGAGCGCCTCTTCCTGATAAATAGGCACCTTATTTTAGTGTTTGAGCGCCTTATTTCAGCATTTTTATTTTCCATCTATTTTAGGCTCCTCCTGGATTGTAGAGGCGCCCCCTCAAGTGCAAAGGCGCCCCTGGATAGAAAAGTGTGCCCCATGTTTGCAAAAACGCTCCAATATAACATATGCGCCCCTTAGATGAAAATAAGCACTCCAGGAAAGTAAAATGCGCCCTTCAAGCAATGGCGCCCCTGAACAGCCAAGGCAACCCTAGATAACAAAGATTCTCTGGACAGCATAGGTGCCCTTGGATAAACTGGCGCCCGGAAAAGAAAAATAGCGCCTCACCGCAGACAAAAAGCACCCCAGGATAACATAGGGCATGTATTTCAATCATGTCTGTGATTGCAAAATACACCTAGACAGCATATGCGCCCCTGGATAGAAAGACACCCCTGGGCAGTAAAGGCGCCCCCGAATAAGGCGCCCCTGGAAAGCAATAGAGCGCCCCTGTGGAGAAAAAAGCCACCTCCTGAATAACCTAGGCACCGCCCCCGAAATATCAGATGATAGAACCGTGGATAGAACAGACTGCCTTGAATAAAACAGCGGCCCTGGATAGTAAAGGCGCCCTTTGATAGCATAAGTGTTCCTTAGCAACAATATGGTCGCTACATGAGCTCAAGGTTCACGCGCACCTAAGCCCAATAATAGAGCAATCAATCGATGCCAAAGCACTCCTTAAAGCACGGCGCCAAACTTCCTAAGAAGTAAAGGCGCCTCTGGACAGCAAAGGCGACCCTCGACAGTAGTGTAGGTGTTCCTGAATAACAGCAGCGTCCCTTGACAAGAACAGCCCCAAGATGGCACAGGTACCCTGCTGATAGGAAAAGCGCCCCTGAATATCAGAGGCACCCTCTGATTAAGGTGCCCATGGAGAGCATAATGGTGCCCTATGGATAGTAAATTGCCGCGCCCCATGGATAACCTAAGCGCCCCTTGCATAGGGTAGGCGCCACTGGGTAGTATAGGTTACCTTGAATGAAAATACGCCCCTCAATACCAAGGTGAACCTGGATAAGAAAGAGCGCCCCTTGGGCACTGGGTATCAAAGCCCCCCCCCGAACAGCAAAGATGTCCCTGGATAGCTAGGTTGCGTCCATTTGGGAGCAAAAGCGCCCCTGGGTGTCACAGGTGCCTCATCGAAGCAAAGGCCCCTCCAGAGAGCATAGGTGTCCCTGATGAGCACAGGTACTCCTGGACAGCCCCTAAATGACGTTGCATAAAGCTACGACACCTATTATGACGTATGTTATTACATCAAAGTAAAGGTTATTCAGTGTTTAGATCAAGGTCACAGGTCAATTTTAAAGGTCACTGGCCTTGATGATCAAGGCTTGATCAAAGGTCATTGGTAAGGTTGGGCACAGCGCTAGTTATAGCGTAAATTAGGCATAATATGTGGGCTGTGACGTAATAGGTCAATGACCTTGAAGGACCTTGACCCCAAAATTTCAGAGACATTGTTTAGAGCCTTCCCTTTTGGCCTCAGCCCTGTTCTAGAGTATTCGCGCCCCGTTCCCGCATAATCACGGCATTTCCCGATATGTCTTCAAAACGGCCCGACTTGGACCTTTATGACCCCGTTTGACGCTGAAAATATTGAGGTAGATCAATGAAATTTTGATATCATGTAGGTCGTTAACGCCTACACAAACCCCGAGCGCGCTTTCTACCCATCTTTGTTTCCGCGATCTCAGCGGAGAGGGGGCACTTTCGGGCCCTCTCCACCGTGCGTTGATGCCGGACCCCTCCACCGAGCATGCTCAGCAGGTTTTGAGACTTATATTAACCCTCGGCCCGTTGGGGGGTGCTTGAACACCCGCTCGAGGTCTTCCGGTGGCACGAAAAAACGTCGGCGCGAAGCGACACAGTACTTGTCACACCTTATCATTGATCAACTCCGCAACTTTCCCTGAAATTTTAAGGTTGCGTCATCCCAGGTCAGGCCACCAGTGCAGGTAAAGTGACCTCACCTCCAAAAATGTTTAAGTTGGCGTAAGTAAGAAAAAGGTGAATCTATCGAATTCAAACTTGTACCATATAATTGGCCCAAAAAGTACTAATAAATTTATTCCGGGATTTTTCCCTCGATGACCTAGGGACAGGTACAAATGATGACCTCTCAATTGAAAACGCATGGGGAAAATGGAAATTTTCCAAACCATTGCTCTATGTCTGTAGACGCCGCTTGGAATACCTTTGGATTCCCCAAATCATAGTATCCTAGACCTCTTTATCGGTTCATGTTGCAAGTTTAGACATGTTACCTCTGAGAGTTAATCTGGGGCTTTCCTAAGCACGTTTTAAGACTTGGGTCAATTGCGTTGCAGGAAATGTTGATAAAACTCGTATTATGATAGCATTTTTTATTGCTATTGTAAGTTGATTGATATGCATATTGACTATGCTAGGCTAGATGGTGATTTTGACCTAGCCTTAGATCAGGTCATTTTTATGCTTTGACCTAGTATAGTCATATTATACATTATTTGATGATTCGCCGTAACGAGAGGAAGCGAATTGTGCCTAAAAATGATTCTAGCTCAACTCTGTCAGACGCTAGAGCACAGAAACTGTTCTCTAACATACCACCTTCTTTGACCTGTCATGTTCTCAATATTGACCTGAGCCAAAAAGTGACCAATGTAGCTTCTTTATCAATTTTTATAAGCTATCCACCAGTCTTTGCGTGTTTTTGCTATACCGCATAGGAGCCGAGTTCAAAGGGGGTGTTCGAACATTTCCCCCAGTCGCAGTCGAAGGTGGCTCAGAGGCCCACGGGGGCGAGTGCTAATGATTTCGCAGGAAATGGCGGTGGGGACTTCAATTTGATACTTATATGTTGAGATCGTGATTACAAGCCGATAAATATGCATATTGAATAGTTTTAGTCCGCATGTATCCCTGTGTTTTTGGGGAAGATGATTAAAGTTGTCCTGCTATTGGGCTTGTGAAGAGGTATGTTGTAAGCTTTGTCTCGGGGGAGGGACCCCAGAGCCGGTCGCGGGAAAAATCCCCAATGGCTCGTCTCAGGGAGTCAGGAAATCTGGCGTGGGTGGAATCTGTTTTTGGGGTTTTTGGTTTTTGGAGGGTTTTTTGGGTCTCCAAAATCAGCTGAGGGGCCCGTGCTAGTTAAGGGGGCCCAGATAAGGGCCCCGACGAGCTCATTTGACCTCAGTGCCAACACAGGGTTCTCAAGACCAGCTTGGGGTGCCTACCTATTTAAACGGTTTCTAAATAAGCTCAGAGACCCAAAACTAACCCAGGGGTCCAATTTTCAACTCATGGGGCCCAGACACTGAGGGGACCCTGCAGCAGCTCAGGAGGCCCATTAAAGTAATAGGGCCAGACTAGCTGTGTGCCTCGACGAACCAGTGCCCAGATACGCACAACGGGCCCTAAACAAGCTGAAGGGACCTATATCAGTTAAACGAAAACGATACCAACCCAGGAGACCCTGACCAGCTTAAGGGACACTAATCCAGGTTGGGGCTCAGAGCTCAGAGCTCCAGCTTTTAGCTCAGAGGGCCCAGGACCTGTTGAGGGGGCCCTATACCAATAAAGGGGCCCGAAAAGCTCAATAGGCTTCAGCGGCGACATATAGGTTTCAAGTTCAGTGTGAGGGCCTGGTTCTAAAGCGGTCCCAGATCAGCTAAGGGGATTCGATATAAACTCAGGGAAGTCACCAAAAACTCAGAGGCACAGGCCCGCAGAGGCTCTGCGGCCTATGAGGCTCAGGTTAGCGTCAATCGGGTATTTCAGTATGGAGCCGTTAGCCAAGACAACTGTGATAAGTGGAAGTGGTGAATACGACACCTCGGTTTTCGCCATGACTGAAGATAACTGTATTATTTGCTCATCGTGCTTCAGTTAGTGTCAGTGGGTGCTTTTAGCATTTTCTACTAAGGTACCAGTCGTTAGCTGGCCCGAAATATGTTTGATGGTAAACGTGAACATGTCCTCACTAGGAGGAAGCTTTCATGAAAATAAGCATTTACAAATCATTTTTAAACGCGTTTTTTTCATTGACACTGGCCGCCTTTTGGGTGGTAAATTGGCCAGTGGCGGATCCAGGGGGGAGGCATTTTCCCCCCCCCGCCCCAAACAGAAAAGCTCGAGGCAAAACTATGTTTTTGCCCCCAAAGTCATCGACCTCCTTTTCCCCTACTCCTTCCTTTTTAGCTTATGAGCAAGATTTTGGTGTTTCAACTCTCAACTTCAAACAGAACCTGCTAAATTCAGTGTAAATATTGGGCCTTGGATAGGAAGAAGTATCTCGAGCCAATATTTCCACCCCGTGACGTTTTTTCCCTTTCGCCTCAAATACTCATAATTCTACCGGCAAGTGATATTGGTAGCGCAGCTTCTTACTGCGTGATGTTTTTTTTCTTCTTTTGCTTTTCGACTTTGGGTTGCCCCTCCCAAACCGACCGGCTAGATCCGCCACTGAAATTGGCGCCCCTCAGGTTCAGCGCCCCCGGGTTCGGCGCCCCTCGAGCCTGCCCCCCCCTTAACGAAATCCTAGATCCGTCACTGGGCTTTTGTGGGACCCGCGGAACTTAATCCACGGTCAACCAGGCCACACTCGTCACGACAAAACCGGTGGGCACAACAAATGAATTTTCAATTCAACTCATAACAAATCATTATTGGTATTTATTAAAAAAAAACGGGGACAATTTTCAGCCCAGTCACACCCTCCCCATCCAAACCATCCGCCGGTTTACCTTTTCTTTGCCCCTACTTTAAACGCTCGTTGAAAATATAAAACTTTGTAGATGCGTTCCAAATAAGCATGTCCCAAATTATTCCAACAGCAAAGATTGTACTCTCCCAATGTCACGATGCCACTCCTCCTCCCAATGATCTTGTGTTTGCCGCAGCACTTAATTTGCTTTCATCCAGGGCTCACTCGGCATTAACAATTATTGGTAATTGTACGGGCAAAACCAGAGGGCATAACAAATGAATTTTTTTACTCCAGTATGTCTTAGCTTGCACATAGTGAAAGATATCACAAGTGCCGCTAATTTCTCTGATGTTAAGTACTTCCATGAGTTGGCTGACTTGTCCTTAAATCTATCCAAAACCAGTGGTGTTTGGCTACTTGCATAAGGTTTCGGTGATATTTTTTTACCTTTTTCCGGTTTTAGCCGAGTTTTCTTTTTCCGTCAATGCTTGATTTACATTTTTCTTGGACCAAATGTACCCAAAAGTTGATATAAACTAAAATATCGTAAGATTTTAGGCTACGTTAAAAAGTACCCTTTTCTCCCGGGGTGCCCCTCAAAGGTGGTTTATTCCCCATACCAAACCTCTGGCTGCGCCCCTGGATAGGTGAAACGAAGAGGAAGAGATTTTCCAAGAAAGAAACCGTCTTTAGTTTTCATTGGAATAGCAACACCGTGTCTTGTGCGCTTGAAATTGTATGGTGAAAAGCTCCGAAAACTTTATCTGGAGTTTGCTACAGCCATTTTGCGAACGAAGTGTTCAATCCATCAGCAAAAATAATTATTGAACCGATGCCTGGCGTGTCACCGCAGCTCAGGCTTAACCCGCCCCCACCGGGAGTCCGGTGCCACCTTCGCCCCACTGGGGGCATCGATGGCCCCTCTAACTCCGAAAATGTGGGGGTTAGCGCAAATCTGCAAAGTGCATTAGAAAGCTCGCGTGAATTCCGTAAGAAGTCACTTGCATATTTAAGCGCTCAAGTCAATAGTCCTGAGGTCCAGAGGTCAAGTTAGGTCACGATAGGCCATTTCCTCTCAAATATGCAATGCTTAAGAAAACTTGGCATATCTCTTATGCCATTAGAGCTATAAGATCTGGTAAAGTATATTTGATAGGAAAATGCCAGACCTTTTTCCGCTATGTGGAACGCAATGACCTCCCGCCAGTGGTTTGACCTCCAGAGGGCACCTCGTGACCTGATATGACCTGAGGTCACGAAAGGTCAGAAAGTGACATTGCCTTATATCAAACGAAAGCCAGTGACGAGACATACACGATGAGGTTTGATTCAGCTCTCTAGCTTAATTTGGTCACAAGTTATTGCCAAAATACTGTTTTGACCCCTGGTGAACTTGGATGACCTTAAAGAGGTTAAAGGGCAAATATGGCCCCTAGAAGCCGTGAAAGAGTGCCCAGGAACGCTTTTCTGAGCAAGCTGAGCATTTTCAATCGTTTTTGTGACTTTTAGATCATAAGACAGCTTTTCCCCATGCTTTTTCAACGGGAGAGGTCACCTCGTGACCTGACCTCACGTTACCAAATCGAAAAAGCCCGAATATACACCTTGTAGACCCTGGAGGGTTCATGAAGTGTAGGAAGTTTCAAATCAATCGACTAAGAAAGGAAGCTCTTATAGAGCTCGAAAGTTGAAGTGAGGTGACCTTGGTTGACCTCATCTGGTGACCTGACCTTGGGTGACCTGGGGTAAAAAATTTCAGGGAAGGAGGGAAAATGATAGGGTGAGAGACGGAGCCCTCAACCGCGGTGCTGCGCCTCGTCGTTCTTCTGCTATCTTGAAAAAACCTTAGAGGGGCCATCGATGCCCCGGTGGGGCGAGGGTTAAGGGCGGTCAGTGCCTTCATTGTCCCTGAGATTTTTACAGTTTTTTTACGTTATTTTCCAAGTCCAGTACAAAGAGGAAGCTAGATTACCTTCTGATTACGTAAGGATATCAGCTGCGATATATGTTTTGACATACAGTATAAATGAATCAGTGTCAGTTCCAGCCCAGGGGATCCAGGATTTCCGATCGGGGCGAAGAAGCCCATGTTCGGGGGCGCCAATTTCGGGGTTATACCGAAACCTGGGTGCCAGTACTATCGCGGGAACACCAAAATTCGCATCCTGGGAGGAGGGGGTGGGAAACAAAATTTCGGGGGCGGCATTGACCTTCAGAGGACGTCACACCCATTTCAGGAGAAGCTGAGAGTCGATGGGGGCAAGTGCCCCCGCTGCTCCTCTGCGTTCGCCTATGAGTTTCAGCATTTCGTCAATGGGTTTATGAAAGCCGATATGCTTCGGACAGTGCTAGGCGATGCAATATGCTCCTGCGGTGCGATCCCGGAGAAAAGGTGCTCGAGATAAAAGTTTTTGAACCAACGTATAACGCTTGATCTCCCTCACAGTATTCCTGAAAATTGTAGGATAATTATAAGTACCGTAAACGTTTTTCACAAGGGAAGAACAAAAGTAGGAAATACAACAGGCTGTGCCAAAAACATCCGGATAGGGGCGCTGCTATGACCTCACCTTCTGGTTGCAGGGTAAGAGCCCGCGTCACCCAGGCCAGGTGCTTAGCGATGTCTGTGAAAACAGCAGGAGTTCGATACTCGATATTCAGATTGATATTCAGGATTTTTATAATCGCCTCAAATCATACATCATTTGAAAGCCCTTGCCGAGAACATTCTGAAACTGGTCTTTATTTTGCTCTATCGTGTCTTGTTGCTGAGATAGAGCACAAAATCAAGCGTAAAAATCAGTTTTTGCCGTAAAGCATCAAATGTCATTGACTTTAACACGCGCATTGACGGGGGTCTGAGCCACCTTCGCATTGACGGGGGGGGTGGGTACCCGCCCCCTAAGATCTCGAGAACCACGGTAGGTAGCGAAAAACGGTAAACGGTGTTGGACTGCCCATCCACTTCTCCATCGAAAACATTGAAACCATTTTTTTGTCAGGTCACATTTAAGGTCACGAGAGGTCAAAACATGCCCGTCATAGGGATAACATGTAAATTCAGTTTTTCGGCCATTACATCTGAACAAATAAAGATAGAGCAAAACTACTTGAACTATATGAATCCTCTTAGCAAACCGAATCGAATGATATATAATTTGACCTTGCCAGGTCAAATCAAGGATTTGACCTGACCTGAGGTCAGGTCAGGGTCAAATTATATAAAATGCATATCATTAGAACCGCAAAGCCCAGGCGAGTCTAATGCAGCTAAAAGAAATGCTCTATCACCATCCGTTACTGAGTTATTTCGTAAAACCATTTTTCCCATGTATTTCCTATGGAGAGGTCATGCCTCGTACCCAGTGGCGCAGCCAGGGGGGCACAGGGGGCACGTGCCCCCCATCGGTGCCGGGGTGCCCTTTTGATTGCCAGGTTGTGTGCCCTTTTTGGCCGTGCCGCTCGAAATTTAGTGCCCTACGTCGTTGAGCCTAGATGGAACTAGACTGCATTTAGTGATTTGAACTATTGTTTGACAATTAAGTGCCTTTTTGGTCAGTTAGGGCATTCTGTCGCCTTTCCAAGCACCCGGGAAGAGTATAGGCACGTAATCCGTTTCCAAATAATGTCTCATCGTCGCCAATAATCGTATGGGCAGAGCTAATCTGGTGCCCCTTGAGCTCATCTGGTGCCCCTGAGCGCTGGTCTTGAACCCTGGAGCTGATCATGTGCCTTCTGAGCTGATCTGATGCCCTCGTAGTCAATCTGGTGCCCCCCTGAGAAAATAATTGTGCCTTCTGAATCTATATAATGCTCTCTGAGTTAGTCTGATGCCTCCGAGCTTGCCTGGTGCCCTATTAGCTGTTTTAGTGCCCCTTGAGCTGATCCGGGCCCCTGAACTTATCTAATGCCTCCCGTAATTTATCTACTGTCCAGGGCCGCAGCCAGGGGTCACAGGGGCACATGCCCCCATCGGTGCCGGGTGCCCTTTTGATTGCCAGGTGGTGTACCCCCTTTGGGCCGTGCCGCTCGAAATTTAGTGCCCTACGCCGTTGAACCTAGATGGAACTAGGCCGCATTTAGCGATTTCAACTATTGTTTAACAATTAAGTGCCTTTTTGGTCAGCTAAAGCATTCTGTCGCCTTTCCAAGCACCCGGGAAGAGTATAGGCACGTAATCCGTTTCCAGATAATGCCTCAACGTCGCCACTAATCGTACGGGTGGAGCTCATCTGGTGCCCCCTGGAGATGATAATGTGCCTTCTGAGCTGATCTAATGCCCTCGTAGTCAATCTGGTGCCCCCCTCCCCTGAATAAATAATTGTGCCTTCTGAACCTGTATAATGCTCTCTAAGTTAGTCTGATGCCTCCGAGCTTGCCTGCTGCCCTATTAGCTGTTTTATTGCCCCTTGAGCTGATCCGGGCCCCTGAACTTGTTTAATGCCTCCCGGAGTTTATCTACCGTCCAGGGGGCACAGGGGGCATGTGCACCCATCGGTGCCGGGTGCCCTTTGATTGCCAGGTGGTGTACCCTCTTTGGTCCGTGCCACTCGAAATTTAGTGCCCTGCGCCGTTGAACCTAGATGTAACTAGACTGCATTTAGCGATTTCAACTATTGTTTGACAACTAAGTGCCCTTTTTGTCAGCTAGGGCATTCTGTCGCCTTTCCAAGCACCCGGGAAGAGCATAGGCACGTAATCCGTTTCCAGATAATGCCTCATCGTCGCCAATAATCGTACGGGCGGAGCTCATCTGGTGCCCCTGGAGCTGATCATGTGCCCTCTGAGCTGATCTGGTGCCCTCGTAGTCAATCTGGTGCCCTCCTGAGAAAATAAGTGTGCCTTCTGAACCTATAAAATACTCTCTGAGTTAGTTTGATGCCTCGAGCTTGCCTGGTGTACTTTTAGCTGTTTTAGTGCCCCTTGAGCTGATCCGGGCCCACTGAGCTTATTTAATGCCTCCCGGAGTTGATCTACTGTCCAGGGGTGCAGCCAGGAAGGCACAGGGGGCACGTGCCCCATCACTGCCAGGGTGCCCTTTTTGATTGCCAGGTGGTGTACCCAATTTGGGCCGTGCCGCTCGAAATTTAGAGCCCTAGCCGTTGAACCTAGATTTAACTGGACCGCATGTAGCGATTGAAACTATTGTTGGACAACTTTATACCTTTCTCGGTCAGCTAGGGCATTCTGTCGCCTTTCCAAGCACCCGGGAAGAGTATGGGCACCTAGTATGTGTCTACCTATTGCATCATCGTCGCCAATAATCGTACGGGTGAAGCCAATCTGGTGCTCCTTGAGCTCATCTCGTGGCCCCTTGAGCTGATTACTTGCCCTCTAAGCTGATCTGGTGCCCCTGAGTCAATCGAGTGCCCCACTGAGCAAATAATTGTGCCTCCTGAACCTATATAATGCTCTCTGAGTTAGTCTAATGCTTCCGAGCTTGTTTGGTGCCCTGATAGCTGATTTAGTGCCCCTTGAGCTGATTCGGGCCCCCGAGCTGATATCATGCCTCCCCAAGTTGATTCTGTATCCTAAGTCAATATGGTCGCTCTTCAGCTGATTAGGTGCCCCTCAACTGATTATTGATGTCTCCTTAGATGGTCTGGTCCCCCCTGAGCTGGTTTGGTGGGCCCTGAGTCCACCTTGTGTCCCCTGAGCTGTTATGTTGCTCCCTGAGCTGATTTAGGCTCCTGCCATAGTCTGGGGGCTGGGAGCTGATCTGGACCCCGAGCGGATCGATCTGGTGCCACCTGAGCTGCACTAATGCCCTTAGTCGATCTGGTGCCTCCTGAGCCCATATGATGCCCCCTGAGTAATCTGGTGCCCTTTCAGCTGATCTGGGCCTCCTTACGTGATTTCATGAGCAGATCTAAAGCCCTGAGCTGAGCTGGGCCCACAGAGGCTGATGAGGGCCCCTGAGATGGTATGGGCTCATGAGCTGATTAAGTGCCTCCTGACTTGATCTGGTATTCCCAAGCTGGTCGGAGACCACTGATCTGATTGTTTGTCCCCGGAGCTGATCTGGTGCTCTATGGGCATCTGGTGTCCCCTGAGCAGCTCTGGGGCTTTTGAACTGATTGGGCCCGGAGCTGGTGAGGGATCCCTGAGCTGATTTAGTGCCCCTGACTTGAACATGCCCCTGTGCTGATCGATCTGGTGCACCCTGAGCAGATATACTGCCTCCTGAACTTAACTAATGCCCCTGAGTCGATCTGGAGCCTGCTGAGTCATCAGTGTGTCTCCTGAGCTCATCTTATTCCCTCTGAGCTAGTCTGGTGCCCCATGGATAATATTATGCCCTTTAAGCTGACCCGGGCCTCCTAGGTTAATTACGTGATTTCCTGAGCAGCTCCCAGGCCTTGAGCTGAGCTGGGCCCACAGGGGTTGGTGAGGGTCCCTGAGATGGTATGGGGCTCCTGAGCTGATTAAGTGCCTCCTGACTTGATCTGGTATTCCCGAACTGATCTGGGCCCTGAGCTGGTCGGGGACCACTGATTTGATTGTTTGTCCCCTAGGCTGATCTGGTGCCCTATGGGCCGATCTGGTGTCCCCTGAGCAGCTCTGGGGCTTTTGAACTGCTTGGGCCCCGAGCTGGTGAGGGATTCCTGAGCTGAATTAGTGCCCCTGACTTGATCTTGCCCCTGACCTGACTTGAGGCCCCTGAACTGATCTGGGGCCCCAAGAGCTGATCTGGGGCCCAAGAGCGGATCTAGTTTCTGAGGGTACCCTGAGCTGGTCCGTGCGCTGAGCTTGTGAGAGCCCCTTAAGTTGGCTTGAGGCCCCTGAAGTGATCTGGCGCCTTAAACTGTTCTGGGGCTTCTTGAACTGGTTTAAGGCCCCATGAGTCTATCTGTGGCCCATTGAGCTAGTCTGATGACCTCATCTCTGGGACCAATGAGCTAGTCTAGTCCCTGGGTGAAGCATGAGCTGCTCTGTGGCCCTGATCTACATCAGGGGCCCCTGAGATGATCTTGAATAGATAGATAATAAGAACACAAGGCCAACTCCCATCATCTTGGGGCGGGGTCACTGAGCTAGTCTATTCCCTGGAGGCACATCTGGGGGGATGGGGGAAGTTGCTCTGGAGGCCTCTGATCCACATTTGGGGGCCCCAGAGCTGGTCTTGAATAGATTGGGAATAAGAACCCAATGAAAACTCCCCTTGTAAAACGGAGCTAACGGGGAATGAGGAATCTCTAAAACGGCTTGTGATACCTAGGCACCCCTGGTTATATAAATTGCTTATTATACTGGTGGATTCTGGGAAGGGATGATAAAAAGGCATGTGCCCCTGAGCTCAGAGCACAGTCCCCTAAACCAGGAGTTCTACTAATTAATTTAAATGAAGAAATAGTTTTCACAATTTTCAGCCCTGTCACACCATCCCCATCCAAACCACCGGCCTGTTCACCTTTTATTTACTCTTAACTGGGACCGAGCCTTGCGAATATGGAACTTAATAAACGCGCTCAAAAGGTATCTCCCAAATTTTTCCGGCAGCAAAAATGTGTTCTTCCAAAGACACTATACTACTCCTCGTCCCACGACGATTGTGGGAGGCAAGGAACTTAATCCGCATTCAGCTAGGGCTCACTCGTCACGACAAAACCAGTGGGCATAACAGAAAAATTTTCGACTCCAATATGCCTTAACCTGCACATTGTAACAGATATCACATGCTCCGCTGATTTCTCTGATGTTAAGTACTTGCATGAGTTGGCTGCCCTTAAATCTATACAAAAAAGTAGTGTTTTGGCTACTTCCATGACATTTTGGTAATTTTTCGTTCCTTTTTTGGTTTTAATCGAGTTTTCCTTCTCCTTCAATGATTTCTTTGCATTTTTATTGAACCAAAGATGCCCAAAAAATTATATAAACAAAGATATAGTAAGTTTTTTAGGTTACGTTAAAAAGTGCCCTTTTTTCCCCGGGGTGCCCCTCAAAGTTGGCGTGCCCCCCATACGAAAGCTCTGGCTGCGCCCCTGCTCGTACCTGACCTTAGGTCATCGATATCAAAAATACCGGAACATATTTTAGAGAACTCGGTGGGGCCATTATGTGATATGAGTTTCAATCGGATAAGTTCACCCTGCTCCGACTTATGCTATCTTAAACTTTTTTTTTGAGGTCAGGTCACTTGACCTATACTGGTGACCTGACCTGAGATGACCTAACCTTAAAATTTTCACAGAAGTTGTAAAAATGATGAGAGAAAAGGTATACCAAGTACGGCGGCGCTACGCGCCGCCGTTTTTCTACTATCTTCGAAAAACCCGAGGGGGCGGGTACCCGCCCCCCGTCAATGCGCGTGTTAACATGGGACCCCACGTATCACCAAAATCGGGGACAATTGATTTCGCTTAAATCAGTATGCCAGCCAGGAAACATGAAATACAAAACCAGTTCACGGCTTTTTGCGGGGCACAGCTTGGTTCAGGCTCCAGAGCTTGTTGAAGTCAACGTCAAATCCTTCGTATCCTGAGCTCAACAGAATGATATTCGCTCCTGATAACCGAATCACGTTAAATCATGCATCATTTGAAAGCCCTTGCCGAGACCATCCCGAAACTGGTCTTTATCATGCTCTATCGCGTCGTGTTGCTGAGGTAGAGCACAAAATGTGCACTTAAAATCAGTTTTGCCGTAATGCATTAAATGCCATTGACTTTAACATGGGACCCCACGTATCACCAAAATTGGGGACAATTGATTTCGCTTAAAATCAGTATGCCAGCCAGGAAACATGAAATACAAAACCAGTTCACGGCTTTTTGCGGGGCACAGCTTGGTTCAGGCTCCAGAGCCTGTTAAAGTCAACGTCAAATCCTTCGTATCCTGAGGTCAACAGAATGATATTCGCTCCTGATAACCGAATCACGTTAAATCATGCATCATTTGAAAGCCCTTGCCGAGACCATCCCGAAACTGGTCTTTATCATGCTCTATCGCGTCGTGTTGCTGAGATAGAGCAAAAAATGTGCCTTAAAATCAGTTTTTGACGTAATGCATTAAATGTCATTGACTTTAACATGGGACCACACGTATCACCAAAATCGGGGACAATTGATTTCGCTTAAAATCAGTATGCCTGCCAGGAAACATGAAATACAAAACCAGTTCACGCCTTTTTGCGGGGCACAGCTTGGCTCAGGCTCCAGAGCCTGTCGAAGTCAACGTCAAATCCTTCGTATCCTCAGGTCAACAGAATGATATTCGCTCCTGATAACCGAATTACGTTAAATCATACATCATTTGAAAGCCCTTGCCGAGAACATTCTGAAACTGGTCTTTATTTTGCTCTATCTTGTCGTGTTGCTGAGGTAGATCACAAAATCAAGCGTAAAAATCAGTTCTTGCCGTAATGCATTAAATGCCATTGACTTTAACATGGAACCCCACGTATCACCAAAATCGGGGACAATTGAATTCGTTTAAAATCAGTATGCCAGCCAGGAAACATGAAATACAAAACCAGTTCACGGCTTTTTGCGGGGCACAGCTTGGTTCAGGCTCCAGAGCCTGCTGAAGTCAACGTCAAATCCTTCGTATCCTGAGCTCAACAGAATGATATTCGCTCCTGATAAGCGAATCACGTTAAATCATACATCATTTGAAAGCCCTTGCCGATAGAGCATAATAAAGACCAGTTTCGGGATGGTCTCGGCAAGGGCTTTCAAATGATGTATGATTTAACGTGATTCGGTTATCAGGAGCGAATATCATTCTGTTGAGCTCAGGATACGAAGGGATTTGACGTTGACTTCAACAGGCTCTGGAGCCTGAACCAAGCTGTGCCCCGCAAAAAGCCGTGAACTGGTTATGTATTTCACGTTTCCTGGCTGGCATACTGATTTTAAGCGAAATCAATTGTCCCCGATTTTGGTGATACGTGGGGTCCCATGTTAAAGTCAATGGCATTTAATGCATTACGTCAAAAACTGATTTTTACGCTTTCATTTTGTGCTCTATCTCAGTAACACGACGCGATAGAGCATAATAAAGACCAGTTTCGGGATGGTCCCGGCAAGGGCTTTCAAATGATGTATGATTTAACGTGATTCGGTTATCAGGAGCGAAAATTCATTCTGTTGACCTCAGGATACGAAGGATTAGACGTTGAATTCAACAGGCTCTGGAGCCTGAACCAAGCTGTGCCTCGCAAAAAGCCGTGAACCGGTTTTGTATTTCATGTTTCCTGGCTTGCATACTGATTTTAAGCGAAATCAATTGTCCCCGATTTTGATGATACGTTGGGTCCCATGTTAAAGTCAATAGCATTTAATGCATTACGTCAAAACTGATTTTTACGCTTCATTTTGTGCTCTATCTCAGTAACACGACGCGATAGAGCATAATAAAGACCAGTTTCGGGATGGTCTAGGCAAGGGATTTCAAATGATGTATGATTTAACGTGATTCGATTATCAGGAGCGAATATCATTCTGTTGAGCTCAGGATCCGAAGGATTTGACGTTGACTTCAACAGGCTCTGGAGCCTCAACAAAGCTGTGCCCCGCAAAAAGCCGTGAACTGGTTTTGTATTTCATGTTGTCTGGCTGGCATACTGATTTTAAACGAAATCAATTGTCCCCGATTTTGGTGATACGTGGGGTCCCATGTTAAAGTCAAAGGCATTTAATGCATTACGGCAAAACTGATTTTAAGTCCACATTTTGTGCTCTATCTCAGCAACACGACGCGATAGAGCATGATAAAGACCAGTTTCGGGATGGTCTCGGCAAGGGCTTTCAAATGATGTATGATTTAACGTGATTCGGTTATCAGGAGCGAATATCATTCTGTTGAGCTCAGGATACGAAGGATTTGACGTTGACTTTAACAGGCTCTGGAGCCTGAACTAAGCTGTGCCCCGCAAAAAGCCGTGAACTGGTTATGTATTTCACGTTTCCTGGCTGGCATACTGATTTTAAGCGAAATCAATTGTCCCCGATTTTGGTGATACGTGGGGTCCCATGTTAAAGTCAATGGCATTTAATGCATTACGTCAAAAACTGATTTTAAGGGCACATTTTTTGCTCTATCTCAGCAACACGACGCGATAGAGCATGATAAAGACCAGTTTCGGGATGGTCTCGGCAAGGGCTTTCAAATGATGCATGATTTAACGTGATTCGGTTATCAGGAGCGAATATCATTCTGTTGACCTCAGGATACGAAGGATTTGACGTTGACTTTAACAGGCTCTGGAGCCTGAACCAAGCTGTGCCCCGCAAAAAGCCGTGAACTGGTTTTGTATTTCATGTTTCCTGGCTGGCATACTGATTTTAAACGAAATCAATTGTCCCCGATTTTGGTGATACGTGGGGTCCCATGTTAAAGTCAATGGCATTTAATGCATTACGGCAAAAACTGATTTTTACGCTTGAATTTGTGCTTTATCTCAGCAATACGACACGATAGAGCAAAATAAAGACCAGTTTCAGAATGGTCTAGGCAAGGGCTTTCAAATGATATATGATTTAACGTGATTCGGTTATCAGGAGCGAATATCATTCTGTTGACCTCAGGATACGAAGGATTTGGCGTTGAATTCAACAGGCTCTGGAGCCTGAACCAAGCTGTGCCTCGCAAAAAGCCGTGAACCGGTTTTGTATTTCATGTTTCCTGGCTTGCATACTGATTTTAAGCGAAATCAATTGTCCCCGATTTTGGTGATACGTTGGGTCCCATGTTAAAGTCAATAGCATTTAATGCATTACGGGAAGAACTGATTTTTACGCTTTCATTTTGTGCTCTATCTCAGTAACACGACGCGATAGAGCATAATAAAGACCAGTTTCGGGATGGTCTAGGCAAGGGCTTTCAAATGATGTATGATTTAACGTGATTCGGTTATAAGGAGTGAATATCATTCTGTTGACCTCAGGATACGAAGGATTTGACGTTGACTTCAACAGGCTCTGGAGCCTGAACCAAGCTGTGCCCCGGAAAAAGGCGGGAACGGGTTTTGTATTTATTGTTTCCTGGCTTGCATACTGATTTCAAGCGAAATCAATTGTCCCCGATTTTGGTGACACGTGGGGTCCCATGTTAAAATCAATGGCATTTAATGCATTACGGCAAAAAATGATTTTAAGGGCACATTTTGTGCTCTATCTCAGCAACACGACAGGATAGAGCATGATAAAGACCAGTTTCGGGATGGTCTAGGCAAGGGCTTTCAAAAAATCGTGATCAGCGCCCATCAATACATTAGAAAACACCCGGTAATCAAAGATCCTGTGAAAAGTGGTGATCATGACATGGCCTAACCGCATAGGATTCATATAGGATTCTGCATAGGATTCCGCATAAGAATCCTATGCGTTTTCGTATACGAATCCTATGCAGAATCCGATACGAATCCTATGGAGTCCTATACATAGGATTTGCATAGGATCCTATGCGATTTTCCGAACAAAAACCCTATATGATCCTATAGGACTTTTTGACTAGGGATTCCGACCATGCTCTCCCAAAGCGCTGGAAATCCGAGGGGCCAAACTATCGCTTAGGCCCCTAACGACGGAAAATTTTTGAAAAAAGGTGTTCACACTAGGTCTGTTAGAGCAAAAAAATCTTCCCTTCCACCCCCTGAGAGCGATCATGTACTTGGAGAGCTAGCTTCAGTGGCGGATCTAGCCGGTTGGTTTGGGAGGGGCAAACCAAAGTCGAAAAGCAAAAAAAAAACGTCGCGCAGTGACAAATTGCGCTACAATATGCCTTTTCGGTAGGATTTTGGGAACTGGAGACGAAAAGCAAAAAAAAACGTCACGGGGTGAAAAATATGGGCTCAAGATACATTTTTTTCTATCCAAGCCCCAATATTTCCACTGAACTTCTCTAATTCTGTTTGAAGTTGAGAGTTGAAGCACCAAAATTTTGCTTACAAGCTAAAAAGGAGTCGGGGGAAAAGGAGGTCGATCGCTTTGGGGGGCAAAACATTGTTTTGCCCCGAGCTTTTCCGTTTGGGGGCAATTGCCTTTTTGCCCCCTGGATCCGCCACTGGCTAGCTTATACTAGGTACTGTCGAGCAATGAAGAAGTGTTTACACTAGGTCTGTAGAGCAAAATCTTCGCTCCCACCCCCTCCCCCAGGAGGATAGGCAGACATGAGTTTGCCCCCCAAATCGGGTCTGCGTCCGCCCCTGGATGCAGTTTTGTCATAAATTTGTATGAGCCATCCAACATCTTTCATGTTTTTTTGCGCTATTTCGCATAGGAGCCGAGTTCGAGAGGGGATGTTTGGAAACCCCTCATCAGAGCGAAGGTGGCTCGGAGGCCCACCTGGGTGGGGGTTAAAGTAAGACACTCCCTTTAAAATATGTCGTTGTCGTGCCTCTACTACGTCTCTACCCTGGCTCTATTCTCCAATAAAAACCTTAGTTTCGTAGGAGTGTGATATCCTTTTCAGGCAATGACATCCTTTTCCTGCATAGGCGGATCCAGGGGGCAAGGGGGCACGTGCTTCCCCCGATCGACCCTCGGCGCCTCCCTGAAAGGTCGATGGCGCCCCCTGAAATGTCGCTTCCCACCCCCCCAGGATGCGAAAGTGGGCGCCCACCGATAGGATTTGGCGCCCACCTGATGCTTTTGCCGGTCATAAGTGGCGCCCTGGTCCGGATGGCGCCCCCCGGCCCGGATGGCGCCCCCCCAGGAAGGTGCCCCCCCGATCGGCAATCCTGGATCCGCCTATGTTTTCCTGTCCTTTCCAGATGCTGGAAGCATTCTGTTTGATTCGCAATAAAGTAAAAAGTCAAGTACAGAAGGTCTTTTATCAAGTTTGGCATTGATAGTTGTCAAACAGGCCCGGGAAGAGACGTAATAAGAAAGAATACAATAAACAAAAATAAAAGCGATTAAACGAGTAAGCGAGAAAACGAAAACGTGGAAAAGAAAAGAAAGCAGTTCAACTGCGAAAAAGGGCATAAAAAAGTGAATAAACGAAAAACGCTAAAACCGCTAAAACAAGCAGTGAGCTTTAGAGGGGGAGGGGAAGGGGGCTTTTGCGAAATGACCTTCATCTGGCGGCCGCCATCGCTTGTTTTCTATCGAAACCGAGTAGTGGGCGTTGGTCTTCTGTGGTTCAAATGTAAACAAAGCAGTGCTGCGTGAGTTTCTGAGGCAATTCGTTTTGTTTGTTGAAGAGGAATCGCTTGAGGTGAGGAATTATGTCTCTTAAATATGTTTTGTGTGGGCTGGAAATGTCAAGGCTTCAAGTCTTGTACGTGCGCCATTATGAGTGCATTATCGTAAATATTCTGCGGCTGTCAATTATCCCATTTAGAAGCAGTATGCGTCCATTTTATATTTAAAAAATGTTTCCTTAAGTTTTTCCTACTCTAGGCCCAGGTTGCAAAGTTTGGCAGGAGGTCTGAGGAGGTACACTAGCCCAGTCTGCAGCATGTAGCAGGCTTGAAGCCACTCACCTGTATTCATCACACATCAACATAAAAGGTAGGACAAAAATTCACACATATGTACATTGACATGTATCAAGCAACAGTTGATAATAGGCGAGACTGCCAGGAGCTGTGATAGGGGCAAGCAACTGGTTGATACCTGAGACAGAGGCACAGCCTCTTCGCAGATGCTCTTTTCTGAGCCACTTTGTGGCTTCGTGACAATGTGGCTTCTGGACAATGTGTTTGAGGCTGCTCAGGTCCTGCTCCAATTGGGGTATAAATTTGATTGCTGGGGGCAGACTTTTCTTTTCATCAGGGCATATATTTTCACTTTATACACTGTGAATGGCATTAAAAAAACTAATCAACAGACAGATTGCAACCTAAGGGGAATGTGGCACCTTGGTCAAATCCCGAAATTTATTGTAATCAGGGGTAGTTTTAGCAGAAAATCATGAGAGCGTCCATGAATTCTCTGAAAAATGTACAATAATCTCAATATTTTGATTTTTAAAATGCTCCTCTAGGGCGAGAAATATGTCTCTACCTGTGGATGATTTCATGATTGGGGAACCACTTCCATATTCAACATGCTTCAACAGTCTCCTCGCCAGCACCAGTGATGTCAACCTCCGCCCCACTGTCCCAAGTCTCCCGGTCCTAGGCAAGGTTCGGCTCCTTGCCATCTGCCTCGGCGTCTGAGACATCGGAGATGTCCCCGGTCCTAGGCAAGGTTCGGCTCTTGCCATCTGCTTCGACGTCTGAGACATCGGAGATGTCCCCGGTTCGCGCCGGCCTCGGTGTGTGTGCCACTGACGAGGGCGTCCAACACCGTAGTAGGTGTAGGTGCGGGACACATGGTTTAGTGTGTGCAGGTACTGAAGATGGTGTGGGAAAAGTTGCTGATGCTATCAATGCTTTTCTGGACAGAGAGAGGAGAAAAGACAATCTTGTCATCCACAACTTACCAGAGCAGGATTGGGATACTAGACTGGATTGATTGAATACAGACATGTCTGAGTTCACAAGTATGATCAGAGAGTGCTTCCACCTTTATGTCCACACTAAGTCATCATTTCAGGCTGGAAGAGCCTCAACAGGTAAGCATCGACTGTTGATTGTGACACTAGATAGTGAGGACAAACACAATCTTGAGACTAGCATCCCAGCTCCAAGACTGTGAGATAGCCTCAGCCAGACTCAGTCAGATGTGGTCTGATCTACATCACACCTGATTTGACTTGGCAGGAATGGCAAAAAGGAAGGGAGATGAGGGTGGAGCTACACCAGAGCAGAGAGCAGGGAGAGACAGACTTGTTCATTCAGCACTGGAGGATTTGCAAGTGGGATACTGCCAGCAAAACACTCCCAAGCTAGCCCAGGTCTGGCAGCAAGCAGGCCTCGGCTGTGGCCTCAGTAACCAATGTGGCTACAGGCGAGTCAGCAGGACATGGGCCTGTTGCTGGTACTGGGTCTGGGGTTGGTTCCACCCCCATGATCAAGGTCACATTCATTACTGGTCCCCCACGTACAGCCCAGAGAGAAACCACCAGTGTCTCAATACCCACCGGTGCAACAGACAACTGGCATGTTCATGGTTCCACTTCTCAAGCTGCCCAGGACCACTGACCTATCCAGCGAGCTGGCAATGAGCTTAGAAATTCAGTACGAGCTTTGTCCAATTTGTCAATAAGAGAGGGGAATTAATAATGATGATTGCATGAAATAAACCAGACATAATGTGGATAACCAAAGTCATTCCTTAGTGTCAGGTTCCTTGGACCTTCTCTGACTTCGCAGTGACACAATATCGGTTACTGAAGGCAAGTGTATTCCTTAGAACATCTTGTTAAGTTCAAGTGATCTGAAAGTTAGCAGAAAGATGTAAGAGAGCAAGTTAACTTAATAACCTGCGACGCCCACATGCGGGACCAGCAATACCGGACAGCCACAGTGACATGCAAGCATGCGAGCACAGGCACGCTTAACTCAGGCAAGCAAGGCCAACCAGGCAGCGGCAGCGCAAGTAACACTAGCGAGCGTCCACAGGCAGTGCAGGCAGGCCGGCACGTGTATCACCGTCACATTACCCTTCCGCCAAAAAATAAAAGGTAAGTGGAAGACGGCGGTTAGTCACCCATCATTTAGCAAAACTATAACACAAACACTCCCCTTGTAAAAATAAAGCAGGCATTCCATTCCAAGGCCATAGAATCCAGGGTACTTTAACTACATAGATTGATCTATAAGAAAGGATGTGACCATTAAGGGAGAAAACAAGTAGATATCCGGGAGGTTACAGGGGAACTAGGACTGGTACCTCGGATTTCGGCGAATGACCCTCCCAGACCGTTACCGAGCTGGAAGGAACTCTAGTGGGTCGTCATGAGCAGACTCATTTCTGGAATTTTCAGTGGACTCGTGTGCCGGTTCATGGCAAGAAGGCATTTCTCTCTCTTCGTCAGCCACGGCTTCATCGCTCTGGTGGCCAGATTCCAATGAACGCTCTGCGTCTGCAGCTCTGGGATGGATAGGCTCCTCTCGATGTGAGACAGATGACTCGGGAGACATTCGAATTCCACCAGGAACTTCAGGAGAAGCACCATGGCTCTCCACAGTAACTGCCGAACCTGTCAGCTTTTTAACGCGATCCATATGTACCCGCTTTAGTCCTGTTGGCATATTGATAACCACGTTGGCACCCTCTGTTTCTGTCACAGTATATGGGCCAGAAAAGATAGGGTCCAACCCCCCACGCTCTTCTCTGCGTAACATTACCCTCTCACCGACAGCTATACCGCGTGCTTGGGGCGAAACTTTACCATTATCATGCTGTTTCTTATACTGCATCCGTGATGCTGCATTGTTAGCTTCTGGCAGCCTCGATGTTTCCTCCTGGGCATGCTTGGTTTCCTCAACATAGTCCTCTGGACTGACGAATGCTCCCTCACTCCGAACAGCGAGGGCACCAGGACGTCGGAGCTTGACACCGTACACGACCTCGTTAGGAGTGATCCCAGTGGACGAGTTTGGCGCAGCATTAAATACAAAGCTTACTTCTTTCAGTATGCTTGGCCGCTCAGTTGTGCTTAACTTCCTGTCTGACAGCAGACATCGGAGTAGCTGTTTCGCCGACTGGACGCAGCGTTCCGCTAGGCCGTTTCCCTGGGGGTGGTATGGGCTCGATCGGCGCTTTTTCGATTCCCAGGTCAGAGCAAAAACTTCTGACCACGTCCCCATCCATATTCTTTGCCTGATCAGACACTAGAATCTCGGGTAACCCATGCCTGTAGACCCAGCCAGTTAGAAACGAATCGACGATCGTGTCGGCTCTCTGGTCTTTCATGGGAATAAATTCTGCGAATTTGGTGAACATATCCACCACTACGAGGAAATATCTGAAGCCATCAGCGCTCCACGGTAATGTTGCCACATCCATAGCTACCGCCTTGCGCGGCGCCAGGTCACCAAGATCGTAAGAGCGAAGCTTCACACCCGGCTGATGCGAGCGCTTGTTAGCGCTACAGATGAGGCAATCTTCACAGACCGACTTCACAGTGGCTTGGATCCCGACCCAGAAAAACTGATCTTTTACCGCCTGCAGCGTTTTCTGAATCCCAAAGTGACCTATCCTGTGTATGTTGAGTGCGACCTCTTTCTGCATGCTTGACGGTACAACAACACGCGATCCTTTGAAGAGAAGTCCATCTTTTACCGACATACCACGGTAGTGGCGAAAACGGCCACGGCCGAATGTGCCGTTTACCACCAGCTGAGACGTTGCCAAGGTTGTGACTGGATCGGCAGTCTGTGCTTGCCGAATCCTGTCGGTGAGATCATTTGTGCCTGTGTTGCACAGCTTGAACACATGGCGTTCAAAATGTTCAGCCTCATCGTTCACAGATGTATCGACTGGCTGGTGAATCCTGCTGAGGCAGTCAGCTACCATGTTCTGGTTACCTCTCTGGTATCGGATCTCATAGTTTAGCGTCTCTAACTCCATAAGCCATCTAGCAAACTTGTGGCGAGGGTAGCGCTGCTTCCGGAGCCACACCAGAGGGTTATGATCAGTGAGAAGAATCACTTGGCAGGCAGCCTGTAGGTAGGTTTTCCATTTCCTGACAGCCGCGATTAGCGCCCAACACTCCAGCTCACTAGCAGAATAATTCCGCTGAGCAGGGGTTAACCCCGAGGAGAAAAAGGCTAGGGGTCTGCGGGTTCCATCCTGGTCTTCCTGGGACAGTACTCCGCCAACACTGACTCCGCTAGCGTCGACTTCCACACAAAAGGGCTTACCCCACTCAGGATAAGCAAGCAGAGGCCGCTCAATCAGTACCAGCTTCAGAGCTTGAAAGCTACTCTCTGCCTCTTGACTTCACTGCCACCCAACACTCTGCCGGGTCAGCCTGTAGAGCGGATCAGCTGTCTTGGCCATGTCCGGAATGAAGTGGCGATAGAAATTCACTAATCCCAGGAACCTCTGGAGTTCCTTCTTGGAGCCAGGTCTTGGGTAGTCTCTGATGGTGCTGACGTGCTTAGACAGTGGCCTATAACCCGCGCCACTGACCTCGTGACCCACGAACTCACCGCCATAGAATCCAAATCGACACTTATCTAGACGCAACTGCATGTTTGCATCACGATAAGCCTTCAACGTCTTACGAAGACACTGGAGATGCTCCCCAAACTCCCTGGTGTGCAGGCAAGCGTCATCAATATAAGCTTCTACTTGCGGGATGTCTTTCAGGACCTCGTCGATGACACGCTGGTAAGTGCCCTGACTATTACACAGTCCAAACGCCATAACATTCATCTCGTACTGGCCCTTTGGCACTGCAAACGCTGTCTTCTCCTTGTCAGATTCCCATAGTGGTACAGACCAGTATGCGCTCGCGCCATCCAGAAACGAGAAGAACTGACTGCCCTCAAACTTGTCCAGGATCCCTTGCCAGTTGGCAGCTGGGTAGGCGTCTTTCTTGGTGATACTGTTCAAGTCCCTGT